>JAPSGF010000005.1:11003628-11058928 GCA_035772895.1 Perdix hodgsoniae | reverse complement strand
TGCAGTTTATTCGTAGACAAATTAGTGATACTAAGTTTTAATCATAGAGGTTTGATACAATGAAATGATTTTTTAAAATCTAGCTATAAAAATGTCCAGATGTTGGACTCCAGAGAATGTCCATGACCTGTGCTAATATTATTTCTTTCTGTAAGCTAGCCTATCGATCTGGTGTAGATTAAAAAACAATTAATTAAACGTGTTTCATTCTTGAAGGAGGAACGAGTTTTGGAATGGGGGTTTCTCTGCTATGTCTATGCTAGCAACCTGCTACCTAATGCCATTGGTTGTTTTTGGAGTTTGCCATCTTGTCATGCAGTCTTCTCTACCATTTAACTAGAGCTTTGTTCCATAAAGCAATTTTTGAAGTCTTTGGAACACATTTTGGAAAAAACATTGCAAAATCCTCAGGTCTCCTCCCCCTTCTTCATCATGACAGACATTTCTGCTTCTTCCTCACTGTGTTATAATTCACCCTGCAGAGAATTCACAGCAAAAGGCTATTCCATTAATGGCACCGGTGATTCATCTGTAGAGATGGAACGTCATGAGTCTATGACTAAAGAGTGAAACAAAAATACATACTGGTACACAAACAGATAAAGAAAACCTTTGTGTTATAGGAAAGGCTGGGCTTTGTCATGCAGTTGAGTGATGCTGTGTGTGAGGCTGTACTTGTCTCTTGAAGGGGAAGGTCATCAGATTTTAAGACTGTTTATTTTTTAAAAAGTTCAAGGAATTATTCTTCTTTAATAGAGGCTAATGTAGGAGGTGTTTTTGCTTCACTGTAACAGTCTAAACTCTTGAGTCACTCTAGAACACTGCATTTGATTTTTTACTTAAATGGACTTTGATTTTCTGTGCGCCTCTACTGATAAAAACTGCCAGGAAAATATTCAAATGATCCAGGTGATACCACGTGCATGTTCTTTCTGTAATTTCTGTAATTTTGGGACATTATTCAGGAAAATGCAAAGGGATCTGGATGCAGTAAGTACTTCATGCTTCTGCTCCCACATTTATAAGCTAAAAGCAAGACATATGCCCTCCAATGGAAAATCCATTGAGCTAAATGAGGATTTTACTTCCTCAAAGCAATATTAAACAGCACAAGGAGATGCAGTTGTACAAGAAGTTGTAATATCTTTCATATCTAGACATTTGTAATGAGCTTCACTCTTGAATATTTATTTTGAAGTCAGTGAAATTGGACTGGTATCCACCAGGTAACGGTTTTGTTTTTAACAACTTTGGCCAAGCTTTAAGAATTGTGGTGGTTGTGGTTGTTGTTGTTGTTGTTGGGTTTTTTTTGTCTCCACTGTTGACCCAGGAAGGAAACATAGAAGGGTGGCAGAATCCTGACTGTTCAGAGTACTGGCAAAGGCACAAAAAAACAGAAGTGAGGAAAGGGAAGTGTTTTTTTTACTGCTCTCCCAGTCATTAGTAATCTTAGCTTCACCCTCTTCTTAGTGTAGCTGTGACCATAGTGTAGTTTCAAGTTGAAGACACTACGTAGATGAATATTGTTCTGCCTTGGGACAGTAGCATAAGCAGACTTTGCACAGTTTAACTGTTTTACAGGTAGCTTTTAATCAGCCTATTCAGTGCTTTGTTGTTAGCTACATCTTTGCTTATGTGCATCTTTCATTTGTTCCATGTTCCCTCCTCCTAGAACACTTGAAGGTCATCATTCTCTGGGCGTGAAAAGTCAGATGTAGCCATTTCTTCCCGTTATAAAATCAAGCAGAGTTTTGTGGGCTTCAGAAGAGCTTTGCCTTTAGCTTCATTTCTTTATTTACATTTGTGCTCTCCAGAGCAATTATTGGCATATTCTAATGATTTTTATGTGCATTTGGTTTAGGGGGCACATGTATCATAATACAGGTTGCAGATATGACCACATTCTCATTTGTATTTTTATTCTGTACAAACCGTGCTGTGTTCTGCACCCAGATGGTGATCAGGCAGCTCATTGCATGAAGGTAGATGTGAGTACAAAGCAGCAGCTTTATTTGCTGCACGGTGTCTTCCATCTTTCACTGTCACGTGAGGGTTATACACACAAGAATAATCTGGCATGAATTTTAACTACTTTTTCACAAAAAAAGGAGATGACTGTATCCAACAGTGGAAAGGTTGTATACTTAGGTTGTATGCAGTGCAAAGCACAAAATTAATTTAGTCTGGCCATAAAATCCTTGCAGGAGTTGCTTTTGTGTACGTGGTGTGAGTTAGTTTTGCTAGCTTCCTGTGTTAGCACAGAGGGAAATGTGGGCATAACGTCCCCTGAATATGTCATACCTGGCTGTCAGTACGTGCCAAGGCTGGCACTGTAGCTCTGCATTAATCTAACTCAGGTAAAAGGGGATGGCAGAGAACTAGCTTTGTGTCAGATTAAACTGGTACAGTATGTGTAGGCATGGGGAAGAATTCTTCAAGAGCACTTGATTATTTATCTCTAATCCAACAGTAGGAAAAAATTCTTTTCTTTGTGGGTAGTTAGACACTGGAACAAGCTTCCCAGCAAGATAGTTGATGCCCCTTGTGCAAGTATTCAAGGTGCATTTGGATAATGCTGTTAGTAACAGGCTTTATGTTTGGGTTAGCCCTGAAATCTTCAAGCATTTGGACTTGATGATCTGTGTGGGTCCCTTCCATCTGAACTATTCCATTCCATTTTCATAGTCCAAACAGAACAAAGCAAATCCAATGGCAGAGTGTGCCTTTATTATAACCACTTATATTTACTTTCTTATGTTATCATTGTAAGAGGATGAATCCATCCTGTTAACTAAGCTCAGCTTAAGGTTTTTCTATTGAGAGAAAGACAGTGTCTTTTGAAGTAAAACTTAATTCTCAAATTAGTAGACATATGCTGAGAGCTACCCTGTTGCCACATCTTGTCGCATTAAGACATGACATCCCAACCCAAACATGCTTTTCTCAGTAGTATCCTCAGCCAGGCAAAAGCTTGCCTTTTATCATGACCTTTGACTACTGGACTTAGAATAACGTCTTGTGGACACATGTGCTTGCCTCCCATGCGATGAATGCTTCTGATGAAAAATAGGAGACCACACAGTGGTAAAACAAGTACAGAGTACAATCTGCTCCTCAGGTCTTCAGCCACTGACAAATAAAAAGCACCGTGCCCTCTCAAATTCCAGGGCCAAGACATAAAGGAGGTAATCAGTAATAAATGAAATCTGTATTGACAGGTGAAAGATGACAGTGTACATCTGTGTAACGTTGGTTTATGAAAAAGCAGCCTTGTTAGAGATCCTGCATGGATAATGTTACAAACTTTCCATCTTTACCACTGATCGTCAGTGCTGGGTGGTCTGTGTTTCTGCTAAATAAATGCCAGATGCTTGAATATGAATCAGTTATAATCAGAGGAGCTTTGTTTTCTTATTACCAGTGTGCTGGGGACTTGACTGAGCCAGATGGATACTCTCCCCACTTGTAGTAGAGTTGTTGACTTGGTCTTTGTTGAGACAGTGACAAAGTGTACTTACCTTGATAAATTGTCCATGTGTATGTTAGGGGGTTCTACAGTATCTTTACACTGATCAGTAAGAAAAGAAGACTTTCAGCTTGCTTGTCCCTCTGCTTTCTGCATCTATACTAAAGTCCAGAGGCCCAACCCAGCTGAACAGTGCCCTCTGAGGTTTCTGTTCATATCTTCATCACTGCAGAAGTGTGTGCCCACATCAGACAAGCACGCTGTGGTAAGGCCCCAGAGGGAGTGCTGTTGTATGTACACAGGGCTCTTGGCTACAGCAGCTCACAACGGTATCTTTCTTCCAGTGGGTTGAGTGGAGGATTGTTATTCACTCAGACCTGTGGTTTTGGGCTTCGCAGGCAGGCATTGCCGTATGAATTACACTGAGAACTCACTTCCAAGCACATTTTGTTTTGAGTTGTTTTGTGGTTTTTTTCTGCTATGAAAAATGTTTTCTGATGCAGTCATGAAGCTGTTGTCTAAAATACGCTTGCATACCTTCATCCCTGGACTTAAAATGTATGTAGGTAATCCGGAGCCAACCAAGTTCTGTTGCATATCCTGCAGATAAATATTTGTGTATTTGCTAGCCTGTCAGTGGCATTGAATGTTAAAAGTCTCTTTTATGTTCGCATCTTGGCATCTGCATAGGCTAAATTGTAGGGTGTCTCACTTTCTCATGTCCTCTATCTCACTTAATGTGAATTTTTAGTACAGCAGTTTTTTTCAAGAGCTGCCCTTGAGGTCATCCACACCTCTTCCTCTTCCTCTCTTGGTGCCCCTCCAAAAGCCATCTGCTGTGGGGCTTGCATTCTTGCGGACTGCTCATGACACTGCTTGAAAAAGATGTGGTTATGTGGAAAGACACAGTTTCATCTCATATAAACAATTTTGCTATAAACATGGTATGATGGCAGGGTAGATATGCTACTTGTTTGTTCCATATAATGTAGAAACAGCATGTTCCTTAATGTATATATTTCTTATTTGTCTTTTGATAAGGCTTTGCAATCATGTTGTAGCTTACTCTTCATTGATTTCTGTCCATGTAAATACGTTGCTACATTTTCATGCTTTTGAGACATGTGCCTTTCTGATAAAAACAGTAGGTAAATACTCATTTTTCTTGCTAAAGAATTGCTGAAGGATAAGTAGATGGTTTTCAAAATTTGTTGGGTTTTTACAATTTTGTCTGCCTCCTAGAAAAAAGACGTTTTATAATTATGACTTTTGTTATGTAAACTTAACTGCTTTACTAATTCCAGGGAAATCAGTAAGACTGTCCCATGCATCCAGTGTTTTCAAGTTCTAGGTGCACTTTTGTTTAGCAGGTGATCCAACACAAGAGCTTTGAGCATTATAATTCTGACCAGAGATCCAAGGGCTACTTAATGCATGGCATAACTCCTTGACCTATTGGCTTCCTTTATGCATAGTTACCTTACTATCTGCAGGCATCTGGTGTCTGTGCTTTTGAATTACCTTCAAAATGAAGAATTAAAACTCATCAGCAGGCAACTATGATTAAGGTTTTGTATAAGAAGTGTCCATATGCAGCTGCTGTTCTTAGTCTGCATATTCAGTATCAGAAGACCTGTTGAATGGGTTTCAGCAATCTGATTACTTGTATTGATATCTTTTTAAAGAACATGAATTTTGTTTATGTCTTTACCAGAATTTCTACCTGGCAAACAAAGGGAAGAATGAAAGCAAAGAAATGAATGACAAAAGCAAAGAAGCTTTACTGGAGGTAAGCCAGCTTTCTAGGTTGATAATGGAAAGGCCACCAAAACTGCCACCAACTGTATCTGCTCTGTAACAATAATGTTCAGTTCTTTGTGGGCAAAAGTGTAGCAACAGGAAGTTCTGTGATAGTTGGTAATAGCAGCTTTGTGTCTCAGGTTTAGTATTTGGCTTTTTCTCTACATCTGCTGTTTGCCACTAAAAATGCTTATTTTATTTTCTATCAGAGAAATTAAGTGATGGAGAAATATATTTGTTTAGTGTTTCTATGAAAAGCAATGACACAATACCAACGAATAAAAGCAATATTACACAACTACCAATAAAATAAACAACTGCACCACACCCTTAGGTCAGCCTTTGTGGCTTTCTATTAGTAAGACTGATCAGTAGCAAACAATTATATTTTGCACTAAAAACAGATGTATTTCTCACTACCTCAAATCATGAGCTGTACTGCAAGAGAAGAACCTCTGCAGTTTTTCAGGAAGTCTTTGTGTTTGTTTAGCCTTTTGCCTTTCTTGCTGGGACTTTTCTTCAACTGTATGCTTTGAGAGAGAGAAATCCAAAGTTATATGAAAGTTACATGAAAGATTACCACAGTTTTACTGGTAAGCATTTTGGCTTAAGTAAAAATTCAGAAAAGATGCCTTTCTTGGTTGCCTGAGGATTCTCTTTTTTAAAATTAGTACACCAGATGCCAACCAGCAGAAGTCGTGGTAAATTCTCTTAAATGTGTTGACATTAAAGATTGCCCAACAGTAGGTACCTCAAGCAAACAATGAAGTGTATTTCCTTAAACAGTGTAGTGAATTCTAGCATGTATTTATAAGTGAAAGTGATGATAGATGTTTTTTTTCCTAAGTGATTTCTGAAGATTCTCTTGACAAGTATATTTCTCTACAAAATTTATGGATAGAGCAATAGAGAAATAAAAACAGCATTACCAAGCGTTCTGTTTTATTGCATCCTCTAGGTGCATGTATGTCAAAATCCTTTGTAGTTGTTTCTGCATAACCTTTTGGAGAATAGAAGGTTTAACACATCTTCTTTTCCAGTGTGAGCACCCCCAATCTGTATGACTGAGTTATTGCTTGAGCTTAGAAAAGTTTCCTGCTTGAGGTGTTTATACCCGTTGTAGCTGCATTCCCCATGTTAATATGTTTGCTAACACTGGAAATGTCTTTATTTTTCAAGAGAGCATTTTTCTACTGTTTATTAATAGGGTAATGCTTAAATCCATTTATTTCTTGTTATGTTATTCCTGTTGCACAGGAAAGCTTCTGTGGGGCATCTGTCATTGTGCCAGAGCTTGAAGGGGCACTTTATTTAAAAGAAGATGGAAAAAAGTCCTGGAAGAGGCGTTATTTTCTTCTACGAGCTTCTGGAATTTATTATGTACCCAAAGGAAAAACCAAGGTCAGGAAGCCAAATAATCCTTTTAGGAATAAAACAATTAACAGAGGTGAAAGTGAAGAACTTCCAAGGTGGCATATAAGAGCATGGGTGCATCTGAGAGTGTACACTTCTATTGTTTTGTTGTTTTTATTTTTGTTTTATTTTTAAATTTGACTGCACCACTTGAGCAAATATGAGAATGTAGTCCCTGGATCCTCTCACATTTCCCTCCTTCTGATTTCCATGGAGAGATAAAAGCATTAAAGAAATAACACTCCACCGGAAATCAGCAGGGGGAAGAAAAACACTGCAGCATTCTTCAATTGGTGTTATGCTGCCAAAGTACTTCACTGTTACATGAGTTCTCCATGGAAGAATATTTTAAAAATTCTGAACTAATTTCTTGTCACAAAAAAGTGGAATCTAACTTTGTAGGCTACTGACTTCCTGTGCCAAAAACCAGCATGCAGAAATGGCATACATTATTTTCCTGCAGTGATCTTTACCTAGAGAATGTTGTGCTTTTTACAACTGTACTTTGAGTTGAAGGAAGGAAGGCAGAAGCGTCCACCTGACAGAACTGATTTGCTGACATTAAGTATTGCCAAGTGTGTAAAGAGTCTGAATTGCCAACACTGAAGAAGTAGGGGAGTCCTGAGCATATTGTGCTTGAGGGAGGCTGGCTTCTTATTTCCAGAGGAATAAGGAAGAATGGTAGCTTCTGGGACTAGTGGGTTGTCTTTGGCTTTTTTTTTTTTTTTTTGGTATTCTGAAAAACATTTCTGTTACCACCTGCAGCTCTGCTTATACTTAATATTTGGAAATTCTGAAATGCTGATGATGGAGTTTAACTACTACAATTTGTGCTGTTAAACGTAACTCTCCCATTTCATGACTAGATTAAAAGGAAAAAAAAACCAAACAAAAAGCAATTGATAACTTGTAAAGAAAGTGCTGCTGTTCAAATGACCTGTGCTTATAACCAAATCTCAGTGAAATACAGACCTAGATTACCTCGCTGCCTTCACCACAATTTATTATGACTTTATCTGACCCTCAAATAACAGTTTTCTATCCTCCAATTTTCTTGCACTCACACAACTTTCTATCAATTAGGACTTAGAAGTCTATTTCAAAGTCACTTGAAGTAGACTGAGTGTAAGAAAAGTCAAATGAGAAGTCCATTTGAGGCATTTCCTTGTAGCCTGCCTTCATCAATAGCCAGCAGCAGGTTGAGATGGTATAAAGAATGTTCATGCAACTTGCTGCATTCATGGGGGTAAAGTGATTTTTCAGAATACAGAAGCAAATCCTCAATGGACAATAATGTCTTCAGTTGGTGCAGCTGTTTTGAAATCCAACATGAAATCGTATTTTCACTTGTTATAATACAGAAAAGCAAAGAAATCTGGCATACCTTTCTTTGGCACTTCACTTTAGCTATAAAATACCATGCAAAGCTTTAAAAATGCAGGGACAATTACAGACACTTATACGTATGCCTCCAGGCACCAGTTATCATCATCATTTTTGTTCCTTTCTTCATTGTTACCTTACCTAGCCCATTCAAAATTGTGCTGCTAATGAGTAAGGCCAGAAAACAGCAGAATCAAAACCATAAATACAATTTTGAAATGTTTATGTTAGTTTTTTTTTGTCTGATCACATTAACATTGAAGAAATACTAGCAGTGACTTTGTCTCTTGCATGAATGAATGCATTTGAATTGGTCTTATTTGCCTAAAAGAAAGGAACAATTCCTTCTTATACTGAGTAGATTTAAGCATGTTTGCGAACTTGCAGCAATAGAAAATCATAAGTTTATACAGTCAGTGACAAAATCCCTGACATGAACTTCAGGAAAGAGGAGGGAGATGTCATGTCTGCATACCATGTGGAGTGTTTTCTCGTTAAAAACCTTACTTGCAAACTCCGTTTTTAAATGCACTAGCATAAATAAACCCAACTCAAGGGCACACTGTAGTGAAAGTAACAGTAAAAATGAAAACAGCATAGAAGAACCATCACATGTGGAATTATAACCCCATTCTTAGGGGTAGGGAGGGTTTATTTTTTCACAATTTCCTGATTTCTCAGTGTAACCAACAGTGACTGTATGACATGGCCATTTCTGCATTTCCACTCAAAGTATTGCAAAAGGTATGCTTTTTATGCAGAATTCTGAACAGAAAAGTGTGTCAGTAACAGAAACCTTGTTACTTAAGCAACATATTGTGATAAACAATAACAATACCAGGAAATTTGAGAAAATTCTAAGTAAAACAGATGAAATGTGTTTTTATTTCCTAATGAGAGCTTACATTTATTACATGTATCAAAGAGAGTCAAGCTCCCAGATCAGTTTAGAACCCCAAACCATCATTCGCCACTCAGAATTATAGGGGTTTGGTTGCAAGATCTGTTTGTATTTTACAAAAGTTAATTCTTACTATGGTCTTGTTTGTTTGTTTTTAGCCATAAGCCAGAATCTCCACACAAAGCAATAAAGCATCACGAAAGGAGAAAAACAGCAACATGTTGTACTGTTATTCCCAATATGTGCTAACCCACTTCCAAATCTTAGTTTAATAATGCACACTATTAAAATTAACTCTTCTCCAGTCAATTTTATGACAGTTAAAAAAAATAAAAAGCATCAGTTTTCATATACTTGAAAACAGTCCCTTAATGAGTGCCATATCAAAAGTTAATTTGTTGTAACAAATGCTATGCTTGGTTTTCATTTATAGACATCCCGGGATCTGATGTGCTTCATTCAGTTTGAGAATATGAATGTTTATTATGGCTCTCAACACAAAGTGAAATATAAGGCACCTACAGATCACTGCTTTGTTTTAAAGGTAACGTACAAGAAAAATAAGTTCTGCAAAGGTCATACACAAATTATTGCAAATTCAAAAGTATTTAAGTTTCAAGCTCCAAGGAGACTTATGAGATTAAAAAATCTATAATTTTGCAGCAGGTATTCCTCATTTCATTCTTGATCAGCAACGTATCTTTACACTCTTCTGAACTGTAGGGATTGATAGTCCTGTGATGTATGTCTACACTGTATCTGTAAACTTTTGTTCAGAACAAGACTGATTGTGCTTCCATTGACTCCTCAGGTGACTGAGTACATCTATACAAATGACTCAGGAGGCAGTCGTATGGTGAGAAGACTGGCAGTCCCTAATGCCGACCTTATGACCACTTTTATGTGTACTTTTTATTTGCAGTGTGGTCATTCCTATTGAATAGTTTGTTGATGTGAAATCTTGGCTAAATAGGTATCTTTGGTGGCGTATTTTATTGCAAAGCTGTTTGTAGCATCTAGGCAAAAGACGCTGTTCATGCAGTCATGAATTTATTTTTGTTGAAGTAAGAATCACACAGGTACCTGTCCAGGTAGTAACACTGCAGATAGGCTGGGAATTCCTTGTTTGTTTCAGGAACAGAAAAGCCCATGCTTTTCACACAATTCAGGTGGCAGAAATGAAGCCTTGGCGCTGCAGTAGTTAGGGTTTGTTTTTGAGACAGTAGATAATACTGTTGGTTCTTCTCTGTTTAAGGACCCGTGTTACAAGTCAGATACTAAAAAACACAGTATCTTGCTGTCTCAGAAAGAAGTTACATGAAGCATTCACATCATAAGTTGCTTATAATACCACACTGCTGTCTGTAACTGCACACTTTCAACTTTTTTTTGGTTCGGCTTCAAAATATCTACTAGCCTCATTTACAGATAGTGAAGCAGAAGTGGTTTATAGACTCAGACATGTTTTCCGTAGCACACATAACTAATTAACAGTGCTGGAAAGTTTTAATACTTAAGTTCTCTATAAAATGCCCAGAGAAAAACAAACAAGCAACATCCTTTGTCTTTCTTTGTAAAATAGGGATGGTCTGAAAAATTTAGCTTGTAATGCAAAAAAAAAAAAAAAAAAAAAAAAAAATGGAAAAGAAGAGGTGATTTAAAAAAGAAGGGAAAATGGAATTTCAAAACCTTTGAAACCATATTTGTACCTACCTATCTATCTATAATTTTGTTACAAGATTCAATCCAAAACAGATATCTGGTCAAAGGAGTATCTGACTAATTTAGTAATTGCTATTCACTTCTATTCAGATGAGAATAGTAGCATGATTTTTGAGGTGTACGTTGCAATACTTTTAACTGTTCACAACGGATGAGAAGACTTTCTGGATTTATTGCCATCTTCTGTGAAAAGAGGGATATTATGAATAAGAACTTAAACAGATAATAAGTTACTAGGCTGAAATACTTGCTTAATTGGATGTGTGATGTTAGCACCTTACCATCAGCATGAAATGTGAAGAACGAGATCAAGAGATCACTAGCGAGCTTTTTGTATAACAGGCTTGTCAATGTATGAAACATACTTAGCAAAAGTGTTTGCTCTGGTGCTTCTTAAATGTGTTTGCAGTATACTAGAGTAAACATCATATTGATGAGATCATTATATCCAAGCAATTCTGCTTTGTGATTAATACATTATGTTATGCTGATTGTTCTTCATTTTAATTCCTGTAAGTCAACATTTGGTAGCGTCCTGACTGGATCAGTTTCAGACTTGGCTTCTACTAGCACTTCTCTTGCAGTGACTGAAGTTGCTAAGAAAGTATAAGCAAGCTTTGGTATCTTCAAATCTTCTGTTATTTCAAAAGTGAAAGCCTCCCACCTGGAGGGGATCTCTTAGAGTGATGAAATGGAGAGTTTCATATTTCTGTGCTGTAATTCAAGTTCATTTTATACCATTTTGAAAGCTTTCAGCTGTGATGAGTTCCGTGGTATCCTTCTCTTCAGTTGGAGCTGTGGATATAATACAAGTTGAGGTCTGTGGACTGAGGGAAAGAACAAAGTTAGATGTTGATCTCTCTGGTTGGTTGTTTGGCAATACAGAAGTATCAGAAGGACATAAAGCCATTTATTGCACTTAGTCACATTTTGTTTCTGTCTGTTTTCACATGGAAGTCCGCCAGAATATTTCCCTTGTTTCCGAGACACCTCTTCTGAGATGTCCAAGGCAAACAAACCATCATCCTTGAGATACTTCTCATCCTGTTGTATTTCAAGAATGAAGGTCTGAGTATGGAATACAGTACTTGGGCATACTGGTGCAGTGAGCAATAGGCAAGAGATGTAATAGATAAACATTTGCCTTTGTTTTGCTTCTAACCTGGTAATTCTGAAGGAATGTGCATGCTCAGCTCAATCTAATCCAGATAGAAATTCCTCCACAGCACAGTTGCAGTGCTATCTCTTAACAGATCTACCATTCCCCAGAGTGTGTCTCAGGGCAGTGAGGTCTGCAGAGGTTCTCTTCCAGTTGCTTGTTTGTGTTGGCAGCAGGAGAAGATTATCTTTAAAGCAAGTGGAGGAAAGTCATTGGAAGGGCAGCAGCAACAGCCCACGCTAGCTGTTCATTGAGGATGGCTGCGAATCAAAGGAGATATTCACATTTTGGAAAATAGGTTAATCCATAGTCTTTAATAGCTTCAGCAAGCTGTAACATCAGTCAGAATGTTTTTGAATAGCAACATACTACTGCATTTTACATAGGATTGTTGCTTACTGAGGATAATGGGTAGCTCTTTAGGAATCACTCTCAAAGCAGTGAGCAGTAATCAACCAAGTTAATACTTCTGCTGTATTTCAAACTTAATGAAAGAAACTGCCCAACTTACAGGAAAGAGCCCAGTTTATACTTTGTAGTGCTGGAGAAATACAGGGACTTAGCAACTTCAGCAGTATATTGCTTCTGTGCTAGGTGAAAGGTCCTGCTGAATTTTAAACCCGACATAATCTCCCTGGTTTGAGCACTGAGCTGTAAAGCTACTGTATTTATTTCTGACCCTACTGGTTAAGCTTATTTCTTACTTTCTTACTTAAAGAGAAGGAGAAATGCTGTTCTTTCATTCAGAGGGCAGTAAATGAGAAGTTGTCAGATCTGGGGTTGAATATGACCTCATGCTTGAAGGAAGCATCCCTTCTTTTCCTCTAGCCCCTATTTGAATGAGACCTGTTAACAAATAACTGATCTAAAACCAATAATATTTGTACTTGCCTCCATAGATCCTGTTTCATATTATCAGGCAGAAAAGAACAATATTTCTTTTGACTGACTCCCAGAATTTGTCATTTATATGTGTTTGTGGAGGGAAGAGTCCTCAAGAGATATGATGAGAATGAGCACAGAAAATTCCTGTCATTTTTGCAGTGCAAGGTATAATCAGAGTTTCTGGGAAAGAAGAGCACTGGAAATAATGTTAAACACAACTAACACTAGTAACTTGGTTTTGACTAGAATGATGAGATCTCCCAGATTGTCTGACACTGCCCCAAACTACCGGGGCTTTCTCCCCAGTGTCTCCATGGCATTTCTTTGAATACTTTGAATACACCTTGATCTTTATAAACAGGGTGTGGGCTTTTTCTCTAGTTTCTTTGTAGGCTAACAGTCAGGTGAGGGGCACACATATACAGTGAGCCTTTGGTTTTAGTGCTTGTCCCAGTTAACACACACAACATGTGCCCAGTCACAGAGCCTGTGAGCAGGTAGCTCCCTATGTCCTGTTTACACATTGGCTTGTTTTTAATCCAGCCCTCTAATTTTAACTCTAGTGTTTCATACCTGAGCTAATTTGCTGATGCCACGTGGGGTACAGATGCTAGTGTAACAACAGGAGATTATGCACATCATGGGCAGGCTGCTTTGATACTTAAAACAGAAGCCAGTGTAGATTTTGCAGCCTCTGATGTTGTATATAGACAAGGTATTTTGAACTAGCTCATATATGTGTCCTGGGCTGCAGAACTATTCTGTAGGTTGTTCCTCTTACAACCAGAGAAGTGTGATGAATTCTGAGCGTTCCTTGCCTATTGTTTTGTGCCGTTATGCCAGCTGTACCTCAGACTTAAAATGCAGAACTTTTTGCTTATTCCTTAACTATCAAGACACTAAGGAGATGATGGGAAAAAGGATGGTGCACCAGAACGAGTTCAAAAGCACATCATGTCAACCATCAGCAAAAGACAGGGCACTTTGCTGAACTATATGGGTGTTGTTGTTTTTTTCAGAACCACTCAGGAGACAGCTGCAGCAACTGAACAAAGCAGCTATTTCCTCCTACCAGCTCCTTTAAGGCAGAGGAAAGCCCTGCTGGGAGCAACTGAAAAGCACAGCTGGCTCAGTGCTGTCATTGAGAGGGGTCACCTTTGGCTATTCCTGTACAGCAAATCAGAACATATGTGGCTGGGTCCCCAGGATGGCCTGCATGGAGGCTCCAATGGACTTGGCTTTCAAGAATCATTAGGTGTTGGGTCAACTACAAAGCTCGAAAAACTGTTATGTTTCCCAGTAGCTACTTGGTCTGTATGTATTGTTCTATGCTGATCCTTCAAAGTGCCATACATAGAAAACAAACCAAAAGACAAACCCCTCAGCATACTGAAAATAGAGTTTCTGAGCTTCCCTCATTCTCTACACGGCTGTCTGCAACCCCGCAGAGAGCACTAGACACTGCCAGAGAGAAGCAGAGAGGGAAGAGAAACCTCCCTCCTTCACAGAAAAAATAATCTCCCACACTGTGCACAGCAGGCATGCTAGTTGGAGCCATTTGGTTCCTCACAGTATCCTTTACATTTACAAAAGCCAACTTTTATACATGGATTCCCAATAGGTCTTCGCTTTCACTGTCTGCTGTGTTATCTGGGGGGTGCTGTGGAAATAGATAAGACCTTTTGCGATTGGTTTTGTATTTGACGTTGAAAGCCCTCAAAACCAAGAGATTCCACCGTGAAGGAAGGAGTCTGTTCATCTTCCTCCTAACAGCATCCATTGCACTGAGCAGAAATCCTAGCATAATCTTTATTTTGTGCAGCATGTGTGTGTACGCCAGTCCAGGAGCTGGTTTTGTCATACCGTATTGAAAAATCTTTCAAAGCAGACAAATAGCAAGGTAATCTATATGCAAATTTGCTGGTTTAGTCAGTCTGATGTGCCTGTGACAAAGAGTGAATTTAATTATAGTTTATTGGTGCTGGTTGTGCTTGAGTAATCTGGAGGTAATGGTGCATAATGCTGAATTAATCTAGGATGAAAAAAAATTGGTTTCCTGGGGATAAACTGAGACAAAGGCAAATCATCTTCTATTTCCACAGCTGGGTACATTTTTCCTGTTGCAGTCTAAGCAGCTAAGTTTTCCTGGTGTCGTTTGGAAGCTGCTACACTTTCTAAAAAATTAATATTTTACAGGATTTGGGAAGTGAATTTTCAAGAGGAATAGCTTCTGTTTGCAGCAGTGGTGTCCTTCCAGCAGCTAATTTAGAATATAGTCACTCCACTGCTGACTCCCTCCTCCCTTACACCCCATAAGCTGCAGAGCAGACCGAGTCACGTGCATGATGCATTCAGCACAATGACAGTTCAGAAGGTAGAAGGTGAACGTTTCAGCGTTTGAGGCAGTAGTGTAGAACAAATAGCTAGCATGGAAGACAAGGGTACACAACAGAGATTTTTCTTTACGTGAAAGATTACAAAACTGTTAATTGAGTGTGGACATTTCAGATATTTCAGAGTAAAATTAATTGTTAGATAAACTAAAAGAAAAGCAGAAATATTTATTACAGAACACTTTCAGATGTGCAGATTTTCAGTCCTAGTACATGTGAACAGCTCTGTAAGATAAAGAATGAGATCAGGGAAAGGACAGTGAAGAAAGGTTTATAATATATTTTGAAAATGTGATTTGCTGTATAAAGCAATACTTCAGTTACAGGGATATTAGACATATTTTTAATGGACTAAAAATATTGCCTCAGTCATTAGAGAAATGGAGGTCAGAAGAATAGTTTCCTTATAGCAGAGCAGTTACTGTTTTATTGATACAGTGCACATAGGTCTTCAAAAGCTAATTTAAACCTGCTTATCTTAGCGCAAGGAGTGCATAGCATCAGAATTAGGCCACATTTAACGGCAGACAGCAAATTTGAAGCACTCTTAGTATTAAATCTGTTTGCAGTCATTTGAGTCGGGAGCAACTCAGCCTTGCTGAGAAGTTAAGGTAGCACAAGTTCATTGTCAGAAAAGAAGATATTAAAAAACATGGAGTGTTTGGAGAAGATCTGGCCTAATGCCAAGGCTTTTGATCCAAAACTAGTCACTGTTTTTATGCCTCTGGCTGCTGTTTCTGCCTCAAAGACTAAGCAGTGATCCATATATTTTGGGTCAAAAAATCCAATGAGATGCCTGAGTAACTTCAGTTTACTTTTCATCTTCAGTGTTAGAAGGTGAAACAAAAAAGATATTTTACTGGGGCAGTCTCTGATTTCATTCACGTATGACCTGACCACTTTTAGTCATTTGCTTTGGGATATAACTATAGAAATTATATTTTTCAGTTCCCATTTCTTCAGGTTTTCAATATGTTCTTTTTTTTTCCTAAAACAAAGAATTTATATCTGAAAATGCAATCTATGCACAAATATTTTTTAAAATGTTTCCAGGAAATAAGCTTCTTATATTCAAGTGCTTCTGCTGCTTCTGCTTTCTTTGTCCCTGGGCAGTGGATACTTGGCAACAGTGGGTGAGGGGAGAGCACTAGATTCTGTTCCAAACCCATTCAATTGCTTTCCTGGGAGGAACCTGGCACATCTTTTTGCAGCCTGACATTTGAGGTGCTCAGTCCTTATTAAGTGTCTGGACAAGCATCCAACACTTCTGAAAACCAGGCCGGACCTCTGTCTGCATCTGTTTCTCTAGTTATGGAGTACTGATGATGCTATTCATTCATCATTATTAAGAGCTTTGACATCAACAGAGAAAAAAGTACTGTAGTGACACGTGTATTTCTATGCACTGTATTATTTGTTAGACACTTAGACAATTAATTTACTTTTTTTTCTGTAGCTGGAATGTTGGAGTCCCTTTCTATGTGTATATTTCATTCATACTGTGACTTCTGGGATGATTACTTTTTGACATTTGTCTTTTCTTATTTCCTGTAGTGCTGCATGTCTCAGAGGTGAAGGTGATAAACCTTTCCAGAGATGTTTTCACTTTGCTGTCAGATGATTTTAGTGACCTTTTCAGGACACTATGCGCCATGTAACAAGATAATTGATCTTTCTCTACGTGTGAAATATGTAAGCTGTGGTACACTGAGGTTAGCATTACTTTGTCTGAAAATACAGTATTTCTCACATGGCCCAGCCATGATTGATAGTGCTGTGGAGCTCACATGGAGGTTATTACAGGGTCTGTGAAGCTAGTTTCGCAACATTAGGCAAGTGTTGTGACCAGAGCTCCTTACCTCTGTGTGCTGTTGTTTAACTGTCCAGAAACACAGGAGGTGAAAGGAGGAGGAAACTGGTTTACTTGGATCTTTGCACCAAATTTTCATTTAGAGGTGTTCTTGTTCACTGAGTTGATTGCCATGAGTCAGCAATGTACTCATTCGAACTTTTCATGTACTATCTGGTAGATACTGTGGTGACCTGCAGATGCTGCAGCTGAGATTTGAGCTTGAAAAGGTTGGTGTCAGCAGCAGAGGCATCTGCCATTTTGTGCTGCCAGAGGAATTTCACTACCCAATTCTGCCCAAGCTAGCAGGATGCTGTGGTGGTTGTGGTTGGCTGAAACATTGTACTTTCCAGTCCAAAGTTGCCTGCTATCTATGGCTAAAAAATAGAGGAAGACAAATGCCTCCAGGTGGGCCACTTTCTAATCAGCTTTTACAGGTGGCACCTGTCAGTATAAAGTTTGGTGCTGCTGTGTATGATCCCCTGGTCAGGCCTTGCTCACAGCAGCCTCTGCACTGCAGCATGCAACAGTTCTTAGACCTGACACAAACTCAGGAAAATGAATGGAGATGTTTTCTGTCAGCTTCAGCAGGCTATGAGGCCACTACAAAGTTGCATTTCACATGTCATCTGTAAAGTTACATGTGAGAAAAGAGCTGGTGCTGATGTACCTGTTCTTCTGAGAAAGTGAGAGCCCTTACAGCCCTTAGCTAATCTTAAAAAGCTAAGATGCAGACTGTCTGTAAGGCTTTGAAGTGTTTATCCCTCCTTGTGAGAGCTAGATGTGAAGCAGCTTGCTAGTTTGGACCCTAAATACCAGCATGTACTTGGGACTGCATTTAATCACAGTTGCTGATTGAAGTAATTTATTCAAGGAGCTGACTGGGGTAATTTGGAATAAACCCCAAGATGGATTGTACAGTGGAGGTGATAGCTAGTAAAGGGACAAGGTAGGAAGTAAGTAGCTCTTATGTTTTCTAGTGCCAGACTTGTTAGCTTTGTCCACTGGCAGATCTTTCTCAGCTTCTCAAGGCAGTGATAATCCCACAGTCCCAAAATGTTCATAGAATCAGGAAGTAGTGAGGTGAGGAAGTTTGCTGATGGTGTTACATTACTCTGAGTGTCAAGGAAAGGGCAGACCAAAGAATTATGGAAGGGACTGAGGTTAAATAATACAGCTTAAATAACATAGTTAAATAATATAGACTAGGTATGTACAGTGATGTGTATGGAGACAAAGACCAAACAACCAGAACTTCATTTATGAAATTACTGGCTTTGTGCTGACTTGTGCCATTCAAAAGCATCATTTCAGTGCTCAGTTGCATTTAGGTATGTAAAACAAATGTTAGGAATAGTTAGGATAGGCATAGATGCTAAACAGAGCACATTGCCATCCCATAGTTTTCCCTCATCTGCAGTTCTGGGTCTCTAAATTTGACAAGAATGCAGTACACGTGGAGAAGGGTGAGGAAGAAACAGCAAGAGTGAGCAAAGATAGGAAATGCCTGACCTGAAGAATGAGCACCATGTAGGTTAGCAGTGTGCAGACTGGAAAACAGATGAGTTGCCAGCAGCACGGTGTATATCTCTGTGCTCAGAAGTGGCACAGAGAAGTGTGGCTAGGGGTCGGCTATTCGGTGTCTCTTCCAAAGTATGAACAATAAATGAAGCATCAAGATTCAGACCAACAGGAGAAGGTTCTTCATTAGGCATGCAGCAGATCTGGGGAAATTATTGCTGAAAGGTGTTGCAGGTGCCAGGATTCTACCTGAGCTTGAGAAGAAGCTGAAGAAGTACCTGGAGGGGAAATCCCTTGAATAATCTAAATACAAGGAAGCCCCATTCTGCTCAGAAAACCCCGTGTTGTGAATATACTTGCAGCTAAGGATAGTCTGGAGAAGGATTGTGGATATACGCTTGTCTTGCTCTTCCTCTTCCCTCAGCATCATTTGTGGCTGCTGTCTAAGCCATACTGGGCTCACAGACCTTTAATCTAACACTGTGGGTGTTTTTGTGAATGGGGTTTAGGCAGGGTGCCCAGAGGAGAGGTTTACTGCAGCCCTTCAGAGCTCCCCAGCTGCTGATCCTTTGGCAGGTCTATGCAGCACCTTGATCTAGCTTGCCCTATGCCATATCCTCATCTGCCATATTTATATATTGTGCACTTTCTTCCAAATGTTTTTGCACGTTGAAGTGTAGGTGTCTATTTTTATTTTTTTTTCTTTTAGTAAAAGCCTGTTGGTGATACGTATGGTGTTTGAAAATGTCGGGGGTCACCTAGACCCATTGGACTTGTCAGGAAAAGGGAAATCCTTGTCTTCTCAAATTTGAAAGCTTTGGGTGCCATCTACTGGACTCGATAGGACTTTGCACACTGGAGCAAAATTGCTGAATACCATTTAAAAGGTGCTGCAGGAGTTGAATTTACCCAGGATTGCAGTGTTTTGTTGGAATCCCCTGTTTCTCTGTTGGTGGTAATGTAACCTCCCTCCATGGGATGTCCGGTGCTGCACGGAGAAGGGCCTGCATACAGTCATCTTTTTGTGATTGTTCTTCGGGACTCTTCTGTTACTGCCAGTCCTCTTGAGAGTAATATCTGTTTTACTTCTTCGCTTACCTCCCTGATGTATTCACTCTTGCTCCATGCAGTGATGACAAAGGGCCTTGGCAGCAATGCTGCCCTGCGCAGCTCTGTGGGCATGTACCACAGCCTCCCATGTCCTCACACTTGCTGAAAGCTGCTTTTTACCACATGGTAAAATGGCTTATAATTAACCCAGATCAGTTCCTTTTTTGAGTCATGTCGGGGTTGATTCAGCACAAGGAAGGGAAGCCTGGTGTCTGCGTTGCTGAGGCAGGAGCAAGGGTGTGTGGTTGAGGATCAAGACTCCTGCATTCACCTCTGCTTTTGAACCCTGGTATCACTCAGCCACCGCCAGGGTTTGGCATCAGCCCTGGGGCCACACCAGCCACCAGCAGACATCTGTGGGTGGACATGTCTGCTCCCTCTGTGCCATCCCAGCATCTTGCCAGCCTGAGCTGGTGGCTGCCTGCGCTGTGCCAGTCCCGTGGAGCTCGAAGCTTTGCTCCCATCTGGGGTTTAATGATATATGTATGACAAGTCCTGGCCACTGGGTGGAAGGGATGTATTGAGTGTTTTGAGTGATTTGACTACAGTGAATCCTCAGAGCGTACTTTGCTGCTACATTGAGCAGAAAGGGGAAGAAAACCTATGTTTAAAAACTGTCCAGTTTTCTGATACAAACAAATGAAAAAGGTTACTTCTGAGAGTGTTACATTTTGAATAATCTTCTGCCTAGAGCATGTGGCATTTTGACAAAACCAAGAGTGAAGCAGAATAAAAATGTGCAGGAAGCTCTGTCTAGGCCCAAAGTAGGGCAGTGAATTAGAAGGAAAGATCTGTTTCCACTGAGAGGTTGTGCTTATCCAAATTTTACATACCCGTTAAGATCTAATTATGTTCAGCTTTCTGTCTGGATGCTTTATGTATGACAAACAGCAGTGGAAAACATACTTTGTTCTGGTGTTTGTACATTGAGCACTAGACCTTGAACCATGGCACTTCTTGACTACATAGAACTCTACATCACTATTAGATTTCTGTAGCCTTTATATTCATGCTACAGTGCATTAAAGTTCTTTTGGTCAAATGTTCCCAATGGTAATTAATTTATAGTTCATGATCACCATCTTTTTCATATTTTCTTACTTGTTCTTTTTGCTACTTCTTTTTTTTCCAAGTAATCTTCATGTTAACAGGATATCCACAGGCAGTGTTTTCAGTGAGGTCACTGTGTGGTTTACATTGTGATTTGATGTCTGCATTTGTCTCATTTTGTGAACTGATATCTTACAGCATCCCCAGATTCAAAAGGAGTCACAATATATCAAATATTTATGCTGTGATGATCGAGCCACCCTGCATCAGTGGGTAACAGGAATAAGAATTGCCAAGGTGAGATTAGAAGTATATTTACTTAAATATATTTTCTGTGAAATCCTGTGTCCTCAGGTTACTGACTGTTATCATCTCAATTGGAGACACTGTGACAAGAGTGGACGTGTATGTTCATGCTGATCATACCATAGGAAGAAAGAGCAGAAGGGCATTACCAGCATGGTTTTGCTGAATGTTCCTGTATCCCAGTTATCAGTGTGTGAATTCCACAGCTATAAAATTCCTACTCATAAAACTTACTCCAGTTATCTGGTATCTAATGCCATGGATCAAGTTGTGCAAGTTCTGTTCAGTCCAGCTGTGACGTATTTCAGACACTTCTACCTAAATTGATGGCCCCCCTCTCTTCTTAAAGATCCTAATCCACATCCAGTTTTGTTTTGCACAAAACATTAAGGAAAATGGATTTATACATAGCCCAGTGTACTGGCCATATCTGAATATACAGACCTGCTGTTTTGGGTTGTGTATTGTTTTCTGCCAGTTCTGCTGCTGGGTGACATTTAACAATGTGGGATGGACATGAAATTATTTTGTGTTACACAGCACAGACTTTGATCCAAGATTCAGCACTCCAAGTCTCCAGTCTGGAAATGTAACACTTGAAAAGCACTGGAAAGACATAATCTATTGAGTGTGGTTGGATTTAAAGCCAAATTTCAAGGTTTTTACATGTGACATGCAAAAAAATATGAGAATAATATCAATATGACTGCATTTTGTGACATTAGGGAGATGTTTCCACGTGGTCCTGTGCAGAAATAGGCCATTTGCTGAAAGCTGCTTTTCAACAAAACTGGGCAAGGAGGTAGTGGAGTTAGAAAAGCTGTCAAAAAGCAAAATGAATGGTTGACTTATTTCAAGCCTAATGCCATGCTTTTTGTATTGTTCTGATTGTTTTGCAGTATGGCAAGACATTATATGATAATTACAAATGTGCAGTGAAGAAAGCTGGCTTGTCTTCTCGGTGGACAAATCAAGGGACGGTGGAGCCAGCTGCCCCCAGAGGATGCTTATCAGCAGGTACCAGTTCTTTCAGAGCAGTGGAAATCACATTTACTGCTCTCTTAATTATCAGCATTGCACATAATCTTTGTTCGGAAAATTATCAATGGATTCAGCAAGATAATACCTAGTTCTAGACAGCCCAGTGTAGCTCTGACCTATAACCAGCTAACTGCAGAGCCCTCCTTTTGAAATTACAATTGGAAGAATACAGACAGCCCAGTAAAGGTCAATTTAAATCTGTACAATTTAATAAGGTATTTTTCTTTTTGCAACTTTTCCTCCAGTAAGCAAAAGGTGTGAGAGGGCTGTTCTGAGAACTGTCATTTCAGAAGGGGTCAGGGTGGGCCCTTCTTTTTCTTAGCCTTTTGTTCATTTGCCTGATAACGAGTGGGTGTCAGGAAGAGGAGACAAAGGAGGAAAGTACTGTTATTCTCTACCTTTTCTAGTAGCTTCATCAGTTTACTGTTACGTTGTATTATTGTACAGATAAAACAGTGCATGATACTACCTGTAATTTGCATTAATGTTTCAATGATTTGCTTTTTTGGAAGGATGTGCTGGTGGAGTACATACGTTCATAAAGACAGTCAAAGTCAAAATCAGTGTTGGCCACTACTTATGCCACTAGTTATCTGACATCTAATGTGTGCTACTACAGCTCAAAACCCTATGAACACCTTTCAAAGGCTTTAGTTTGCCTTTTCTCAGTACATGGAAGAAGTACATGTTTGCTTTGGAGTCAAATCATGGTAATAAATGCCCACTTGTGTTAGAAAGAGTTAGTAACAGACTGTTAGCCATGCATGAGTGCTGCAGTGAGGATGGATAGGACAGAATCTTGGAGCACATGGTGTTGATGGCAGAAGAGAGGCAGCCAGCCAGAGGGACTTCATGCTGGTGCTGCGGTCTGTGCTGGACAGGGACAGAATCAAGGTCTAATAATGTTCATGTGTATCTGTATAAATTGTATAAATTGAAATCTTGACAAGAATCCAGGAAAATAGCATATGATCATAAAATATACTGCTAATCTCAACTAATAGATCCCATTAGGTAGTTAAGTAGCCTGGAAAGATCTTAGCCATGTATGTTGTCTCTATGGAAATGTCTCTGAAGGATCATTAACATTCTAATGGAGGCAAGTAAGTGTGATTTTTGCTGTCTTACAGTTGTCATTACTGCTTTTTTATGAAACCTGATTCCCAACTATCATGTTATAACCTTAACTGTCTGACTGTGAGCAGTTGTTGGCTCATGTTTAAGAAATGGAGTTCTCTAGTATACTGTGTTTGCCAGGTAAGGCACTACACCTTGCTAGAGTGCAGCTCTGTTTGCCTCATTTCACTGAGTTAAATTTCATTATCACTGAAGGCAGAAGTGTCTTTGAATAGTGTGGAACCCAACCTCCTGCTCTGCTATGGGCAGCAGAAGAACTGCAGAGCGATGATACCTTGCTCTGCTTGTGAGCCTGCCCACTGAATCCAGGGATGAGCATCTCTTTCTGCAGAGCACTTACAGCCATAAGATTGATTTCACCTCGCTGTTCAAATTCCCTGCCAGTCCTTCAGCAAACAGAGACTGTAGTCAGAATGATCTAAATGGTACTCAGGATTAAATATGCTGGATGGCATGTAGGCAAAGGCATGAAACACAAGGACTTCAGACCTGTTATCCCCTGAAACCAATATAACCTAGTAAACTCAATACAATACAGAGTTTGTCTTACTTCTTTGTCAACTGTGTGGTTTGCAAGCATAGCAATAAAAATAATTTATTGTATTTCCTATCATAATCATGGAACCACTTCGCTAATCAGAAAACTCTGTGTTAAGATTAAAACTATACTCATACTGCAGACAGTTAAGGGTTCATTTGTATCCAGAAATCACAAGAGTGAAACTTTACTGGACCTCAGAACTATAAATTATAATGGAGTTAAAGCAGTCATTAAGATTTGCATATGTGCTTATTTAGACACCAGACACTATCTACTACTTTGATATGTACAGCTTCCACATAGCCCAGCCTAAACTGGACAGTTTATTTTATCCTCATCAGATATACAGAGGCTGCGGAATTTCTTCCTTAATTAAAACCACAGTTTTTATATTTTTTCACATTCAGTTACACCATCTGACAGCACTCAGCCATTTGTGTATATCCTTTACAAACACATTAATGGTATGCAAAAGTTTTGCAGACCTTTAGCTTAGCAAGCTTCCAGAATTTTGCTAATCTGAGGATTCAGTGAGGTTCACAAATCTTCCATGATTCCAGATGGGACGAAAGGCTCAGACCTGTTAGCTCATTTAGGAAAGAAAATAGACCAGCCCATCTGTAGTACTTCAACTCTTCAGCAGTCATGACTCTTACTGATAGGAAACAATGGCACTTTTAGTCTCTAATCTAAAGGGGAAAACGTGATTAAAAAAAAATAATAATAAATAAATGTAGTTAATAGTACAGCACACACCACAGATTTCAAAATGCTCCTCTGAAATACAGATTTAAACAGCTGAAGGCTGGAGAGTGGCTTTAGCTATGCCTGTTTGATTTCTATGTAGCTTCTCTTCCAAAGCCAGCTCCCCTGCTCTACTCCTGTGTCAGCCCAGGCTATCCTCATCTGAAATCACCATTCACAGTAGTCAGAAAGGAAGGATCTCCATTTGTAGTTATGCACCATGGTACTTTTTGCCATATGTTTCCATAGTTCCTCCACTTCTTTTTCCTATAGGTTTATCAGCTACAATCATGGAGATGTGTGGACAGGTAAAGCTAATCTTTGTAATGTTTATTTTAATAAATTAATTCTTTTTTAATAAATAATTTTTTTTAATCTTCTTTTTTTTTTTTTAATTGAGTATGAAAAGTTGCAAAAACAAGCCTGAAGTAGAAAAGACATCCTCATGGATTTTACTGAATTACTTAAAACCTGCAATGTGTGGTTTCTTTGTGGAAGTTGTAAAGGCTTTTTAATAACCTTTTTCCTAGTTTGTTATCCACTGATGTGGGCAGTATCACAACAACGTAACCTTTCCTCTCTCTCCTCCATTTTGTCACAGGAGCTGTCCAGGCAAATGGACAGATTCCCCGAGTCATTCTTCCCTCCAGTGCAGAAGTTGCAGAGACTCAGAAGGAAGTGGATCCACCCGAGGCTCAGGTGAGCAGTTAGGAGCAGTGCACTACTTGTGTGTCACCTATGAACCAGTTCTGCAAGTCTGGTTTTCTCTACCCGCTGTCTTCCCTTCTCAAAGTACCTATGTGCAGTTGTGACAAGGATTTGATTTTGAGTAGAGCAGCTGGCTCCTCCTTGTGCTTTACACCCTGCAAACAGTGCCCTTTGCACAAAAGCCAAGGAGCCATCAGCTGGAAGTGAAGGGACAGCCATCTGCCACTTTCATTCTGAAGAACAAAGCTGTGAGTTCATACAACAGGAATAGGAATGTGCCTACTAGGATGGCCTCAAGGAGTCTGCACAGCTGAGAATATGCATGTTAAAAAAAAAAAAAAGCTGAAGTGTGAAGAAGGGAAAACACGGTGTTAGCAAACCCTAAAAGCATTCCTTTGTTAAGTTCCAGATTTTGCATGCTTGCTCCATTTCTGTCTGTAAAAAATAGCAGCAGAATAGATATGAGGATTTCAAAAGCATATGTGTCTACAGAAAAATGCCATTTGTTTGATGGAAAGTTATCAGTGATATCCTCACCTCATGTATTAACTGCATACGATGTGTGGAACTTAATTCCTAGAATTTTTGCCTCCTCCATTGTGTGTCATATACTACTTCTTTCTGTCTGACTTCCTCCTTTGAAAAGATCTGTTTCTCTGCTCTGAACCTTACTTCCTCTGGAATAGATAATGTTCTCAGAACTCAGACAGTGGTTCCCTCCTCCTCAGTGTCTTGTTTACTTCCTTCATTTTAAGGAAGGAGTGAGAGCAAGAGAAGGCAAGCATGTTATGTATGGTTAATGCCAAAATTAGGGCTGCTGACTGCTGGGCTGTAGAGTGCTTTTCTCTAGCAAAAGCTCATAGCTTCTATAAGCCTGGGATCAGGGGGCTCATTTGAAGTCTTTAAGGGTAGACTGAGCTGAAGCTCTTGCTGGATTTAAACTAGTAAATCAGCATAACTAGAAGTGAATGGCTTGAGCAGTGTGACCCAGAGAACCTCATGAGGTTCAGCATATCCAACTGCAAGGTGTTGCACCTGGGTCATGGCAATCCCCACTCTCAGTACAAGCAGGGGGAGATAAGGATGGAGCAGAGCTCTGCTGAAAAGAACCTGGGGTGGGTGGCAAACTGGACATGAGCCAGCAGTGTGCCCTTGCAGCCCAGAAAGCCAAGTATATCTTGGGTTGCAGCAAAAGAAGCGTGGCCAGCAGGGTGAGGGAGGTGATCTTGCCCATCCACTCTGTGCTGTTGAGGCTCATGTGAAGTACTGCATCCAGACATGCAGTCCTCAGTACAGGGGAGATACAGACCTGTTGGAGTGCATCCAGAGGGATGGAACAACTTTCCTATGAGAACAGGGTGAGAGAGCTGGGGCAGTGCAGCCTGGAGAAGAAAAGTCTCTGGGAAGAGCTGATAGTGGCCTGTCAGTATCTACAGGGGGCTGCAAGAAAGAAGGGGACAGACTCTTTAGCAAGGTCTGCTGTGACAGGACAAGGAGAAATGGTTTCAAACTAAGAGTATATATGTAAGGTTTTTACAATAAGAAATGATAAGGCACAGGATGCCCAGGGGGGTAGTGGCTGCCCCGTCTCTGAAGGCACTCAAAGTCAGGCTGGACAGGGCTGTGAGCACCTGATCAAGTGTAGATGTCCCTGTTCACGCAGGGGGGCAGGGCTAGATGACCTTTAGGAGTCCCTTCCAACTCAAACAATTCTGTGATTCTATGAATGTGGTGAAAAGCTTATGTTTCCAGGGAAGCACACTTCTCCCCAGGATTACAGGAACAGACAGCATGTTTGTATAGTTACTGTCAACAGCTACTGACTGCCACCTAAAAAAATCAGAGAGAAAATTATGTTCAGATATTGCCAGATAGGCTTTATTTCTCTCCAATGTTAACTAGCAAACACAATTTAAAAGAAAATCTACATGATAATTTGCCAGAATAAACATAACAAACTGCTATCCTATGTTTTTTCCCAACTTGTGTGATGGATGCTTTGATTCATTTTTTACTTTAAAAAGTTATTGGAGCGTTTGACCTTGTGAACACAGCTGGAACCCCGTGGCCTCAGGGACTGTTTGGCTGCGGCTTTTGGAAGGAGCGTGTGAGTGTTTTACCCAGCAGGCAGAGGCCTCCCTTCAGCAGCCCCTTGCCTGCTCCCCACTGGAGTCTTTCATTATAGCCATGCACAGAGCTGATGCAGGCAGCTTTCACAAGCACTCTGCAGCACTCTCCCTCCTGCACAGAGGGGCTCGGTGCAGTGCTCTGAGGTAGGTGCGTGTCACAGCGTGCTGGGAGTGATGGGCACCGTGAATCTGGACACGGGAGCCTTGAAATCCCAACTGTGTCCACCTTCCTTCCCTTCCATCCCTGTTGTGTGCAATGAGTTTGGCACAGAGAGGTAACTTCATGTTTTTAGCTTTATCCAGGGACCCCACAGTCACAGTTAGAACAGGAAATGGTAATACAGTGTTGACAAGAAATAAAGCTGTATCTGCTTTATATGTCCTCAAATCGTGTTTGGTATTCCCCGGGATGTAAATAAAAACACCACAGAATTTTCTTTAAGGTTTTTCTCGGAGAAGGAACAGCCGTGGGGAACATTGAGAAAGTATTTTTATATGTCTCACTAACTGCAATTCTTTCAAAATTTAAAAGCACTTGTTTTCTAAGGACAGCATTCAAAGAAGCACAGTGAATGCTCTAAACATGGCACTTTCCACGGCCAGAGCTCTGTGGGCAACTCCAGAAAGGGGAACAAAACATGATTTGCATTCTTCAGGCAAAATGTACTCTGCCTCCTTTCACTGTGCACTGCGTTCTTCCATCTTTTCACCATTCTTGGGCAGTGCCATTAGTTTACGTTTGCACTGAGTTTGCTCTTTTATTCCTTCTGCTTAAGGCAAATGACATCAGTGCAGCTGGCCTGGCACCGCCAGCACTGAGGCAGAAACAGCTGAATAAGAGGAACTCACTGCAGCCTCCTCCTCCACCTGAACGGCGGTCATCTGCTCTTAGTACTTCACCAGTCCTACCCTCCAAAGTGAAACGAGACAGCGGTATTTTCCTAACAGATCCAGAAAGCTTTCCAGCACCACCACCTTCCCTGATGCTCGATTTGCCACCGCCACCAGCTGACCTCTGTGAACCTCCTCCTGATTTTGTGCCTCCGCCGCCATCCACATCTATCAGCAGCAGCAATGCAGACCTGCCGCCACCCCCTCCGCCTCCACCCGTCTCCAGTAAGCCACCACCTCTGACAAAGAAACCTGTGCCGCTTCCTCTAAAAAGGCAAGGGAATGCAGTACAGGATGGAGAGCCAAGAGCAGCTGGGCCGCCTCAGATTGGGGGTGGAGGCAGGCAAGCAGATTTCATGTCTGACCTAATGAAAGCTCTTGAGAAGAAAAGGGGCAACAGCTCCTGATGTGAGGACAGGTGGACTTTAAGCCAGAGCTGCTGTTGCATCACTGAAGATTGTGCTGGACCAGGCCCTACTACCAGAGGAATTCTCTGAGAGCTCCCCCTGGGGGCTCCAAGAAGTGAGGGGGGTGCCTTCTGTCCCCCACTTTGCCCCTACAAACTGCTCCCTCCTCATCCCACACCCTCTCATGACCCCCTCAGCAGCAGGATGTGGTCAGAAATTGGCTGCAGCCTCTTTCTGTACTCTGTCATGTGGTGGAGCAGCGCTCAGTGCTGGCCAGCGAGTCGCATACTTCTGTGGCTGACTCTTCTGTAGAAGCCAAAGGAAATCACACAACAGCAGTCCTGTGTCTAAGAAGTGGGATCATCCCTTTTAACAGATTTCCCCTCAAGGGTTCTCTGTCAGAAAACCCCACACTTTTATTTTCTCAATCAAAAGATACCCCCACCTCTTTTTTTCCCCCCCCAAAGCAGTCTGTCTTAAAAAAAAAAAATGACTTTTTTTTCCCCCCACTGTTGCTGCCTTTAAATCTCATTTATTTGATTAATTTTCAATAAAGAAAAGTTCTTACCTCAAAACTTTGCATCCCCCCCAGTAGCAAAATTGTCATCTCTTGGTTAACATTTGTCTTCAAAGTGTACCTAGGAGTAGTCTGTCTTCATAAAGACTTAATCTCATCTCTGATATGAATACGTCTCTTCCTACTTTTTTCCCCTTTGTTCTCCAGTTTAATTCTCTATTGTTCATTTAGATAGCAGTCACTCTTAGTGCTTAAATAAAAATAGCTTCTATTTTGTAACTGCACTGTCATAGTTAATTACTTGGATTTGGTTCCTTGCAGGGAGTTTTTGCCTCTACTTTTTTGGTTCCATACTTCTGTTTCTCCCAGTCTGTCTCACGCACAGAGCTGGATGTGTTCCTGCACAGAGATGGATTGGGTACAGACTGCCAGGGCTGCCACACAGGAATGCACAAGCAGATTAAACTAACTAAAAGGAGGAGGATTAAATTTAAGGTTAAAATAACAACATACGATCTGTATCTCCCATTCGTTTTCCATATCTAACTGTTATAAACATTGTGCAGAATCACTAAATGCAGAGGAGCTGGGGGTTTTGTGCCCAGTTATTGGGAGTGCAGAGGTTTGATTCAGACAGGAGAACAGCTGTCTGCTATCCAACCACTTTTAAACCGAATGAATTTTCTTTTATGAAATATATACTCAGTGTCAACTTAAACCATGGCTGCACAAAAAGCCACTTTCCCTGTTCACAGAGCACTGAGATTTTTACACAGCTTTCCCAGCATTCACTCTTCTCACAAGAACACTCAGGCTCCTGCCCCATTTCCTCCTTTCTCTTTTGTTACAGCACAATAAACTCAATTTTATACATTTCACATTCTCAGTCAATCATAACCCATGTGCTTAATACTTCACAAGGAAAACCAGTTGAGCTGTCTTCGAAACAAGAAGAATGAAAGCCTACACAAAACTCCAAAGATCGACTCAAATGCCGCAGTGATGAGGCCCTGATCAATTATTCTGCATACAGAACGGTTGTGTTGAATTTCTGAAATGTAGATATTCCAATTTTCCATTCAGAAACAGAGCCACCATCTCAATGATACACAATTGTCTGCCTTCATTTGGCACAAAAAAGATACCACAAAGTAGAGGAAGATCTTCAAGACTGTAGATCAAAGTATTTCTAAAAAAAATAGAATTTAATCTATTCTCATTTATCTAAATTATCGCCATATGAAATTGTCTTACTCCTGTAGTCCCAGGTAGTATGTACATTATCAGGGGCTGCAGTATGATGGTCTAAAAACTTTGAAGCTGCAGCATGTTCTCTTCAACCTTTCTCCAGAACTGAAGTGGAAGCAGCCTCAGCAGCTGTCTTCTTTGGCTCTTACATCTCAGAGAGGAGAGAAGGGCCTACTCCAAGAGATCAGCTCTGCATCAGTCCTAAGGAGTAAAAACGCAGAACCATGTGGGAGAGGTGTCTGCATGTGAGGCTCGCTGATGCTGAATCTCCTGGCAGCCCTCTGGTGTAGAAAGGGCAGCACAAATACCTCAGCCAGCCTCAGTACCACTACTTCCCATCTGCTTCTGCATCACCATTGTGTTTACATACTGTGAAGGAAGAAGCAGCTTCAGAGCATCAGGCAAAAGCCAGTGTAAGAATTTCAGGAAGCATGTCAGGAAACACAGTATTACTGCTTACACTGTAATCATTAACCACCATGAATTAAAACCCAGATATAGAAAGTCAGGTGGCACAAAATCCTGAACAAGATGTGGGCTCATTTCTCTGTGGTAGTATTGAGATAATTTCATGTGTTTTTCAAGTATTTTTTTTTCATGCACTTTGAGAAAAAATAGAAACTTAAGTGCATCACGTGGCACAAGTCTCACAGAACCAACCAGAGAATGACAAAACAGTTGGCTGGACAGGACCTTAAAGCCCATCCAGTTTCACCTCCTGCCATGGGCAGGGCTGGTCCCCAGCAGATGCTGCTGCCCAGGGCCCCATCCAACCTGGAGCTCTTCCAGGGATGTGGCACCCATAGCTTCTCTGGGCAGCAGTGCCAGTGCCTTACTGCCCTCTCAGTGAAAAAGTACAAAACTTATTTATGAGTTGCCATTAACAGCCTCGTACTAACTGGGAAACGTGCATTCTCTTTGAGAGACACAAGCAGAGCAGAAGAGGTTCAGTATAGTTAAGACTTACAAATTGTCACGGTCTTGCAAAATACCCTAAGGCAGTGTGATTACCTGCAACAGTCAGCGGTGATTTTTATGATAGCGGAACAGTCAAGACACCATTTCACCAGAACATGCTGTTTTCAAATTACTGTAGAACAGGTGTCAACAGCAGTGTTCCCTCCGGCTGTGAATGCCACCAGTTGCAGCAGGGTTCCTACAGGAGCTCCCACCAGCCCACTGCTCTTAACTGGAGCGGTGCTGCCTCAAATGCTCATTCCAACTGCTGCAGAAGAGCACCTACTGCTTGCGAAAGGAGTTAACTCAGGCTGAGCAACCATATAGCCAAAGAAAAAACATCCCAAATACTTGTGTTGACTGTACTTAAGAAGCAAACACATTTGTGTATTTTTTTTTTAGTCAGTGGATGATTTCTAATAATATATTTTTCCCTGGCTAATTATACTTGTATAGAAACAGATTTATGAATTGCTAATCACAGCACAGCCTTCATTTCAGATGCAAACAGCACTCAGGACAGTTGGATCTTCTAAAACAATCCATTTTGGAACTGGGAAAAGCTGAGGTAGCATCAAGAAGTAACAAAGCCCCAGATAAGCAAATTCTGCTATAAGCTTTGTAGCATTACATTGCACCTGATTGCTTATATATTAATTTTGTTTTAATTTACACACTTAGTTTCATGATCTGGAATTGCAATGTCAAAGACAGACACTGGACTAAAACTGAAGATGAGTCCTGCTGGTTACAATTCAAGGCATGCTGCTAAGTAACAGCTTGGAAATATGTTTGTCAGACCAGCAGGAGGTTGAATACAAAAGGTATATGGACCTGAGAATACACGTAACAGGATACTGGCAAGGAAGCCCATTTTCATGTGCCACCCGTGAAAATTCCCTGAGTCATTATATTAATGCACCTGTAATCTCCCTCATACAAAGAAAGAAGAAAGGAACAGAGAACAAGAACAGAGAGGCAGGCTTAGCACACACCTGACTCTGGCGAAGGTACTTTGGGTAAGTCACTCCCAAGATGGTCACAAACACCGGTGTAATTTGTTGATGCAAACACACATAGTGGTCACTTCTTTAATCTTTAGACGTTATAAAGTTGGTCAAGAAGTTGTTTAGCAGAGCAGCAATTCCAGTCCACAATGCACGAGGGAGTGAACATCCCTTGGTACAGCTTCCTCACTCCCATCAGAAGGTCTGAACTCCAAGTTGTTCTGCTTGGTCAAGTTTCCCTCAGGACGAGCAGCTCACTTTAAGACCCCTGGCCCAAGCAGGCGGGTGCAGGGCATAGCCTGCTTTCTCTGCAGCCTGCTGCCTCTGGAAGGGACGCTGTAAGACCTGCTGCAGGAGCTGAACCTAGAAGTAATTAAATTGCGTATGTTTTTTATACAAAACATTTTCCTGCAAATCTGAGCAGTCTCTGCCACCCTCCTTGCTTCAGAAACTATTCCACAAGTTGATTGCTATTAGTAGTGCTGTTGTTATTATGGTAAACAATTTAATTAATACTCCTAATATTGCTAATATTAGCAATAATATTAAATTATTGTTAGCACATAAAACAATGTTGGTCAAGGCATACTATGGATTCAATGAGCAAATGCAACCACTGTTTCATTAACATTCATAGACATTAGGACAAGGGGGAATGGTTTTAAACTAAGACAGGGAAGATTTAGGTTAGATATTAGGAGGAAGTTTTTCACACAAAGGGTGGTGACACACTGGAACAGGTTGCCCAAGGAGGTTGTGGATGCCTCAACCCTGGATGCATTCAAGGCCAGGCTGGATGTGGCTCTGAGCAGCCTGGTCTGGTGGTTGATGACCCTGCACATAGCAGGGGGTTGATACTAGATGATCACTAAGGTCCTTTTCAACCCAGACCATTCTATGATTCTGTGATATGATTCTATGTCAATTATTAGCTGATATCTCAGGAAAAAATGAACTAATTTTACCTCTGAAAAATCATTCAGGTTAGCTTTCTGCACTGCTGATTCTGCCATCCAATTCCTAAGCACGTATCTTGGATTAACAGCTGAAACCAAAAGTAAATCATGCTACATTTAGTTAGCAAAAATCATCAGAAGCAGATCACAATCATTGCAAATGTCATCAAAACCTTTGGGGAGATTTAATTTGCAGATAAAAACAAAAAAACAAAAAAAAACTGCTTAAGAAGGAAAAAAGAATGACTGTATTTATCTCTGAGCTGCTGGAAGTAACTTTTTAATTTGCACAAGGAGTAATGCCAAAGTTGCATCACCCACATGTAAAACAAAAAGTAGAAGAACATCAGATTGATTCAAAGAGGCTTCCCTGCTACAAGCACCAGCAGCTTCTCTAAAGTGTTTTATTTGCCACAGCTTACATTCCTGCCACACTGCTGAAAAGCAGATTTTGATGTTGTCACTGTATTCCTGGAGATCATTAAAATTAATATTGATATTCCTCCTTTCCTGGTGGCTGAACATCTGTCTGCTGAAAAGAAGTAGCAAATGAATTTTTTATTTTGCTTTGCCACTTTCACTTTACCTGTTAACGCTGTCTTTATCTCAACCCACCGCTTTTTGTCTCTCCAGCACAGGAAAAAAGGAGTGGGGCAAGCAGCCCACTTGCATCTCCTTATACTGCTTCTTTGACTTGTTTGTCCTTGTTGACTACCCAAATAATTGATGCCTTTGAGAAAAAGTGTAGCCTCACTCCTCCAAAGGCTCGGTGGTCAGACAAGCACAGGACTTAATTCATGTTCCATAGCTCCCTGCAGACAGCCAGTGCTGAGCACAGCAAAGACTTCTCTGTAATACACACAGCCTCTAAAGAACACTCCATTTAACCAGCTAACAAACTAGAATTTACTGAAGCTATGTAATAAGCAAAACAACACTTAGTGATTATTTTATCACAATATAATTAAATTCTTTCTGCTTGGAACTGAATGACAGCCATTTTGAGCCACCAGATTTGAGTTACAGCAGTGTGTGTCTTTACGTCATTTAAAAAAGGACAGAAATCACTTTCTTTTGTAAGTACTGAACTCTGACCACTCGTGGTCCTGCTAAAATAGAGGTGAAGCTCTTTCACAAAATAAGAATGTGGGCTAAAACCAAATGCACTCCATCTCCAATAGCACTGGCATAAAGCCAGACAAAAGGAACGTTCCTCCATTACATAATGCTGCCCAAGGCACATAATGATATGTTGGTATCGTGGTATATGCTGGGGATGTTCAGACTGAATATAAGGAAGAAGTCCTTTACACTAAGGGTGATGAAGAACTGGCACAGGTTGCCCAGAGTGGATGGGGTGGATGCCCCATCCCTGGAGACACTCAAGGTCAGGCCAGACAGGGCTCTGAGCACCTGATCTTGTGTAGGTGTCCCTGTTCATTGCTGGGGGCTTGTAAAGGCCCAGAGCCTTTAAGGGTCCTTTCCAACTCGAATGAGTCTATGATTCCATGTTCAGGTCCTAACTTCCTTGAGAATTAAGACTGAAACAGTCCATTCAAATATAGGAATTCTTCTTCACATCAGCGTTGTGCTACATGGACTTACATGAATTAAATGAAAACCAACAAATAGGACTGGTTGTTGGGAATCTCGATCACCCCTTCATAGTTGTAACAACACCCTGCCCTAACCAGTAAAAAAAATAATCTTTTTTTTCCCACTTGGTAAAATAATTTGCTGTGGCTGAGAATTTTATTTAATCCAGTAAATAGTTTTCAGTTAAGTATGAGAACAATATAAAAGAATATTAAGACGGAGGATAATTTAACATGACTCATACAAAAATGATAATCCACATTAAAGCCATGACTCATATCAGCAGGAGAGTATTTGTCCCAGAAAAATCTTAAAAATTGCAAATTGACAAGTTTCACAGCGGAGTTAAAAATATCTGTAACTAACACAAGAGACAAGATAATTTTGAGAGAGTAAGAAAAGCCAGATAAGAAAAGGACAAAGTATAAGAAAATTTGTGCCCTTTCAAGTGTTCTTATGATGCGGTCTACAATTTTTGTCCTTATTTTTCTTTTTTAACATATTTTTTTAATAAGGAAACACAGTGACAGACTTTACTGGGGTTTAGATTGTCAAAATTTTTTCATCAACTCCTAAAGGAACTGAGGTTACGCAATACAAGACAAAGAGCTATGAAAAACTAAAAAGCAAGTCAAGGGAGAAAAAAATAAAGATCATGATATGTGATCAATTTAAAGTACATTACCTTGAAGTATTTGAAGATATTCCTCCACACTTAGCAATAAAGAGGAAAAGGCAATGAATAAAGAGCTGTTAATGACTGTATTCAAGGGCAGCCAATACTGAGAATGGCAATAAAAAATTTAGTGGGACTTAACAAGCTCATATAAAAATCCAGAAAAAAGCATGACAGTTTTGTCTCTAACATTAATTGTTGAGTAAAAACGCACAATTGTATTGGGCTTACATGGCAAGGATGTCATGGCAGGGTCACCGAAGGGTGAAAAACCTTCAGTCACACTTTAACACTTAGAAGCTATCAGAAATGTTAGAAAGTGTGTTGATCTTTGCTTAAAAAAATACAATTTTGTAGAAAATAACAAATTGCTTCAGTATCCTGTTAGCAACCTGTGCCAGCTGTGCTGCAGGAACATGGCCAGTTACATAGAGCACAGCTCATTCATCCACGAATCTTCACATATCAAATTTTGGTCTGCTACCAAAGCTGAGACCAAGACCTTCAAAACCTTCCCCTCCTTTGTCTGCCTCCTATCCCTTAACATCCGCTGAGATGTGTGTGGAAAACACCATGCTGGTTTACAGAAGATAATCCCCAAACTGTGAGCTTTTCTGATTGGAACAAAAACTCAAAATGCCAGTTGTCTGTAAAAGCAGATTCACAGAAACATAGAAACATAGCAAGCATAGGAAAACTGTGTTTAGACAGTTCCCAGCCTTAAATTTCAGGTGAGAAAAGCTGGAAACTTCAAAACAGTAGCTGAGCTAACAGCCTCAAGGTCTCACAGCTGAAACTTCCCAACCACACCAGAACACAAACAATAAAACAAGCCTTTTTGGTAACTATTCTCATATCAACTTTCTTAAAATGGATGTAAAATTCTAAGCATTCTTAAAAACAGATGGAACATTAACTTGAAAAGCTATCTTACTACTGAAACTCAGCACCACCTCCTGCCATCTTCCAGCTAAATCAATTTAAGCTTCTGAACAAATCAGCCAGTCAATATATAATGAAAAAGGAGAGCCATTTCTGCTAGAGATGCAAATAAAGCATCTGCAAAGCAGTGTAACAATAAAGCTCATACAGCCTCTTGTGCACAGTTTGGTAGACCCCCCTTTTGGCTTCACCCTCTTTTGTCCAGAGATTTTCAGTTGCTCATTGTCTGTGGTAGGCAAATCACACAAGTTTACCTCAGCTAATTGCAGACCAACAAAAAAAAATTACAATTTCATAACCACTGTTTCTGTTGTGATAGACAGCTATGCATCATTACCATTTTGGATTTAAAGTAATTTGGACTGAGAAAATAGAATATTTAATCTCTGAGAACCATGCCTTCCTCCAACGAGTACTTTCCCAATTAAATGAGCATTTTTTTCCCTGCTTCACTAAATAAATGAAGTGGGTGCCTATCAAAAATATGAATTTTTTATAATATACAAAAACAATATGGACATGTTTGAAACTCCTACAAATCCTAGCCCATGCAGCAAGCACAGGATGGCTATAAAAACATTTCTTGATGTTATCAAAGGTTCTTTACAGGAGAAGAATAATGTTCTTCTGAGCAAAGCCTCACTTGAGACATCACAAAATACAGCATGTTCCTATGGGCCAATAATTCTCTAGTTCTTTAAAGGTATCGAGAGGAAAAAAAATGCAGTCCATTAGCACCAAGTCTTGGAACAAGTGGGAGAGCCAGCAACAAACCTATGTAAGAAGTTGGTTGCCACCTCTAAGTGTATTACTTCCTTTGACTTATTTTACTTACTTGTCATTCTTTGTCTTCTCTTCATGTCCGAATCACCCTTGTTCCTAAATATAAGAATAAAATTTTTTAAAAATTAAAAAATTACTTGTGAAAGTTCCTTAGATTTTCCTTACTCGTGACACCTTTTAGCCTTGCTTCTGTTGTTAACAGAGTCAGCAAGCAGCTAATTCCATCAGTTGATTCACAAGAACTTAACAAACATTGACTTGTATATTCATTTTTCTTTCACGTCACTCCTAACCCTTTCTCAAGCCATCAGCCCCCAAGAATTCAATTTCCACCTTTTCAGAATTTGGGTTCTGACTACAGTTTCCTAGTGTCTGATATGTACTTTTCACTGCTGCCAGCCATGCATAGTGTATATGACTGAGAAAAGTGCATGGATTTTTTATCAATTAAAGATAAAAGAATTGATAGGACTTTCTAGCATGAATGTCCCTATCTACACAATTACTGTGGTGTTCAAACACAGCCTTTATACACAGAGCCATCCAACTTCCATCCCTGTCATCCTAAGGCAATCCTATCACATTAGTAAAAACTGTATGCACTGCCAGCAATGAAATAGTGCCCATCTCTATGCATTTGCACAGCCTGACTTTCTGATTCTTGGAATGGAAGTACAGGACTCATATTTTAACAAAACCTATTTACTGAAGAAAAGTAATCATTCCCCAAAGGCGAACAAATACAGACCACTCTTCCCTTTTCATTTTTATGCACTTCTGTGTCAAACCAGACTTACAATAGTAATTATTACAGAAGCTAGCTCAATCTAAAACCACAAAGACAAACAACAAACAAAAAAAAAAAAACGGCATTACAAATCATGTACAGTTTACCAGTCCAACTAAAGATCACATAAATCATTGTGGACTAAAGTTGCCATCTTCTGGCAAACACACAGCTGGTTTTACTTGTGAACTGGAAACTTCTTCAGACTTACCCATCTAACCGCGAGAGGTACATAGCAACCCATTCTGAAAATAACCTGTGTTCTCCCAGATCCTGCAGGGCCCAGAACTCCTAAAGGGAAAGGAAACGTTAGTGACAGGTAAGCAGGACCTGATTCCTATTAAGCAAAAACTGAAACGAGCAATCAGAGAAAGCATATAAGGAGAAACATACAGCGAACCTTCAACCAATTTTCTCACCTAAACTCTACTTGTATCTTTTCCTCTATTTAAATTATTCAGTTTTGACACTCATATTAACCCATCTCTTTTACAGCAAATTCTACCTAAATACCTTCAGCACTTGTCCCCTATTTTTCCTTATCTTTTGACCCGTTTTGTTTTTCAATACTTAAATATCAGTATAATTCTCTTCTGCTCTTTATACATGGATCAGACATATTTGCAAAGAATAAGGAACAGATTCTTTTTTTTTTCTTTTTTTTTCTTTTTCCCCTCAAAGAATAAGGAACAGATATTAAAAAATAAATAAAAAAATAGAGTGTGATGAAAGAGGGCAACTTAGGGCTCCAGGCATAGACAAAGATTATAAACGATAGGAGGGAAGAAACACAAGGAGACAGAACAGAACAGCTTGGGCTTCCCACTTCCAGTGCTTGACCACCACCACAAACCAGTCTTCCCTTGACTGAGAACAGCTGCTTCATATTATTCACATGAGAGAAAACAGCCAAAGCATAAAGGCAAAAAATGAACATCAGAGAAAGAACAGATTAGAAAGTAATGGACAGAGATAAAAGGAAATAAATAGCAGATATACAACAAACAAAGAAGAAGAAAAAAAAGGGTGAAAGTGACGTTGAGTACAGGAAATGTAAAGCAAGAACGAAACAAAGGTTCAATTACATGTGGGAGTACAAAAATATAATGAAAACCCCATTTGAGTATACAACTGAGTTAAAATTACAAGCTGAGGGTCAGGGAAGAAGGTAACAGGTGAGAATGGGATCCAAGCATTTGTTGTAAGATGTGCTGCTTTAGCAGGAATTTCAAAATGTTATTACTAAATGTAAGGATGCCTGCAGTGTTCCCAAAGGTTTTGAACATTTTTAGATAAGTTTTGGTTTATATTTGAAAAAATAACATAAATAACGTACAAATCAGTATGAGAATGTACTTTGCTACCAACAAAGTAAACGAATCAACAATATGAGAACACAGTTTCATGTAAAAAACTTGAAAAAAACATTACAATTTTCACCTGCATAAAATTTCTGCTGCTGTACCACATCAGTTTGGGTCTCAAAATTTGTGAGCTCCACCATTACAGTGTATGGAAAAAAAACAAACTAAACACAAAAGAAAATCACCTGCTATCAAGTGAAGGCTCAAATGACCCTCAGCATAGCAGCAGTGTCACAACTGCATCAGGATTGATAGCTCTTGAACATGCAGCTTTACAGGGAAACATACATTTGCCAAAAATGGCACTACTGCCATAGTCTAAGAGTGGTTCCATACTGTATGAAGGAGGCTTCCTTTCTTCCTTTCACACACAGTTCACCTTTTCTGTACCAATGATTAATTCCACAAATGATTAATTCCACAAATATAGCTCTTATCATTGTTTTTGGATTTTTTTGCTTACCTCTCAAAAATCTCAACTTTCTAATCACCATTGGTTTCACATTCACAGAACAGGTCAGATTAAACTTCTTTCTTAACGGAAGACTAAAAACCACAGAACTTGATCAAGATCATTTAATTAACTACAGCACAACTGGGAAAAGAAACAGTAACTGTGGATGCCCCATCCATCCCTGGAGATGTTCAAGGCCAGGTTTGATGGGGCCCTGGGCAGCCTGGGCTGGTATTAAATGGGGAGGTTGGTGGCCCTGCCTGTGGCAGAGGGGTTGGAGCTTTATGATCCTCTAGGTCCCTTCCAACCCTGGCCATTCCATGATTCTATGATAACGTTCCATGCGCGACTTTCTTCTTCTCCCTAAAAAGGCCTTTTAAGTTCTCATTCAATGATAAACAGAAGTAAGTCAGAAGTTAGGAAAAGACAGTGGCACTTCCCAGGGAAAGTGAACAACATTCCCCATACTGTATCAAGGTTTTCTCCAACCTGATTCACTTATTTGATATTACGTCTTCCTTAGATGAGATGCCTGTATTAATGAATACCTCAGGAATATGGAGCTCCTTTAATTGATCTGCAGTAATTTCACTGAGCTGTCGAAATGTCATTGTGAAATCAGCCTTTGTATCTTCCATGAGCTAGTGAAACAGAGAGACTTCTATCAGTGCTTTTAAAAATGGAATACATTAGTTCAGATGTTTGATAACAAGATTAGCAAAACAAACTCACTTTTAGAAGGAAAGCAATCAAATAGTTATCATCCTCACTGTCTCCGAGAAGCCCCAGTTTTCTTTTGAACAATTCTGTAAAACTGAAAATAGCAGCACAGTAAGGAAGTTATCACATGGTAATTTGTAGTATTGGGGCTGCAGGATGTGAGCTCTGGAACTGCATACCGGACATAATAGGTTTGACCATACTCTTCCAAAATCTGGGAAGCTCTGCAAAGAAAAAAATGAATGTTAAATTATCTGGAACTACAGCTCTACTGTGGGCATAACCCTATTGCAAACTTAGAATGGAAACTTCTGATATTTCACAAACACTGATATTCTGAATCAAATGAGATATGTGTTATGAAAAAGTCTGAGAGGAAACATCAAATACATCCATAGCTGTTGCAAGAAAAAAAAAACAAAGCTATCTTTCTTTCATTCTATTTACCAACCAAGAAGTCATGAATTTAAACTGTAGACAAGAACATTAACATCAGGAATCTTTACAAAAGAATGCCTTATTATTTCAGAAGGTTGGATGGTCTTCATATGTAAGCACCTTAAAAAGCATGCTAGGAAAATCTATAACAGGGACCTACAGGCAAAGGTCCTATGTTAGGGGAAGAAGAAGGGGCCCCATGACATCTAGGACAGGCTTCCAGATAGATTTTGCTATTATTTGTGGTTAACAGAAAACATTCCCCTTCCCTCTTATGCTAGCCAATAACTAGTTCAGGACCAGTTTCCACCTACAAAAAAATGATTTTCAAAGCTCATCTCTTTCTTCCCTATGCACATGGTGATTAGATGGTCTCACATCTCTCCCAGTTAAGTGTTTAGGTATTTAAATGATTACTTACAGCTGTTTTTGCCTGGGATCCAATAAAGGTTTCAGTGCTTGCAACAGCTTGTTCAGATTAAACAGCCCAACGTTTGCCTGGTTTCCTATCTTATACCTCCCCTCATCATCAGACGTGTTTGGAACAAAATCTGTTTCAAACAAAATATTACTCTTCCACAACAGAGCACTTAAAATAAGCAATCAATGTTAAAATATTGATGTGCATTAATTTCTGTGCTTAGGCAGCAAACTAATAAAAGTGTTGAAGATACTGAAATGTTCAAAGTCAGACCACAAAGACGCTTATTTACAATGGATTAACTCAAGATCTAATATTTGCAAGCCTAAGAAATCTCTGTCAGATTAACTTCCATATGTCATAGGTGGGATTTCCAACTTGAAAATACATTCAGATTATTTTTTTTTTAATTAAATACTAAAAATGTTTTGTTCAGTGTTTTTACTACATATAGTGCTACTACTAAGTACAAAAAGTATAAACACAACTGCACAACTAGATTCAGGATTTACAATTAAAAAATAACAGGTACAAGCATGCATTTAAAAAAAGGAAACAGACCACCTGAATGATACTTGAGTTGCACAGGCAAGTGTTATATATTCATTCCTGAAAAATTATATCAAATGTGTTCAAGTATGGAAATCCTTATCTGGGAGATAAATATGTGCTACATAAGTGACAGGGTACCCAGATGCAAGACCTTAAGCCAGAAAAGACCTGTTTTTTTCAGTACAACAGAAGTCAAACAATACCTATGCTCAAGAGGTTTCATTAATTCAATGCTGCAATCTCATGAAAACAGACTGCAAGACAACCAGCCACTATTGGTTCTGAAAATCATTCGGATGAGATCTCTCAACAGTAATCAAATGTAATACAGTCACACATATGCTGCATTTACATTAATCAATCCCAGACTGACTGAGTTCATATATTCAGTTTTATACACGTATGCCATGACAGGATAGGTTTAATTTCTTTTCCTTTCTTAGAGCTGCTGTGACTACAAAGCCAGAGCATAACACACGTAGAGTTGCATACAACTTTTGCCATAGGCTGCTTACAGCAATATGCAATTTTTAGTTTTAGAGGTTTCTGTCATATCATCTACTGAATCAATGAAATGCAATAGGAAGCATTTTTCATGAAAACAGGCTTAATAGCAATATTTTATTTTCAAACTTTTAGCAATCATAACCTGTATAACATATTACAAAACTGGTCTTTAGCATATTTTTGCCCCTAAAACTGTTCAAACAATACACATAGTTTGGATTTATTTTAATTATTTATTTATTTAGCTAAAAATGTTATAAGAAATTACATAAATTAATAAAAGTAATTTATTTTTAGTCAAAAATTGTATTTAAAAAAAAACAAGTGCTACACTCACTTGGGTCATAGGAGTCCATAAATCCAAACGGACCATAATCTATTGTTATGGATAACAAACTGAAGTTATCTGTATTGCACACACCTACAATTAAACAAGAAGAAACAAAAGGTAACATTCCACCCCAACTCTAGATCTGCTGTAAAATCAATCCACTGAATGTAGACGACTAGAGAAGTTCCCTTGCAGAAATCAGATTCTGGAAAACAAACTTGTCTCTTTTATTCTTGACCAGGCAGGCGTATGAAGTCTGAAAATTAGGAACTGCTTGTTACATTAGCTTGCATCTGGTGTCCATACCTAGATGGCACTGTTTCCTTTTCCATTCAGTGTGACACAGTATCGAAAGCATCTTGCACAGTTCTTCAGTTAAGTTTCTTTGCACGTGGACTGTGTGCTGTATTAGCAACACAGTGCTACTTTATTTTTCATAATAAAAACCTGAAACCAGGGCGGACAGCACTCTGTCCTACACAGTACATACACTATAAAAGGTTCTTATATGGACGTATCAAATCCCGAGCAATTAAACTTATACATCTTTGCACATCAGATAATCACAACAATACTGGAAAATACTCTTGCTGTCTTCTTTCTTTCTGCCAGTTAAAGTCAGACTGAAAAAATCAGGGATTTTTCTCAACTCTGTTATGAAAAGAATTGCATAGTATTAATGCATAACAGATACTGCTGCAGGCAAGGACATCGGAAGGACTGCAGAACAAAGGAACAAATAAAAGCCATCTTTAAGTAAGTAATTATAGAGTCACTCCTGTAATGCCAACAACATGACAATATCTACTGCAGCTTACCATGTGCAAAACCCACAGACATCCACAGTGCAATCAAATTTGCTGTCTCTGATACGACTGTAGAGAAAAATTCCTAAAATCAAATACACGTTTTACTTCACATAGAACTACAGAATACAGTAAGCAATATAAACATTTGATTTACTTTAGAAATACTTTGTACATTCTATTTTTAAATGTGCATCTCTGATCTCTGCCAACTGGGATCATTCGTTCACATCCTAAGTGATGTGACTGCAAAATGGCTTAATTCAGCAGAGACTATAGTTAAATAAATACACACAGATGCAATAAAAGTACTCATTTACGTACATATGGGTATACTAAAAAAAGTGTGAAAGTCTTAAAAAGGAACAAAGACATGACATATACTAGTTCTGCATTGGGAAAAACCTAATTCATCACATGGTAACCATTTCTCTCTTAAAAGTCTGAGCAGTAAGAGAACAGAAAGTAATGGAAATGGAAGCTTCCCAATAAATACATCCATAATCAGAAGTGGTGAAAAAGGAATGCTCAGACTGGGGTTTGAAAAAGAAGCAGCTGTTTTTTTGTTTTGTTTTTCAACCAAAGAGTAAATGAGTTATTAATAAAACCTGAAAGATCATTTCAGATGTTGAAATTTTATAAAGCTGCAAACTTTGCAAAGCTTTGTACAATGCTTTGCTCACAAACTTGTGGAAAACAAAAACAACTTTCAAAAATACTTACTAGATACCTATCTGAGCTGTTAGGGACTATTGATGGAAAATGTTCCTGGATGATAAAGTCCAGCAATCTCCTGTAACATGAGATGCAGAATTCATTAAAGAAAAATTGGTACTTATAGAATTGAGCATTCAGAACTCTTATTTCTTAATAGTCAGACGCTGACCTACGGCCTGCTGCAAACAGGCATTAGAAAACGCCATCTATTTACTCCAGTGAGCTGTGGATTAAGCCCTTCCAAATACTTAGAGATACAACATAATGTTCTAGTTATAACCATAACCAGAGACTGTCATAGAGTTTAAACTATTCCCATGTGCTGCATTTCCAGAGCACAATGGGATCTGGTTTAGCATAATATCATATCAGACTTCAGGAAAGAAGTAATTTGTAGATCCAAACAAAGCTGCAAGTAATAAGTCTAGATCAGAATTCTCCACACAGAAAATTTTACAACTGAATTTTTACTAAGTAGGGTTACTTGCTCTAATAGCTGGCCATTCCCCTAAGCACATAGCATTCCTATATGGCAGGTTAAGGAAACTGGGATACATACATTAAAAACCCGTGATACCTATCAGATGCTCCATTTACAGATTTAAAGCAGAGCAGCTGGCAATTAGTACAATTATGAGCTCTATGTAGGACTGTTGCTAGAGCTAGCCAGGGCCACTGGCACAGGCAGCTGTAAGAACCACCTACACTGAGTAGGCAACCCAGGCAAGGGCTGGACCTAGGCAAGGGTTGTGAGGCTGTGCACACAAATATTTTACATTGTAATCAGGCTGTTGGAGCAAGTCACTGAACTGTCCTCGAGCTGTGACTGCGTTAGAAGAGTACCAGCTGTTAGAGGGGCAACCAGCATACTGCCTCAGATCAGGCTGCCCTAGGCCCCTGTTCTGTATGAGCACAAGAAATCTGTACATGCTCATTAAAACCAATTGCTTGCACATACTTCAACAACAATAAAAAACAGTGCTATGTCATTTTAAATTCAGATCCCTAATTCAATCTTTTGGTTTACAACAAAACACTCCTGTGAGATTTCAAAGAAAAAGAAAAGAAAAAAAAAGGGGGAGGTGGAGGGGAAAGAGGGAAAGAGAGCATTGAGTTATAGAGTAGGTAACCTTGAATTACCAATTAATGCAACATGCAACAGCTGCTACTTCTCTCTTCTTGTTTTTAAGCACCCCAAAAAAATTGCTATTGCAAGTTGTTATCAATCAGTACATTGCTTCCACAGGAATGATCAACGTTAAAACAAAATAAAACATCTGCCATGCTAATTGCCTGAGATGAAGTAACATACAGAAGCTACTATTGCTAAGAGGTTTAAACTTCTGCAATAAATTTTTACCTAATGTGTGTGCCTGGAGGGTGTAGCTTATACAACAAACTCGGGTTAGGGATTTCTGCTGCTTTAGCCTCACAGACAACTATGAGAAATTAACACCTTATTCTCTAAATTTATAAATCTTACTAAAACATACAGCTTCCCCTGTCCTCAATGCTTAGCTACCAGAAATATTTGAGCTACAATAGCTTTTTGATTTCACAAGAACCAGGCCTAAAAAAAAATACCTCAGAGATTTTATCTCCGTGTCTTCAGAACATTTGTATGTTTGTAAAAATACAGCAGGTTATCTTTCTAGATGATGCAATCTTCCTTTCTATTTAATTTATGCCTCAATTTCAACTGCATAAATGCATTCCAAGACAGATTTGATTGTTAGGAGAAGCAACGTAATTACTACAAAGACCAAATCCAAACCTTAGTAAGTCCAGTTCCCCAGAATGAGCCAAGATTTCTAAGGATCCTATACGAAACCACGATTTGGCAAGACGGAGTACTACTGCACCTTAAGAATAGATACATGATTAAATGTAAATGGAGTATCAGCAACATAAAATAATCTCATGGTAGATCTATTACATGCTGTTTTTTTCTATAGACAAATAATTTACATGTGCGTGGTTAACAAGTATTGTTATGCTCTACACATAACAGGTGAATACACCTAACACTGCACACATGCATTTTAATGATAAAGATTAATTTGCTGGAAAGCAGTTGGTAGTTGCTACTCCTCCACACCTTCGTCTGTTTAGCAGTATGCACTACACCAGCAAACACAAGCAAAATTCCAGTACTGCATTAACATTACAACTCTCCCACAGAAGGTAACAACAAAGAACAAACCAGCATACAGCACTTCTGATTTTAATCCACGCTGTGCCATCCCACTCTTTCAGAGCAGGCTTAGAGGATGGAGCAATGGTGCAGCCACAGTAGTGCCCCATCGTTATGGTATTGCCTGTGGAACGATGGAATGTTTCCCTAGATTCCAACATCATTTTTGTAATGGCATGTGAAAAAATGTACAACACTACAATACATGCCACAGTCATAGCAGGTCTGTCATAGGGTTCACTTCTTTATCTAAGATGTGCTTGAGACTAATTTTCTCAGGAAGGTTTTCTATCTCCATAAATAAAAACGAAGCCAATTGCACAGTTTTTGTTACACATAAATGGCAAAGTTGATTTTTGCAACAGGGAATTAAGTTGCAGTGGTAAATCATGTTGCTCTGAAACGTGTTCATTACCTCTCTCTTTCTTAATATTTCCATTGTAAAACTGGTCTCTCCACACATCGTCGTCACTTACAACTAAGCTGTAAGAAAGAAGAAATGAAAATTAAGGAATTATTATAGGAAAATTAATTTACACTGGAGATCAAACTATATTTTATATGACTATTTTTTTTCAAATCCTTTTGCTGGAATAGTTTGTTTTTACAAACGACACAGGCAAACAATAAAGCTGAAGCTTATCAAACTTCATTAGCAGCATGCTTTCCCTTTCTACTTACACAATGCTGCCCATTTTCTACTACCTACACTGTTCTTGGGGATAAGGTAGCATTCAGAAAAAGCACTGCATCCATTTGGAACCCCAGTGACTGATGAGAGTGATGATAACATAAATAAGTTACAAGTCCCCTGAGGACAACAGCAAAATTGGAAAGAGAGAAATTAGAAGCCAAATTGTTGCATCAGATCGCAACATTTATGTGAGCCAAATCTGCTGCCTCAGTAATCTCAGAGACAGATCTGGGATCCTCAGCAATCAAGAACTCTGCAAATAGTATCAACACACAAAAAAAGGCATAATTTTGAGGATGCATTATAATTATGTCTTTCTTCTTCACTGCTCCTTGTACTTGAATTTTTAAAAAGAATATCTTCCTTTCAATTGCCTTTCAATTCTGCACATCCCAGACATTTTCATATTTATCCAAATACTGAAATTTGTGAGTGCTTGGAAAATAATTAGTTGTGCTTGCTTTGAAATATGTCAAAATTTACACTCATCTTGCAAAATAAAATATGTAATTTCACTCTATTTTCTGTTATTATCCAAAGAAGAAAATTGCATCAATCATCACAAGCCTTGTGGGGGCATCATTTTCTCCTAAGGTTAATGTGTAGAAAGTTTTCTCTCCAAAGCAACCGAGATCACACTAACCATCCTGCAGAAGGAATGCCTGGTGTTATCTTTTGAAGGAAACATTCTTCCTTCAATAGGCACAAAAGGCTTCTGATTTGAGAGCCTAAGAGCAGGAAAAAATTACCTCAATTCATATAGTTCTTTACTTTTTGCTTAGCTTTTTTGCTAATTGAGAAAGGTCTTTCAATTCAAAATAGCTGGATGGCACAATACTGGAAATTTAATGCATGTAATTAAGGTATCTTTTAGGTAATTGAAGGCTGAACAGAAGAAAAAACCAAACTTTCCTCAGAGGAACACAGAAAAGGACAACAGACAAGCCTAAGGCTTTTGACACTACTTTGAGACTTATGACACTTTCTCCCACAAGACCTTTGTAACAAAGCTTAGAAAGTGCAGGGCAGATGAGTGGGCAGTGAGGTGGGTAGAGAAGTGGCTGACTGGCGGAGGTCGGAAGGTTCTGATCAGCGGCACAGACTCTAGCTGGAGGTCTGTGATTAGTGGTGTTCACCAGGGGTCAGTGCTGTGAGGCCACATCTGGAATACTGTGTCCAGTTATGGGCTCCCCAGTTCAGAAAAGTCAGGGATCTCCAAGTAGGAGTCTAGTAGAGGACCACAAAGATGATGAGGGGCCTGGAGTATGAGGAAAGGATGAGACCTGGGACCTTTCAATCTGGAGAAGACTGAGAGGGGATATGTTTATAAACATCTGAAGTGCAGAAGTCAAGTCAATTGGGGCGGACTCTTCTCAGTGGTGAGCAACTGGCAACACCATGGGACAACATGCAGAAACTGGAACACAGGAAGTTCCATATTAACACAAGGATGAATTTCTTCATTGCCAGAGTGACAGAGCACCAGAACAGGCTGTCCACGGAGGGGCAATTAGAAGGAATTCTTACAACAGTAATAATTGATGGTAACCATGGCTTTGAAGTTAAATAAGCCTTTCTTTTCCTGCATTTCAGAAGGCATTAGCAGCTAGCTAATCTAAACGTTCTCTATTAACTGCAAAGAAAAAGCTGCGAGTTGTTCCAGGTAAAAGCAGGAAAAAATTATATAGAAGTCAAAAAAATAAAAAGAAGGCTTTGCAAACAATTAACAATGGCTCAGATGAAGTACCGGAGGCTGCAGGGTACTCTGCCTACAGCTCCACTCTCAGTGCTATTGCTTTACTGGGGCAATGTTAGGAACTTTTTTCCAGAAAAAGTTGTTTTTGAAGCAGTAAAATAATGATTGTTATGTCTCTATGAGTAAGGATACCAAGTGCTGATGTGACGTGCTGAAAGAAGGAAACCTTAATCATTCAAGAAGAACAAACTAATTCAATAAGACCCCAAACACCAGTACAACAGTGTGCATCAGAGCACGAAAGGAGAGCAGTCAGGATAATAACAGTACTCAGTTCTGCTGTTTCAGACCTCTGCTCAAAGGGGTCTTTTATTTGTGTAACCCTTAGCACGCTCTGCATAAAATTCCTACAGTATACCAGCACTTTTCTTACTGAAAATCCAAGGAGGCAGCAAGACTTTCGTAGTTACTAATACAAGTTAATGAACAAATAACACTTAAAAGCTTGCCAGATAACTGAGCAGCTGCATCAAGATACCACACTACTGCTATAAAAATAGTTTTCAAATGGCCCCTCCAGTTTGAAAGTACCATTACCTGTACAGCAGCAGATAAGAGGTGTACTTGGCAACAGGAGACAGAGAGCTGAAATCTCTCTTACATTAGCAGCTGGAACAGCACTCACTGAGGAAGAGAGGGACTACATCCCAAACTAACCTTAGCTCGAGCTTAAGGTCTAGAATTCATGCTCCCAAGTGCCCTGCGTGCTCTTCTGCCAAGTGTTGTGCACCTAAGGGCCATCTCGCACTGAGGACTGTATACTGGCTAACCTCTTTGACCTAATCCCTGACTAGTAGACCCATTATGTGACTAAAATGGTACCATGTGAGGAAGCAATCCTTAGCAAGCAGTATAGTCACAAACTGCAGCACCCCATTGGGAAGACAGTACTTGAAATTAATAGAGCAAACCAACCTGCTGGGTGTTCTGGGCTAAGCTGCAAGGCCTTTCACTACAATTCTGCCAAAAACTCTTTTTACAAGAATTCTAAGTGAATCTCACCAGCCTCAGTGCTACAGCTCTCCATGGGGAAGAATACAGATATCAGCTGGGGTTTTTCCAAATGAAGTCTCAGAAACAGTTGGGAGAGCTTGCAGAGCAGTTAAGAGAGCCACACATTTTACCAATCTGCCAGCAGAGAACCGAAGTACACTCTGTACTCAATAGAATTGGTACACAGTTAAGTGGTAACTTCACACTGGTTTTGCACCGAACAATTTGTTGAAACGACAGCAAAGAAAGGACATAACCTTGCCAGATACTTCCCTGCTGATGCTCTGGCAGGCTTAACATTTGCATCAATAGCTAAGAGCAAAGGTTCTCAAGGTGAAATCAGTGAATAAACCATCAAAATGTCATTTACAAACACCCCACTTCAACAGAAAAAATGTGTTAGAATTAATGCTATAGAGATTTGCAGACACTTTGCAAATACAGAAACCCTGACATGTGGCAGCTGGGTATTGGCCTCTTCCAGAGTACATTTACTTCTTTAAAGCCTGAAATTCTGAAGTACAGACATATGATTCCCTTAGAACACAAAATAAACTTGGCATTTTAAACACAATCATCTGAAAAATTCAGTTTAGTTCATTCTGAGAAGGTCATCTACATGAGTCAATTTTAGTCCTCTTTGGTTCAAATAGAATTGGTTTTAAATGAGTTTTTAATACAATTCCCTCTCTGCTCAAGGTGTGTTTATATAAATAAGGAGTTGGAGGTAATTATCTATATTCAAGACTATCTCCAATATTATTAACCATTTATCTAACCATTTTTCCTACCAGTCTTAAGAATTGCAAGTAGCTGACTATAACAACGCAGAAAGAGTTACTTTCAACATTTTCCTGCTTGGCCTGATTCTCAAAAAATTCATCAAAATGCATAACTTTAGCGTAATAACAGACTGTAACTAACTAAGTACTAACAGCCTCACTGATTATCCACAAACTTGAAGGATACTACAGAGCAGGAATCTAGTCCTGCGGTTTTTGCAAGCTTTTCTGGTGAATAAGAAGTGAAAGAACAGTTATATGTATATATATATCTAATAGAAGAATTTTGGATTGTAGTACCATAAAAATGAGAAAGGGCAGCTGTGTCAGATATGTTTACTCTATTTTTTCCTTTTTTACTTTCTTCACAAACAAACCAGATTTCAAATTAAATTAAGGTAATTGAGTTAAGACAGTCTTCCAAGAGCACGACAGCTGTTCAACACAATACAAAGACAGTACACTATACTGTGTTTAAACACAATAATATTTTAAAGCCTATCAAACATAAAAGCAAACAGCTAAACAGCTGGAGCTCATGATTACTGGAAAGTTTTATTCAAAAAAATATCTAAGTAAGGGTTCCAATTGCATACATGTGAAAAGACAGATCTGTCCTTGTTCTGTTTTACTGGTGCTCAGTGAAACTCGGGCACAAAATTACCTTTAATTAAAGATACTGTGAAAAAGGAAAGAGTAATACCTAGCAGCTCTGCTTGTTGGAATTCCAAGATGATGCATAGCCTCACTACACAGAAATTCCCGCACAGAAGAGCGAAGCACAGCTCTTCCATCACCATTCCTACAGAGAACAAAGAAATTAAAAAATCAGTCACAAAATCTAGGCAACTCCAAAACAGAAAACATCCACTTTTGTTATGTATGAATTAACTGCAACTCACCGGGAGTATGGGGTCTTTCCTGAGCCCTTCAACTGTAGTTCCCACCTCTCACCACGCCTACAAAAATACCATCAGTGTTTGTAACAATGCACCCTGGGGTTTGCAGCTGTACAGAATACAGAGTGGTGCAGTCATTTCAGAAAACATCGCACCTGTTTGTGTACACTCCGACCAAGTGGGCTCTTCCGTCCCCCAGCTGACCTGCCCAGCTGCCAAACTAGCAGAAATGAACATCAAATTATTTCTTCTATGAGTAACAGCAGTTAAACTCAAGCAGTACAAATTGCATGTAGCTTCACTTTGTTCTACACAATGCAATGACACATTTGCTCGGGGAGTAATTAAGATATTGATCCCTGAAGCACTTTCACACTCACACCAACAATGAATCAGAAACCACAGACTGACACAGTAATCCTCATACTTTCCCCTCTACCCTCCAGCTACAAAGCCAGCTACTGACCTGCCTCTTCTGCATAATGAGCCCTTCAACCAACTTGGCGTGTAATAAACACATGGTTTTAAACTGAAAATTATGCACCAAATTCTACCGCTCTTTTCCATGAATAATTTCATTTATTTTAATGAAACTTAACTCTTATTAAATCATGCTATTGCGGAACTCAGTGAGGTTCTGTCCTTCTTCGTTGCCCTGAGCCAGTACTACCTATCACCAACCAGAGTTTGTCAGGCTGTGGAGTACAAAGCAGACTCTGCAGCTAACAGAAAATATAAGAATAATTTGCTTCTTGGAAAACGAAGGCAGAGAAAGCAGACACGGTACCATGAAAGGGTGTTGTAGATCTCTTCTATCTGCAGCTCTCACAAAGAGCAAACCTGCCACCTAAACGTCCTCACACATTCATGTACTTATGGGTATACGTGCATACATTACAAGTACATATACATACATAATTCAAGTAAATAATATAATTTAAGGTAGAATCCACATTTAAAGGACTACACAATTCCACCAGGAAGAACAAGGGTTAGTTACCTGATGACCTCCGTATCTGTGGGCCAATGGAACAGACCCATGTAATACTTTTTCACCACTGACAAACTGAAGAAATTCAGATGTTTCTTTGACAGATATATGAAGATCCAAAATATCTTCAATAACTTCCTGGAGAAAAATATAATACATGTTAGTACTTGAATATGAATAAAATTCCAGTGATAAACGATGTGTTGTCTATATGCTTTGTTATCAGAAGACATCTCTCAATATGGTTTAAATGTTCTTTGTTATTTGTTTAAAGTATATACTGTTATATATTTGTTTAAAGCATATACTGACACCTCAACAATAAACAGCTTATGAATATTAAAATATACTTTAATATGTATTTTAACAATTGTTATAACTTGGAGAGAAACCAAAATAATACCAACCTCTGAAACAGCCACAAGAAGAACTCTGGATTTAAAAGGTGTGGGATAGGCAATGGAAAAAATGCAGTTTCTCACATTACGGACATAATTTTCTTGGATTGGATCAATTGGAAAAGAATCTGTAGGAAACACAGGAGAAATGGTAAAAAAAATAAAAATAAAAAAATAATTAAAAAAAACCCAGCAATAACGATATTATTTTTTATACCTTTCCTCTTAAATCCAAGCAAAATACTTTAGAATCATTAAAACAACAACAAAAAACAGCCACACAAAGCAAACAAATTAAAACTGACCAGAACACATATTCATAGAGGACATAGAACACAAGTCATAGAATCCTTCGAGTTGGAAAGGATCTTCAAAGATCATCTAGTCCAACTTCCCTGCGACGAACAGGGACACACACAGGTAAATCAGGCTGTCTAGGGCTTGATCCAACTTCACCTTGAAAGTCCCCACGGATGGGGCAACAATCACGTCCCTGGGCAACCTGTTCCAGTGCCTCACTACCCTCATTACAAAAGACTTTTTCCTTATATCCAAAATTAAACCTGCATGAAAAAACTTAGGGTCTTACTCTATTTTTTTCAAAGGAAGGATTGAATCCTGAAGTTAAAGGAACAAGAAGACCATGCCAATTTTAAGCTCTAGAACATATTTTCAATCAAGTGCAATCAGAAGAATCTCCAGAGTACTGGTGGGTGCAAAGCTGGACATGAGCCAGCAGTGTGCCCCTGCAGCCCAGAAAGACAACTGTATCCTGTGTTGCATCAAAAGAAGTGCAGACAGGGAGGTGATCCTGTCCCTCTGCTCTGTGTTGGTGGGACCTCACCTGGAGCACTGTGTCCAGATGTGGAGTCTTCAGTACCAGAGAGATGTGGACCTGTTGGAGTGCATCCAGAGGAGAGCTACAAAAATTATCTCAGGGATGGAACGCCTCTCTTACAAGGATGGGCTGGGAGAGCTGGGGCTGTGCAGCCTGGAGAAGAGAAGGCTGTGAGGTGATCTGATAGAGCCTGTCAGTATCAGAAAGAGGAGCTTCAGGAAAGAAGGGGATGGGCTATTTAGCAGGGTCTGTGGTGACAGAACAAGGGGATATGGATTCAAGCTTAAAGAGGGCATATTTAGTTTGGATACAAGGAGAAAATCTTCTACAGTGAGGGTGCTGAGGCACCGGCACAGGTTGCCTAGAAATGTGGTAGATACCCCATCCCTGGAGACTTTCAAGGCCAGGCTAGATCAGGCCTTGGGCAACCTGATTTACCCAAGATGTCTCTGTTCACTGCAGGGGAGTTGGACTAGATGACCTCTAAAGGTCCCTTCCAAGTCTAAGGATCCTAAGATTCTAAGGCAGTTTTACATTGTACTCAGCTATATGCAACCCTACAAGGTATTTGCAGCAGCCAGAAGAGCTACACCCACAGCTGAACATGGCAGCAAACAGCTGCAGGCACTGCACGCTGGTAACTGGCACAGTCCATGAGCACCAGGTAACACTCTGAAGTTTTCCTTGAGCAACGTAACAGCAAACGAATGGGTCAGAGGATGCACTTCTTGCTGCTCCAAAGACGTACTTCATTCTTCACCCAAAGCTACTCTGACTCATCTAACAGCACAAATTCTGTTTTATAAAACTGGATGAATACTGTGCATTTTAACACCTTTTTGCATTTCTCCTTGCAATACTTTTACAGTTTTGTGTTAAATTCCCATGCCTCACAGTCACCAATTTGTAAAATCACAGAATGGTTTGAGTTGGGAAGGACCTGTAAAGGTCATTTGGTCCAACTCCCCTGCAACAAGCAGGGACACCTGCACTAGGTGCTCAGAGCTCCAGCCAGCTCTGACTTTGAGTGTCTGCAGGGACAGGCGTCCAACACCACTCTGGACACCTTGTTCCAGTGCCTTATCGCCCTTAAAATATTAAAATATTAAGTCATCATCTCAGGAGACCTGCTGTTAGCCAAGTTTCTCAATGCCTTTTAACAGCAAATTCTGCTTCAGCCATCTGCCACACAGTGTGTCACTGGTTGTCGCCCTTATGCCTGCATATAAATCCACCACCTGAAGAAAACCATGTCCTAATGGGACGTGTTGGAAGGGACCCCAGAGTTCACTGAGTCCAACCCCAGGCTCCACACAGGGACCACCCAAAATCCAAACCCTCTGGAGTGGTGTCCAAACACTCCTTGAACTCCGGCACTCAGGGCCGTGCCCACAGCCCTGGGCAGCCTGTTCCATGCCCA
>JAPSGF010000005.1:10806491-11003228 GCA_035772895.1 Perdix hodgsoniae | reverse complement strand
GGCGCCTGGAGGTCACCGGCGATGAATGGGGCGGCGGGGCCCGAGGACGGAGCGCCGAGCCGGGCGCGGCGGGAGGGCGGCCCCGCGCGCTCCGGGCGGCGCGACGGGTGCGGGGCCCCGGGGGGCGGGGGTCCGAGCCGTGCCGAGGGCTGCTGAAGGGTCTCCGAGGACGCCGTCGGATTTGGGGCTACGTTCTTGGCGTCCGCCGGGCGTAGGTGTAAATCATGGCAAGGAGCGAGCCGAATTAAAACGGCTTCACGGGAAAACAGAGCGTACGGTCTTCAGTTAGTGCGGCTTTTACAGAAAGCTCCCGTCCCTTCCCGAGCGGTGCGGTCTGCATTTATCTGTAAGACGGGGAACGTTTGAAAACTGCACTTCCGTGAGTGCAAGAGCACGGGCTGCTCGCTGGAAGTGCGCTGATCGCTCTGCTGGCCGCTCCTGCAAGGGGAGAACGTGCACTGCGCCTGAGCAGAAGTCGGGATCTCACGGACGCAGGGCGGCGGTGCTTCACGTGATGCAGAGGGGATTATGAGGCTGCCTTTGCTGCTGAGCTGTTCAGGAAGGAAATGGGGAGGTGCTGAGCGCTTGTTTTTGTAGTCAGATGTTTTCCATCCGTTTTAAATTCTGTTTTTGAAATGAGCTTTGATTTTTCCTTGCACAGATGTGTCACTTTCCCCAAAGAAGCTCAGTATGGGCATTTCCAAAACTGTGTAGTATATCTTGGCGGTAAGTTGGGGGCCCCCGTTCCATGATTGCTAAAGATGTAGTTACTGGCCGAACTGTGTCGTCACCGTGAGCCATAAGAGTAGACTGAAAGTAAGGTTATTTGCTGCAGAGCATTGGATAGTTCCACATAGACCGCTGATGTGGTGTTGGGCTGGAGTCTGAGTCCTCCATTCAGGAGGGCAACGGGCAAAGCTCTTTTCAAATCATGAAATTCATTTTGAAAAATGAGGCACACTAAGAACCATAACTTTCAGCTCCAGTGAATATAAAGAAAAAATGAGGCCCGGGTGTAGTGTACCTTGATGTGTGCAGGTAGAACTTTGACCCTTATTGCCTCAGGGGATCATGATACTATCTGGAAGTATTGATTTAATGTATAACTTAGGTCAGGCCATCTCATGTAGCTGGGTGTGTAAAGGGAAACTTCCAAATCCAAGCCAGGAACATTTGTCTAGGAGTGGGAAGAAATCAGCAGAATAATTGTGTTGCTAGAAGATGAAGGTTTCATCTACAGCTGTACGCTGCACTGTACAGTGTGTTCAAAAGGAACAAGCTGAGAGCAGTGTAGTCTGCTACCCAGGAGACTTCTGTAATCTGTTAAGTGCGTAAGTGCCTGCAGACGATGGTGATTATTGATTTCCAAATGCTGCACTTTGCTAGCTCCTAAAAGTCTACAATCATCAACAAGTAGCTTTCCTCATTAGTTGGTTAAAATGAGTATTTTGATGCCTTGTGTTTATCTTTTAGCTATTTCACTATTTTCTGGGGGGTGGGAATAGGGAGGGAGGGAAAGGAAGGAGGAAGGTGTGCTTTGAAAGGCTTTTGTTTGTAAATCAAGGGAAGTTGGCATTTAACAATATTACTCTTTTGACAAACACTGTCACCAGGTTTTATCATACAAGTACAGCCCACATGTGCAGCTGCAGTAAGACAGTTAGTGATGAAAAATACCAAGATCCTTTTCAACTTGGCAGAAAAGACTTGAAGAATCTCTATGAGGATATTAAAAAGGTAAGAAGGGGTTTGGGTGACTGTTCTGGGATATTGTGATGATTCTGACTTTAATTGCAACTGTTGTTGTAGAGGGTAGTTACTTAGGGACTGTTCTTCATGTTTATGAAAAGCTGTTTGTAAACTTATCTGGAAGTAAAGACCGCATTTTTACACATTGTGTAGAACCAAAATGTAGTTTTTGTTTTTATCCTGACTTACAGTGCTTGAATACATTAATTGTATTTCGGATTACAATGGAAAATAAAAATGACATCAGCTTACATTGGGTGAATGAAAAAGGCAATAACCTTTTATGTACGCATTACTTGAACTGTAAGATTGGCTTTGTGACTTTAATGCTGGTATCATCTTTTCCTTTCTATAGGAGTTACTTGTATCTACTGCTGAACTTAGGGAAATGTGTGAATATTACTTTGATGGGAAAGGAAAGGCCTTTCGACCAATGATTGTGGTGCTAATGGCAAGGGCTTGCAACATTCACCATAGCAATTCCAGGTGAGTCAGTTGCTCTTTAGTGTATAGACTTACATCATACCTGAAATGCATCATTCCTGCGTTTCCCCAAAAATATGTTCAGTAACTTTATGGAAATAAAATGTTCCTTAATAAAACCTGAGTTTAAATTCCATTTTGAAGATGTATTTTTGAATTTAGCAGTGCAAAGTGGACTACTGGTTTTACTGTATGCTTCAAGGTGAGAGATTGTGGGCTGTACCTCAGTTGTAACTGGTGATGGAAAACAGTGTCAAATTCTGGTAAGGCTTTTAGCATACATAATGATTTGTTAGAATCTGTAACACTCTTTGAAACTCTATTAACTGTTTTTCAGTTGTAACCATTTTTGTAGCTGTTAAACTCTTGAACAAACTTTGTTGCAAGAAGGGACTTTCATAATGTGTATTTGTTATTACACAGAAAAGCCATCAAGCAGGTGGTATAATTGTATTTGATGTTGTGAGACGTTGAGGCAGTCAGAGGTTCCCTGGCTCTGGGAGCAGATTTGTATACTTTAATGTCAGGTTCTTTATTCAGAGATTCTGCTGTTATCCTCATCATTTTCAATTTGAGGAGTTTTGGCAGAGTAGAACATCACTCCTTGCTCTGACAGCAGATACGTCTTTTGACATATTCCTGCCAGTTTTGTTTGTGTTTTGAGGTAAAATGTTGGCTGAAGTGCACTCTGCATTCCAGTTCTGTTTCCAGTCTGCCCTCATAGAATTTCAAGTATGACATTTTTGGTCCCTAGCCAGAAGTGTCTTGACTAATTTATTGATGTTAAGGGATTTCCCAGCTACTGCACCATCATCTCCTTAGTGATAACTTAGTGCCTTGTTGGATAATTTGGTTTCTATACTTTAGAGCACAGCATATATTTTGTGGCTTGGTATGGCACCTTTCCCAGTATACCAGTGATGTTTTCTCCCTTCCTGTGTGAATACAACTTCTAAGGAGAAAGAAAAACCTAATTGGCAATATCCTCTCCTGCGTGTGCCAGCTTGTCTTGGACCAATGAACTTCACTTCAGCTTAATTCAGTTTTCTGTACAGTACCACTCTGAGACAGTGACAAAGATGTAAAAAGAATAAATATTGCTGAAAGTCCCCAGGGACATCCTTTGTCACAGCACTGATTTGCTTAATATTTTTCAAGTGCTCTTGGCCTGAGTGGCAGTGGCACTTTCTGATGACAGTCATTCTTGATGACTTGCCATCTGTGATGGAATGAAAGGTAGAACAATGAAACAGATTTCTGTTTGAGCTTGGATGCTCACAAGTGTCCCCCTAGGGAGTAACCTCAGTGAGATTTGCAGATACCTTCTCTGTGAAAAACCTTGAAGTGATCCTCGTGTGCACTGATCACAGAATAGCCAGTTCAGCTAAGGAAGAGCTGATATAACTGTGCAGTGCTTTGTGAAATCATCAGTTCCATGATTCCTGTGTTTAAAGAAAGATTAGGGATGGAGTGCAAGATAATCAGGGAGAGTGAAGGACTTGATATCTGCAGGAGGAAAGCTATTTAAAACAATGTGCAGCATTGATAAGAGTAAATCCTGAACACAGGATGGAAATTTAGGAGAGTTTTAACAATTGGCACAGTGAGTTTTTGGAACAGAAGTCTGGTCAGAATAATAGAAAAGATAGTTCTATCTCATTCTAATGTGTTGTATGAGAAGCTTATCAATAAAATTATGTAGTGTACAGGCAATACTAAGAAGTCCAGACTTGATGTAAAGAAGCATGTAACATCAGATGTGATGATTGAATCAAAGACAGTAAGTAGCCATAGGAAGAACTGCATTTGCTTTTTGCTCTTTTTCTGTTTGCTCAAATCGTATTTGCTGCCTTTTAACGTGTATATGCTCATGCATATACATTTGTCCATGCATTATGCTGTCTTTAAAAAGTCAGGACCACTTTGATATCTGCCCTGTGCCAGTGAGAAAGGGTGATCTCAGACTCTGACTGCTACATATTATTAAGTCCAGTAGCCAACCCTCAGCACCAACACTGATTTATAAATACCTGTGTCATTTGACAACTTTTGTACGTCTCTCAGTTTTTGTCAGCACCTCCAAACTATGCTTGATGTTTAAGTTTCATTAATTTAAGTGTACCTTTTATGAGAAGAGGCCAAGTCACCATCTCTGTCATGTCTGTCATGTTTAGTCTTTTCTTTATTTTTGGTTGTTTTTTGTTGGTTTGGTTTGGTTTTTTTTTTTGGTTTTTTTTTTGCTTGTTTGTTTTTTTAGAATTAAATTTTGAATAGGGAAAACAGAAAGGTTTCAATAAAAGAAGAGAATGAACTCCCAGAGTATTTATCTTCCTCTTTGCTTCATGACACTTGTCTTAAAGAATGTAACTGAAATTCATATATGTTTATGCAAGCCTTTTGGCTGCTGCATGATGTCCAACATCTTTTGAGGGTTGGGTAGGCCATGTCAATACGCTTTCATATTTTGCATACTTATGTGTATGTGAATTAATGAAGTTTCATATGCATTTTCTTCTCTTTGCTTTTAAGTTTCTTGAGGCAGGCTGTGTGTTAACACCTGTTTCATCTATATGTATACTTCCAACTCACACTGACAGTAATTTCATTATTGTTGCTTCTTACAGAATTACTGCTTCTGGTTGACAAATTGTTCTTCCATCGTTTTACTGTTCAAGGGGGAAAATGTACGTGTAGAGAAGCAAACTGCATTTTTGCTACTCTGCTAGTCTGTTGTAGATCTCAGAGGGGAAAAAACAGCCCTTGCTTTCCATTCTGCCTATCTTGTTGCTTGTTTTTGGGTTGGTGGCTTTTCTTTGGTTGGTTGTTGTTGTGTTTTTTTTCAGATGTTCCTCCTCTTTCTACTTCTTTGTAGCTCTTCTTTGGGTACTGTGTCATAGTTTTATGTCCTTTTCATGCTGTGGTGCCCAAAGCTGTGTGCTGCTCAAGCTAAGCCCACACCAGTGCACTGTAGAGCAGGACAGCCCCTTCCCTCACCCAGTGGCTGTGCTTGATGCACCACAGCGCGCAGTTGGCCTTCCTGGCTGCCTGGGCACACTGTTGACTCGTGTTCAACTTGCTGTCAACCAAGACCCCTCAGGTCTCTTTCAGCAACACTGCTCTCCAGTGCCACACCCCCCAGTCTGTATGTAATAGCCAGGATTGCCTTTTTTCAGGTGCAGAATCCAGCACTGCTCTTGTTAAACTCTGTCTCCGGTGATTGCCCATCATTTGCCTAGAGGCCTGCAAAGCCTCTTCACCCTCAGTGAAGTCAACAGGTCCTCCCAGTTTAGTATCATCAGCAAACTCACTTAAAACACCCTCTAATCCTACATCCAAACTTAAGAGACATTAAAGAGAACGGAGCCCTGCTAGTGCCTGGATGCCAGTCTGATGTAGCACCATTTACTACAACCCAGATCATGCTGCCCTTCTCAGCTGTCCTGTAATTTTCTGGATCCAGCATGCTTCTGCTGGTTCTTCCGTTGTTTTCGATTGTTTTTCTAGGTTGTTTTTGCTTTGTTTTCCTTTCCTACAGTACTACTTGAAGAGGTACTACTCTTCTTTACTTGGTTATTAAAATAACAGGACACAACTTCATAAGGAAATGAAGCAGTCCACAGTGACCTCTCTGTCTTCACAGAGCCCCACGAGAATGGATGAAGTTTCTTAGGGAATTGAGACAGATACACAGATAGCTCTGCTTATTGATTAAGTGATACGATCTTTTGAGTTTAGATTTGAGAAGGCTAGCTATATAGAATGCCCCTAGCAGGTTAGCTGGCGTTCTACAGTAAGGCTGCTTTGTTTTAGTCATGGTAAAGAGAATGACTGTTGTACGAGGCCATAATGAATCCAAAATATTGTCAAAAAATAATCATCCAAAGCATTCAGGCTGTTCTGTGCTAGTATGGTTTTATTTTTCTCTTCTCCTTGAATACCCAGTTGTCAAAAGCCCAGCTCTGAGTCTTCATTTTTTTGTTGTTTTGTTTTTGTTGTTGTTGTTTAATGACAGCAACTTATCTTTGTGTGAGAATGAAAATCACTGTAAAGGGTTGAAGCTGAGGTCATGCAAACCCTCGGTTTCACACATTCTCTGACATTTCTTCACATAACACCTGTGTGCAGAATTTCACAGAATTATCACTTAACCCGATGGGTCCTCTGTTTCTATTTAAGATATATTCTCCAAGGGTGTTTGTAGGTAGGACTTTTTTGTCTGTTTCTGCAACTGAAATGACAGACAAACAAAAAGAAGGCTGAAGAAGTACAGAGGCATCTTGACAGAGAAAATAGTGAGCAAAAAGTGTTTAGGGAGGAAAAAAAGGGAAATAAATCTATCAAAACAGTAGGAGAAATACTTAAATATAACAACATAGCCAAACTGAAGTGAATATTTCCTGTCATATAGGGATCTGCCAGCAACCCTAGCCCTCTTTGCTTTCCTTCTTCATTGTCAGATGCCTCTACTGTTCGCTGTTTCTCAGTAGTTCTGCAGTTTGTTCCTGGTTAACACATCCCTTCTCTACGCTTCCATTAGTTTGTAGTGTCCTTCTGGCTATGTTTCTGAAGCATTACTTTCATTTTGCCACATGAACTTAACAGCAGAAATGTACTTTGAGGAGTGTGATTGTACAACAGAAATTTTGCAAGTTCTGTTGCAAGTTTCCGGCCTTTTAACTGGCAATATTCACCTACTGGCATACACATAGCAAAGCACCTTGCTGCAGCTGTTAATATTGTGTCGGTTTGGAAGGCAGAAGTTTTGTTCACCTGTAAGATCAGCCTTGGTCTTGTTCAGTGCGTTTGAAACAAGTTCTGGTTCCCTGTGGTACTGTGTGCCTGTAAATGATTGTTGCAGAATCAAGCAGGGGATCCTGTTGAAAAGTAGAATGTGGTCAAGGACTTACACGTGCATTATATTCATTTCTAAAAGATGAAGTTATGGTTACACAGAATATATTTGTAATATATGCCACCTTGGGGTGCCTTTATTCTGAGAATGACCTAAAAATGGCATCACTGCACTCAATGGACTCGTGGTGATCCAGTTACCTCCTGACTTGAGTTACTGCTGGTACTTTTTGCTTTTGTTTTGCAGGCGGAGCTGAATGAAAAATGGCAGGGAAAAAGGAAGATCCCCTTTCTTTTGTGTTTTCCCTAAAGTAGGCATGCTCTGATTCCATTTTTTTTTCTTACAAGGTGTTTGTAGGAAGCTAGTGCAAAATTTCTGGCCATAGATGGAAAGAACCTTGCTGGAGAACTTCTGGAAATAGCAGCTTTATAAAAAGCCTCCAGGTTGAATTATCACATGTGATATAACTTACAAGAAGCCAGACACATTAACCGTGCTGTCCTGTGCCATTTTTGGTCATTGTCAGAAATGAACTGCACTGTAAAACAGAATTTTCAAAACCTGTTTTTGAAATGTCTGTGCTTGTGCTGCATTCATACTGCTGAAAATCTTGGCGTGTCTGTGAGTGTTGCCCTTTACTGCTACTTCCCAGCAGGAAGTCCAGTCTGCTGACATAATTAATGAAAAAGGGAGTCCCCAAAAGGAGACCCGTGCATGAAAGAGGCTGGAGACCTTTACAGTTGTTTGAAGGTAAGTTCTCCTACTTAGTAACAATGTATTTTCTTGAAAACTGCTTAGACTGAACTAGCACTTGACTAAATTACTAGTCCGCAGTGAAACTTACCATCAAACAGCTATGAAGGTTTCCAGCTCTTACTTTCGTGTTATTCAAAAGCTACATTTTCACAGCCTGTGAGCCACGCATCCTGCTATTGTTCAGGATGTAGAACTCCCACTGACAGCAATGCATAGTTCTGCATAGAGGTAGGTGTCAGAACACTGTGTTATGTCAGCAGACTGCAAGATGTTCTTTCATTTCGTGATTAATCACTAGATTTTAATAGACTAGGCAGTGCAAAATTTTAGATTTCATTCAGTTGAGCTGAAATGATTAACTTCTGCTTTATGTCGGTTCTTTTTCTCACTTCTTATTCTGTTCCGCCTGAAAATAGTGTCATTTGCTGTGCTGATTGTATACTAGAAGTAAGGTGTTTATATGTCAGAAGTAATGTTACCTGTTCTATTCTTTTCTCATCCGTGTGGGATTGTTAGGGCTATAGGGCAAGGCTGATAGGGGTAGCATTTCTGGGATCCTGCATGCAGCTTTTGATGAAACCAGGGACCATGTAGGTAATAAAACAAGGCAGGGGCATTTGGGTAGGAGAGTAGATGGTGCTTTTTCTGAGCTAGGTCTTTTGTGTTCATTGTGCCAGCCTTGGTCCCTAGGTAATTGTTTTTATGTTCTTCCACCTAGGTCTTTTTCACCTAGTTTGAAAAATAAAGTAAATATGAACTACTGAGAGTTGAATAATCAGTTTTGGGTCTTCCCAAAGGCTGAATTTCCTTAGGTGTTATGTAGTTTGTGTTTACAGCCCTAAAATGATTGCAGTATAATTCTGGCTAATTCTTCGGGCTTTTGAAGACTTCTGAAGTCTTAGAATCAGATAAAATAAAAGGATAAGATCAGCAAATCATGTATTCAGATGTAGAATAAAGGTTTTCTTTGTCTGCTGATCTCTCCAGCTTGCTGGTTTGTAGTGCTAACCAGCTTGGGAGAGTTTGTGGTGCTGCATCTTATAGCAGAGCAACAGGGAGATGAGGAAAACTTTGAACTCTGCTACAAAGCTACTTGGCATCCTTTTCTCTGCCCTTTTCCCGATTTCTGTCTTCTTGGAATGAAGCATCCTTAATGCTGTGCTATTTATTGCAGTCTGGATTTAGCAGGATTACAGTCAGTAACTGAGGAGTTTCACAACGCTGTTAATGCAGCAAGACAGAAAAGGGCCTAACAAGGATGGAAACATTGCGTTGTGCTTGTTGTACTAACATAATCTTACTTTCTCTTGTCTTCCTAATTTCAGGTTTGAAAGATGGGGTTCAGACCATGGAAAAGCTGCAACAGCTGTTTTCAGCAAAATGTGTTTTGCGTGGTTTTAGTAGAGGTTTCTTGTAGTTGCACTGCAGCACACAAAATGTATTTAATTAAATGTCAAATCTTTTTTTTCATTTTAGGGAGGTGCAAGCAAGCCAGCGTTCTGTGGCCATAATTGCAGAGATGATCCACACGGCTAGCCTTGTTCATGATGATGTTATTGATGATGCAAATTCTCGCAGAGGAAAAATGACAGTCAACCAGATCTGGGGAGAGAGGAAGGTGAGGATGGAAGGATTGCATTTTAGTTCTGGCAGAGCAGAAACATCCAGGCTCTTTGCCATGTTTCTATCCCTGGGCACATTCTTGGGATATTCCAGAAAAAGTGTGAAGCATTGTGCCCAGGTAAGACTGATGGGTGTTCTGTTAGTAAACTTTTGGAAGCATTAGAGAAGCTGTGATTGTAGAGTGACTCTTAATGCTTTCAACTTCCCTGTGTCTTTCGCTTTTGAAGTTGTACCTCATTCAAAACACAGTAGGTTAGACTGTTTCAGTGATGAATGCAAAACATTTTCTGGTCAGCATGAGGTTATTTTGAGTGCTGCTTCTTCACAGAGTGAAGGAAGGCCTTAATCAGAACATGTAAGGAGAAAAGATAATTACTGGTACATCAGAACTGATCGAGGCAGTTCAGAGCTGACATGGCGTAACAGTCACAGCAGAACAGTCAGATAGAGAGGAAATGCTCCAAACTTAACCCAAAAACACATTCAGATGTTACACATTGAGAGCACTACTTACGCAGTAAAATTTAACCAGTGGTATAAGATAGGAACTGAGAAATGTTTCCAATTTTAACGTTTGGCTATCTTCTGCTTTCTCTCTGTTACAATGAGAAATGTATGTTTTATGTAGGAAAATGATCTGATGTGAGAAGATGTGCCAAAAATAAAGGAAATTGTATCGTGTATTCTAATACTTGCAGGAAAACAAAAGATTTTTCTTCTTCCTTTTTCTTTTTAAACTCTTAGGCAGTTCTAGCTGGTGATTTCATCCTATCAGCTGCTTCCTTAGCTTTAGCAAGAATTGGAAACACTACTATCATCTCTGTTCTAACTCAGGTGATTGAAGATCTGGTGCGTGGTAAGGTCTTTTTCTATTTTTATCTTCAGACTTGTTTGCTTCAACAGTAAACCCACAAATAAAACTTCCATCTGTGCAAAATTTCAGGTGAATTCCTCCAGTTGGGTTCCAAGGAAAATGAGAATGAGAGATTTGCTCACTACCTCGAGAAGACTTTTAAGAAGACTGCAAGTCTGATAGCAAACAGTTGTAAAGCAGTATGTACGTCTGTCTCTTCTAAAGTTAACATACTGCACTGTAAGCTTCACAGCTCAACTCCTGATTATTTTTGCTTTCTCTGGAGACTCTCCAAAGTAAAGCCTTTAGATGATGTTCTGCCAAAATGAGTCTGATATTGTGCGTTTTATCCCAATTCAGCTGGGTAGCCTCCAATATTGGTTTTCATTTCTTCCTGTTTTATATTCATACGCAGATGTATTGATATTCAGAGCAGGGTTCACAGTGGCAGCCTCAAATTTATGAAATTCTGCGAGTTTGAGGCAATGTTTTTTAATGTCAGTTGAGAATTCTTAGTCCTGTAATTTGATTTTAAGACTTTTTTGACATCTGGTCCCACCCATCAGTGCAAACTGGACCTTTAAATTATAGCAGTAGGAGAAAACAACCTCTTGCATATACTCCACATTATATTCTCAAAAAACACAAGCATGGTTGGTTTTTCTGGGACCCTGCTATATCCAACTTTACTTGTCAGCCAGTTCTGTTAATTTACTACAGAAGGATCTGATTCAAAATGATGTCCTTACTCAAAAAACTTGTTTAGTCATAGTGCAGAAAATGGAGAAGCCGAGCACTAGTCAACCCCACTGAGTTATATATAATATTTAAATTCTTTTCTTTCTTTTTTTTCTAATGGAAGCAATTATAGCTGGTGTGTGACATAGCAAGAGAGTTCTGGGGGTATTAGATTATAAACCAGTGTCAATCTTTCTGTATTCTCAGAGCACTTGTGTATTTGTGCCATAGACAGCAGCTGAAAATTGCTTCTATCCAGAATGAGAGAGACACATTTTGTGGGGAGGAAAATTATCTTTCATTCTACAGATTCTTCTGGTCGGAGGAGAGAACTTAAATTTTCTGAATTGCTTGTATTGATGACAGAATGACCAAGGCAAGAATTTCCCTTTGCAGTTCCTTTATGTTAGTGGGAGCTGGAGTAGTAAGGAGCATCATTATTTATTTTCTGCTACCCCCAAAAAAGCCCCACAAAGATTTTACATGAGCTTTGACAGTCATCCTAATAGAACTTTCATGGAGAGAAGGATCACCATCCCACTGAGGGGGGTCTCCTCACAAATCTATTATTTGGTATGTTTTCCTTTTCATAACTCACCTAGGAATTAAGGATTTAAGCACTTACTTCCATACTGTTACTGTGATGCAGGTGAATGTGAAGGACACGTGCTTGGGTGCTGTTCTTCAAGTAACTGTTCTGAGTTGTTCCAGTGCTGAATTTCTGCACATTTATGTGTAGTAGAATTTATGTTATAAATTAAAACAAAGGAGGTATTTCTCCTTAAGGTGAGATCATACTTGCAGGACACAGTATCCATGAGTTGTATATGCATGCCTACCTCTGTTTCATGGATTAAGAGAGCTCTGCTGTTGTTTTTTTTAGCAGTGAAAAGTTTGGTGTTTTTTTGTTTGTTTGTTTGCTTTTAGTTTTGTTTTTTGTTGTTTTTTTTTTCTTTTCCATTCATATGATTTTGACCATAAATCAGAAGGGAGTTCTGTCGATGAAGGGATCACCAGGATCATCATTGTAGCTTGAAAGGAAATTCATCTGGGGAATGAAGAGTATTCACATCCTATTTTCTGGGACAAAACTAAGGAGGGAGATTATGGATTTACAGAACATCAGCCGTAACTGGGCAAGTCACCAGATGCAGTTCAAATCTTTTTAATTATAGGAAAAGACATTGGTTAGTTTTGGTGCATAACTGAGCACAAATATTAACTGGAATGTCAAAGTAGTTCAGGAGGCATCTTAGAATTGTACACTGGGTAGGAGGAATGCAGAGTATTCCTGGTAAAATGTCTGAGCAAGGTAATCAGTAGTCTGTCAGCACTCGTCTGTTCAGTGCTTCAGATATCTTCTGCTTCTCCAAGGCATCACTGCACTTGAATCAAAAGTCCTTTAAGATAGCAATTACTATTGTTTTTAATTGACAGAGCATTATGCTCAAAATATTAGAGCCATCCCAGTCCTCCGTTTCTTTCTACCATAGTTTTACATGAGAGAATGTTACCAAAGTTGCAGCCAAAGTAATACGCTGCAAAAGAAAATGATGGCAGATGGCCCAGAGGGTCACTGAAGGCTTAGTTACTGAAAGGCATTTTTCAGAGAATCACAGCAGGTGACTGGTTCAAAATTTAATAATGAATCTGCAGTGGAATTTCTGTCTGTTATCAGTCACTCTGGAGATGGCAAAATAAATTTAGCAGGTTCTCATTCTTTTTTTTTAACATGAATTCCTAACCCTTGTAAAGCTATTTGTGTTTTGCATAACACACTTTCAAAACAGGGATTTAAACATGCTTGTTGCAAGATCAGTGTAAAGTTGCACAAGAGATGGATTTGTTTGATAGGGGAGAGCATGCAGCCTCTGGGAGTAAGACAAGACTGTGTATGGGAGGTCTGGCTGAGGGACTGAAGGAACAGCCTGCAGCTCTGCATCTACTTTAACTAGTTCATGGTTTCATGTGTGCACCAGGCTCCTGCTGAAAAAAAAAACATGTGCCAGGGTATGGAAGTGGTGCTGAAGAAATTAATACCTCTGAAATACTAGGAGCTGAAACACCACCAGCAAAATGGATCTCTGCCCCATCCTCAGACTAAGCATGCTGACTACAATAACGTCCGATGAAAGATGTAGGATCATAGCATCAGTGGGATCAGATGGTCAGCTAATGAATTTCCTTAAAGTAGTTCCTATGGGATATGTAGTAGTTCCTATGGGATATTCTTCATAATCTGTTTACTGTGAGAAAGATTACCATAAATACACTGCAGATATTGAGACAGGTAACTTTTACTTGAGAACATGTGAAATGCATGAAAATGCAAACTGGTCAAAAGAGTTGTCTGCTGCATGCTGAGCTGCTGGGTAGATGTCTTCCTCTAGCAGGTAGGCTTTCCTAACCTCCTTCCCAAGAATTACCAAAGGGGATTTGAGGAGGCCCTGTGGCAGTGAAGGCTAAAAGCATAAGGGGCTGCATCTCCAGCACATCAGGGCAACGTGGCTGGTTTCTTTTGCTCTGCACATGTCAGACCTTGCTGGCAGTACTGTACCCAAGCTGAGCACCCTCATACAAGGCCAAGGTTCACATTGTTGGGTGAGTTCAGTGATGGCTGGGGGCCAAAGCATGCAGCATAACAAGAGTTGGCTTCAGCTTGGCGTAGAGAAACCTGAGGGGGAATCCATGTTGTCTCCAGCTGTGTAGGAGAAGCGTAGGAGAAGATGGAGATGCAGGGTGAAAGGAAGTTTTTCCATGAAAATTTTCAATTAGGTGTTGAGAAAAAAATTCTTTGCGAGTTTGGTCAAATGCTGGAACACGTTGCCCATATGGGGTGTGGGATTTCCATCCTTGGAGATGGTCAGAACTCAGCTGGACACAGCCTTGAGCAACCCTGTCTGACTGAAGTAAGCCCCGGTTTGAACAGATGGATGGACCAAATTATCTTAAGAGGTCTCTTTCATCCCAAACTATTCGGGGATTTCACTGGAAGAGTGGTGTTATCACCTGGAAACCAAGCCGGGTGAGCTGCAACCAAGAAGATAGGATCCTGACTGCTTCAGCATGGGGTGTGGAGGAAGGCTGGAGAGCGGCTGAAGGGGAAGATTTCAGAGCCTTTTCCTTTCCAAGATGGCCTCCAGCCTAGGAGAAGGAGTTGGAGAGCAAACATCTCATGTGCTATTTAGACAAGCATGTTTCTTCCCAGCAGAAAGTGCTTCTGTTGGGAGTACAGTGCGGATCACCAGTCACCAGTGCAGATGTGCAAGTGTTCGAAACCTCAGCTGCTGTATTTTCACATGGCAGGTAAAAGAGCAGGATGTACCCAGAGGTGATGGCAGAATATTTTATGGATGTGAGAAGTCAGCAGGGAGGCAAGATTGGTTTATAGGCTGTCAAGTAACACTAAAGATTGGAAACAATTTTCTATCTTAAAAAGTGTGTTTGAAAGAATACCAAGCAGATTGACTTGGTTGAGTGAATTCAAAGAACCTTACTGAAGAATTTGTTCCACTTGATATAAGGAAGGATTTTTTCAGATCAGAATTTACTGGAGGACATGTCTGAATTCTTGCAAGATTAAATTTTTAATCAACAAACCCCCACACTGGGAGCTATAGGATGACCTCCAAGGCATCAGCTTTATCACTTAAGCATACATAATTATATTTATGCTGTTACACTGATTTTTATTTGTAAATGTCTTCTATTATCCCAGTATACCCTCAGGCTGACTCCCATTGCTTGCAGAGCGGCAGGCTGACTGGGACAAGCCTGCCTGCATCCCAGTGAGTGTCCATTTGGGGGCAATAATCCACAAGAGTGATTTTAGAAATTGGATCCTGGAGGAGCCCTGTGGGAGGACCCAGTTGTGTTTGCAGGTTTATGGTGTGGTCATGGTAAAAGAGTAGCAAGAGGTCTATTAAATCTGATGGATTTATTTTTTGGTCCTCTGAGATGTTTGTAACAGAATAGGACATACAAAGGTATTCTCTTGTAAAGATGCAAGAATTCATTTTTGCAGTGATGAATTTTCTCATGTATAGAACTCACGCTTTTGTTTTTGAAACGCACGTGCAGTGCCATAATTCTGTCTGGGTGATGTCAGTGTTCCCAGAGAACTGCCCACCTGCAGTGACAGCTCTACTCTGACCTCCCAGCCTAAAGAGGAAGCTCTTCTCCAGCTGTAGCCCTTCCTCCCTCCACCTACCCGTTCGTCCTCACTCTGATTCTTTGCCATCAACCAGGATTTTGCCAATTAAATATTGTTCTGCTGAATTATGTAAATTCTTTACATAAAATTTGTAATATGCAAAGATTTCATTGGCACAGGGTAAATGCATTCCCTCTGCCTTGCTGATCTTTGTATTACAGAAGCACCAAAAGTTTTCAAAGCACTGCACAGAAGCAGATCATGTTAGCTTTGAGGGGCAAATACTGCTAGTTAAGAGAAAAGCTTCAAAAGGAGGTTACAAAGGGCAAGATGTTCTCCCTGGACAGTCTCTAGCAAGTCCCACTTGAGTGCCCCATATTTGCAGCTCATAGTTTTAATGGCCTATGTCATATGAATAGACATAGGTAGTGTCATTTCCCTGCTATGCAGGGGAAATAGAACTTGGGAAGAGCGAGATGTTAATGACTGAGACCCCTGGGGGTCTGCTGTTACCCATCCATGAAGGCTATGACTGGGAATTTTCTGGTGCTTAGTTACAAAATGCCCTGAAGCATGAAATAGTCTCCAACTTTGTATACACTGCATCATACTTATTAGGGTATATGTAATACATCGATCCTTCAGCATCTAACATTGTTTTGCATCTCCATCTTCATGTTCACCCTCAAAGCTGTTCCTGGACCTGCTTTTAGTTGGGGATTGTTAATGATCCTACCTTTCGTGTTCCTTACAGAGATGATCTTTGTAATTTACTCATTTTTATGTCACCTGGTTTTCCTAACATATTCTTAGTCTCACAGAAAGTGAAATGCATCTTTGCCCCTTCCATCAGTCACAGCAGACTTGGATGGGTTTTGTCCCCTATTCCTGATGGCTTCATTGAGGATGGGAATAAAGCAATTTAAACATAGCCAACCTCATTCTGCAATCAATAGATAAGTACAGAAGCATAAGTGCCCTTCTTTTGAGGCAATGTATTAGTTCCCAGATGTTCCTCAGTCCTATATTTCAGTTTTGTGGAGTTAATTTAGCAAAAGCTCTCTCTCAAGTAGACAACTCCTGTATCTCTGCTCAGTTAAAGTATTTATCGCAGTTTTGTGATATTTTTGTCTACCTCATTGTGCTTTCTTCATTCACTACCTTATTTCTCTTTGCCGTTTATCCCTTGATACCTTTGTCTGCAAGCTTATCAGGTGTCTTCTGAACAATTCTGTTTCAGGCAGATAACATCGCCCTTAAAAATAATCTTATCTCAACTGACCCTCCTCTGTGGGTGCAACTCCTCCAATTTTGTGGATCTTTTATGAGGCATGCAATGTGCAATTATCTGTTGTCTGACTTACAATTATCCCCCGGCTGATTTATAAATGTAATAAATTTAATTCATCTGTCTCTGGACTGGATATGACTATTAGCCTGCATGTGCAATGCATCTTTATTTCTTCTCTCTTCATCCATGCATTATAATTTCTAACTGATGAATATTTAATAAACCTAATCTCCTACCAGACTTGAATGTATTCTTAATACTGCACTGCTCATCAGCTTTGTTTCCTAATAAGCTTGGCTATCGTGTGTATCCAAGAGATAAGCAAGAATGTGCTGCTGAGTCAGCATTTAATCCTTTCCTGTATTTTCCCTGTTGGTGCTTGCTGTGTCACCCTCTGGTCACAGGCCAGAAGTGGCTGAACCTTTCTATTCACTTATTTTGTTTTTCTTTTCAGGTTTCAATTCTAGGCTGCCCCGATCCCAAAGTTCACGAGATCGCATACCAGTATGGAAAAAACGTCGGCATTGCTTTTCAGGTAGTGCTTTTGTTGAAATAAGGGGAATCTTTAACTTTTCCCAGCTGCCTTAGAAACTGACGTGGGCTGTCTTAATTCTTTCTATAAATGTAATTTTAACAAGGATTTTAAAAAATGCCTTAAGCTAATCTTTGTTATCTCCTTGAAGCTAATAGATGATGTGCTGGATTTTACATCGTGTGCTGACCATCTTGGGAAACCAGCAGCAGCAGATCTCAAGCTTGGGTTAGCCACAGGCCCTGTCTTGTTTGCTTGTCGACAGGTAAGTTAAAAGAAACACATTTACCCCATACCAAAAGTGTACACTTGGTTCTTCATACCCACACAGAGATGCAGCTCACATGCAACACTTCTTCAGTGTAAGTGATGAACACAGCCTGGGCACATGTGAACAATCAGTGAATTCAGTATCAGCTGCAATTTGAGTGCATGTGCACATGTTGTCAGATTGACAGAAACCTTCCTCCACAATTACTCTAACCATTAGGACCCTTGTATCAAGAGAAGCATTAGTCTTTTGCTGCCCTCAACATCCAGACTTTGCAAAGGTGCAGGTATTCCAGGAGATTTTCTGCACACTGGCTGTTTGCTCATGTTCTTTCCTCAGACACCATGTTCTCCCCAGGCTTCCTACATAACCTTTTTGTCAAGTTCTAGGCTTTGTATCCATTCTGGAGTACAGTTGAAAACATGAGAAGCTTTCCCTTCTTTTGTGCTGCTGGAGGTAAATGTAAGTTTGGATAAGTGAAAGGAGTACAACAATTTAAAATTGGTCAGGATAAGTTTAAAATTGGTCAGGATTTTTAGTGGCATGAGAATGATTTAGGAGAGTAAAAAGGAAGCAGAAATACTAGCAGCACCAAAAGGAACATCAAAATTGGTAGTAATTCATAGAAGGGAGAAAGCCTGATGTAATGCACCTTGCTCAGACTTCTGCTTTACCTGAGGAAAGATTTGGGACTTAGAAAGCAGACCTTCCTTCGAAGCTTCATGATATGCTAGGTAGCACAACTAGTTCCAGACAGAGCTCTGGGCTGTGTTCTCTCAGTGGAATTGCTCAGAGCTTGAGATGGGAAAAATTTTAAATAATTTATTTAAAAAACACAGCTTTCTAACATTTCCTGTCCCATCTTTCTTAACAGAAAGAGCCCAGGGGGAGGCTGGAATGCATGCATGCATTTGTTTCTTCATCCTTTGGGCATTTACAAGGACACGTATCTCAGAATAGACGAAAGGGAGGAGTATCAGCCGCTTGGGAGTGCAGACTGATGTACACTGAGAACAACCTCCTCCATGTGTTCAGTTCTTCCCCATAGGTGTGTCTGGGGGGCATGCAGATTTATTCTTGAATTATTATTGCAGAATTTGTCAGTAAGCAGCAGGATCTTGTTAGTCAGCAGCAACTGGAGTTGTCTAAATTGACAGTGAAAGACAGGTACAGAAAGAGGGTGCAGTTGTGTAATGGTTTTTTTTATCTACTTGTATGGAGAAGCAAGGATGTAGTACAAAGACACTGACAAGGACTTGGCAGAGAAAGGGTGACTGACCATGTTGAATATCACAATGTTTAAATTAAAGTTATTATTTTATGAATTTGCTTGGGTTTGCTGTTTGTCTCTTTCAGGCTCACTTACCATTTGATTACTTGTATTTTATAAATAATATGGAAATACAAAAAAACCTATCCGCTTCATTTTAAAGTCTGACTTGATCGTCAGAGGTCACTTCTAAACATTTCTTCTCATTGTATCTGATAGATGAGAAGTGTAAGTTCTTGCATTGAAAGTCTTGCAAAGACTTCCTCACTAAATAGAAGGCTTTGCTGAACATTCCCTGTTGTTTTCAAGAAACTGGAAGAACAGCACTACAGACTTAAGTGATATATAAACAAAGTATAAGTGCTAAAAAGAAATCTGGAGCTAAATGCTTATCTGTGCCACTAGTGAAAGCAGTTTCATCTATTTTTATCTAAAAATAAAAAGTCCTGAGTGAGGACTTGAAGATAGTCAAAATGTAATTGTTACTTATGGGCTGTCTCCTCCTGGAATGAATGTTACTGCTGTCCTGCACACCCTTTAATTTATCTGGCAGTCCTCACATTGTCATGCCAACAACTACACTTCTGCTTTGAATGTTGTCCGGCCTTCAAGTGATGGCCTTTTCTTCTTGTCCTCTATCCTCTGCTGAGATGCAGTTTTTTGCACTACAGCGTTGAGCGACCTTAATACAAAAACGTTTAAGCTCAACATAAGACCTGTTCACACCATGAACAGTTATTTCATTTTCTTTAAAGAAATACACTGCTGTACACTACTTCTTGAGTTACTCTTTAAGTGGAACAGCTGAAGAAGGAGGGTTTATTTTTATTACAGCCAGTCTTGTCAAATGCTTATAAACTACCCTTTATATCTGTGTAACTGCTAAAAATAGCTTTTCATTGCAGGTTTGGGAATTTTTATATTCTTTGAAGCTTAGGTATAAAAAGTGAATGCGTGTGAATCCTGTACCATTGTAAATATGGATAATGTGAACATTGCAATTAACTTGTCATTACGTGGAAAGAAAGCTGGAATCTAGAGAAAGTCAGCTGTGAGTCACCAATGAACTTTTAAATGTATCTTCCACAATTAGTGCCTCTGAGTAACAGAGAGGTGTCACAACAGTGAGGGATATCACACTTGTTCCCTAACAGGGAGTGCATAGATCTGTGGTTTCATAACCACAGGTGTGCAAGGAAAGCAGGTAACTGAATGACTGTGCTGCAGTAAATCTGTAGGGACTGCAACAGTAGGGAAAGGCAGCTGTACTTCATTTCTTTTCCACTTTAGCACAGCTAGCTGCTGCATGGAGCACTACTCACAAGCAGTACAAAACTTCTTGCTTTGTGCTTAGTTTCCAGAAATGAATGCCATGATAATGAGACGATTCAGTAAGCCAGGAGATGTCGAACGTGCTCGGAAGTATGTGTTGCAGGTAAGAACAGTGTCAGATATTTCCTTCCTGAAGGGCTGAAGTCAGTCTGAATTTCATTGTGTCTGAAGCAAAACAACAGAGTTGCATTATTTGAATAGATGTTGTAAGCATATGAGGTGTGTGTTGGTACCATGTTGGTATACCACAGCTGCTGTACTGCCACAGTGTTTTAACAGAAATGTGAGTTGCTGGGTTGAATAGATTGTTGGTTTTTTTTTAATCCTCAAATAGCATAAAATCTACCTAATAAAAATGAAACGCTCGTGCATGAACTCAGTTTCTTTTGTTGAAGAGTTGCTGTGTCCACTAACAGATGTAAGCAGCAACTAATGATTGCAACTGAAGTGCTCACTCCCGATTTAGCTGGCTGATGTGAAAAAAGTAAATAATTGTGCAGAATTAATACACATCTAGTCAGCACAACATGGGGTTTTTTAATGCTTCTATTTTGGGCAGGAGAGAAGGGGTTAAGCAATTAGTTTCTAGTCCTACTGAATAATATCTTACCGATACAAGTGTTGTTTTATGAGCACAATTAAGTTTAGTGCTGATAAGGTTTGGTGTTTTAAAGCTTTGGGATATTCAATGGATAAACAATGAATCCTCTTCCTTACTCCTTCAACGTATAACTTATTGTTCAGGGTACTGACTTGAAAACCTTTAAAACTACCCACTGTAACTATAAGGGGCAAAAGACAGGAAGGGGCTGCTCGGTTATCCACTGTGTTTAATTTTTATCCTACATAAGAGTGACGGTGTGCAGCAAACAACCTACCTCGCCCAGCGCTACTGCCATGAAGCTACAAGAGAGATCAGTAAACTGCGCCCATCCCCTGAAAGAGAAGCCCTCATTCAACTGACAGAAATGGTACTCATGAGAGACAAGTGAGAGAACTCCTTACACTCGTTCTGGCAGCTATTTACCAGACTGTGCCTACATTTCCTTCAAGTTATTTGCTTCCAACACAGGCTACCAAAAATTATTTTTTTAAGAAACTTTTGGTGTTTTTTTTTGAGGGGGGGAGGAGTTCTACTTTTTTTTTTTTTCCTAAAAAATAAAAATGGAAGTGTTTTATTGTAGGAAGCCATACAGTTCAGAGTAAATCAGATCGTGCTGTACAATTGTTTTAGTGGGGGCTATTAATTGTGGGGCAGGGGAAGATGTTTACATGTTGATGCACAAAGGCCACAATGAAAATAAATATAAATCAGTGTATGAAAATTGAAGTTGCTCCAAATTTCATTTGTTCACAACAATAAACAGAGCATACGTGTTGCTATCTGTTAAACACCTGTGGAAACATAGGTGATTTGAATGCTTTCCTGGCTGTTAAATTACAGAAGTATCTGGAATGTATAAAGGGGAAGAGATGATAATAATAGATTGTATGTAGACTTAAATAGGTTGCATATGTAACTAGTTTCCAATTCATAATGAAATACAGGTATGTTATTGGTTGTTACTTGCTAGCAGTTGGGAAATAGAAGGTTTAGTATTTCAAACCCATGCTACAATGAATGATTCAACAGCCAGTCAAAGCTTCAACTCCATCATCTTCCATCACTCATTTACAGGGAATATCCAATGCCCTCTCCTTAGAAGATTGCTTTGAAGTCACAGACGCGTTCCTATTACAGTAATTATCCAGTACTACCGCATTCCTTTTCAGGTTATTTAAGCCACAGTATTTGCAGAACAGAAGTATCACCTCCAGCTATCTCTGCTTGTTATCCTTTGATGCAAATGGCTAAGTGCGTTGCTCCATTCCAGGTAAAAAGAATCCCTGTCCTGTTCTGACTGTTTCTCCTCGGTCAGATCTGGAGGGCAGCCCCCTTGTCTCCCTCAGCTGGGCGCACTACCACATCCAGATACAGTTTCCAGTGAGAAATGTCAGTTACAGACAGTGTCAACTCATTTATCTAGATAACTAGGTTCAACCAAGAACTCTTGCTAAAACTTATATTGGAAGAAAAGAACTTTTAAGAGTTTGTATAAATGGATAATTCAGGTTTCATATCTAATTTATTTGCCCTCTGTCAGTGATAAAGTCATGTTACAAACATTTGCTTTTTAGTACATTGCCTGGGATAACACAGCCATGATTTTGCTACGTTAGCATTCCAAACTTCTTTGTCAAGCCAACCAACAAAGTAATGGACAAGACCTTTGGTTCACTTATATATTTATGAATGGAAAAAGTCATAATGTAAATTTACTTATTAAAAAAACTTGGGTACAAATTACACATACATAAGACCACCCATTTTTTGATTCACATGGACACCTTAGACCCAAACAACTCATTGTAATAGACTTTAGTGAGAATACTCCAGGTAAAGATTACAACAATTGGAAGCATCTTGGATTTTTAAAAAAGTATATTTCAATACATAAGTTTGTATGCATGCTTTAAACAAATATAGTTCAAGAATGAGCAAAGAGTCTAAACAAAAAGTAACATGACCAGCACTAACATTAAACTTCTCATCCAGATTTTAATATGTTAGTCTAACGTAGTGTTAGTTACCATGCTGTACTGAAAAATGTAATGGCACAATCTGAATCATGGTTCATTAAATATTATACCCTACTTCCCCAGAATATTTAGGCTGGTCATAAAATTAACAATGCGTAAGTAAATAAGTATAACCAGTTATAGACAGTTGCTTGTTTTACAGATTGCCATCAGGTAAGACATACTCCCCCAGAGACTCAGAGAGATGGACATTCAATCATACCATTAAAACAATATGGCCTGAAGAAATGGGCACATTTTTTTGAAAGTATATTAAGACAATTCTGTTAGCTTTTAGTTACCCCTTGTGAATAATCATGGTATGACTGAGTACAAGACCCAACTTTAAAAAGAAAGGATTTTAATCGGCATAGTGCATGATTGATTCAACATAATTCCCAGGAAACAAGCCGGTTACTCGATTGCAAACTCCTTCATACCAGCCATCATCATTCTTCTTTATCACATAAATGATTGCACCCTCCATAAACGACAGCTCGTCATCTTTGTCCTTTGTATAGTCATATATAGCAACGACTGTGGATTGAACAGGGAAAAGGTTAGCATCATGCTAATAGCACCACTCAGTACGATTATATTTTGGAAAGACTTGTTTGCCATCCTGATTTTCTGTACTGAATTCACACAGTTTTCCTGTTCAACATCAAGTCCCGAAAGTGAAAACTGCCTTTTCTTGCAGTCCTGACTGCCCACAAGCAGTGGGTGGTGACTGCGTTGAATGTTCCTAAGCCTTCTGGTGTGGGCAAGAACTGCTGGCTGGAGCACAGTGCAACAGTGGACATGGCCAACCAAAAGCTGGGTTATAAACCAGGTGGGTCTGTGAATGTGGCGCTCATTTCTGCTCAGACTGTCTCAAAGGCATTCAGATCCCTGCATACCTTGATTAGAGAAAGCCTAAAAAAATCACTCTGTAGAAAAAGACTAGGAAATTTTTTTCTGCAATAGCCCCTGCAACTATACAGTGCATACTTCAATGCATGACCATATAATCATCACAGAATTGCACTATGATTCTGTGATCATGCACAATCTTGTAAACATAGCTGTACAGAAGTGAATCATTTCCTGCCTTTGCTACAGAGTTTCTATATGATAAGTTTTGACATGACTGTTAAAGGGGCTGCAATGAGTGCAAGCGTTAAAGTTAAATTTTTAAAAGCATCCACTGTTTTACAGTACCTGCCTGGTAAATACTTCTCACCAACATCCCACTTACTGTATGCAATCAAGAAAGCAGAGATCTCCCTAAGGAATGACAATGTTGCCACCTGTGCTACTGGAATTACAAAATACTGCTATAAATACACAAACTTTAGACATCTCTTACTCTTTAAAATAGTTAATATGGATTTATGCAATGGGTCAATTTTATAGGTTTTAAGAATCTATTATTTTACATGATGTATCATCTCAGAAACCTGAGTCTTACTACTTAGCAAATGATGGCGGAATAGTTCAGTTCTTTTCATCCCATGAGTAAATAAACACAGTGCAACCAGCAGTGAGGACAGAACACAGCAGTTCTACCACTGGTGCCAAGACAGTACCACAGACACATTTCATGCACCTGACAGTACCAGCCAGAGCCTGAGAAAACTTGCAATGTTGCTGTTGACAAGCTGGTCACTGTCCTAACACCAACAGTTCTATGGGCAGGAAATTAGTTATTCATGGGAAGAAATGTTTATTATATGAGTTTATGTCTAAGCACAGTTACAGTCTGCTGATGCAGACTCACTGGTATGTATCATAGACTCACAGAATGGTTTGGGTTGGAAGGTACATAAAGCCCATTCAGTTCCAACCCCCTGCAATGCGCAGGGCTCTCATCCAGCAGCTCAGGCTGCCCAGGGCTCCGTTTAATCCAGTCTTGAACACCTCCAGGGATGGGGCACCCACAGGTCTCTGGGCAGCCAGTGCCCAGGCCTCACCATCCTCTGAGTAAGAAAATTTCCTCCAAGCATCTAATCTAAATCTCCCCCCTTTCAGTTTCAAACCATTCTTTGTCCTATTGCTGTCTCCATGGAAGCCTCATTACATTTCACAGCAAAATGTTTCATGGTCTGCTCTAGCTGGCTTTCCATCTTGATGGGATAGAGCAGGACAGAGCATGGACTTTCTGGGCTTTGTGCAGCACACTTTCTAAATGATGGCTCAGCAAGCTTGAGGTAGCTGCAGACGCAGTCCAGCAGCTCAGCAAAGATGAAAAGCCATCGGATTCAACATCTGCTTCTCATAACTGTTTCGCTATACTTTTTTTACCCCTTCATTCTAGTATGCTTGAAGATATTTTCTAATCCTTCCTTAAAAGGATTATATTTTATCACATCAGGTGTAGCCACTGACAAACCAAGAACAGAACACTTAGAGTTCTGACTAGCAGGGACAATGACTTTTCATCAGACCAAGCTTTGTCATTCATCCCCTTCAGATACCATTAATCCCCGGTGCTGCAGGTACACAGCTGCAGCCCTTCCTACCTTTCTCTATGTAGTTCTTCGGCGCCCAGGCAGGATCTCCATCCGCATAGGGATCGCTGTACTGCACAACAGCAGCCTCCTCGTCCTCGTAGTCCACGGGGGGTGGGGGTGGAGGTGGGGGGGAGTCATCGAACATTGGCATCTCATCAGGGGGCGGCGGGGGGGGAGGAGTCGGGCTATCAGCAACTGGAAACGTTGGGAAAGTTTTTTTACATGAAAACCAGCGTGCAGATATAAACAAACCTGAGGCTGTAGACTGTAAATAAAAGGGGCGGGGATGACAACACATAGCATGCGCTATAATACCATGCACTGATTAGAAACAGAGGCTTTGTATTAACAGCTACAACACACAGCTACGTTTGTTATTAGTGGTCAGATCTACATAGAGATACTACTAGAGTCAAAGCACATGCTGCAGGTCATAAGCTGAACACCAGCAGCGGGCAGCCCTGCTCGCTGGCCATGCTGAGGGCTGGCTGCAGCGGAAGCTGTGGGAGCACTGCAAGCAGCACCCTCTGAGCTGGGCAGCAGCAGCTGCTGGCCAGCAGCACAATTTGTTCTGCACAAAGCCTTTGCCTGTACAGTCACTTTCATTTGTTTATGAACACTGCTTCTTTGGATTCCTTCTCTCAGAACTAGCCCTAAGAGGGCAAAAAAGATCTGGTACAGATCACAAAAAAGGGACGAGACTGGGCTTCAAATTTAACCAAGTGGGAAAAAGCCAAGCAATCTTTCTGCGGAAGAAAAGCTTTGTACTGATCGGTATCCTGCAGACTGGCTTGTGTGTATGCACACATCCAGGATACAGTTGACAAATGGAAAACTACAACAGGCAGCTGCTGCTCTTTGGGAAAAAGTGCTCAAGGAATTAAGTGAGTAATCCAAAATGTCAAATCCCTGCCCTGAGACTCTCCAACCAGCACAATTACAGGTTGCTTTGGGAAAGGGAAAAGAGAAAGGCATTATGGAACAAATCTTTCAAACAGATCTTACTAACATTCATAGAAGCTGGCAGAACAGGGGGGGAGAGATCTCAGATGTGAGACACAGGGCTGCCCATCTCATTCCCTGGATCTGGGGCCACTACACACAAACCTGGGTGGGAGTTACCATAAGGAACCATCACTGAGCTCAGCACTGCTGTATAAGCGCGCAGATTTAATGACAAGCAATCTGGGAGTCTGCATATGAAACACAGAGGCTGAAATCCACTGCTCTGAGAGGGCGTGACTGAAAGAGCACGGCATGTGCTCCAGAACACTGCTACCTTTAAGAAAGACAAGCTGGAAAGCAAGGAAAGAACACGGCACGGAGTGAAGCTCTAGCTATTGCTAGTTACATTTGTTTGCTTTACTGCTATTCACATCTGCCTGGCCACTACTAAGCAGTGACTAACCTTTGGTCCTCAGCAACACAGCTCAGTGCAGCTCTCAAGTTCTAGCTATGCCAGAGAGGCTGTGCTGTGATGGGAGAAGGCCACAGCCCCCAGGGCACTGCTGTCACTTCAATCACAGCTCCCCACAGTGTGACTAGCCAAGCTCCTGTGCCCCAAAGCCTTGTGGCAGGAGGCGGCTGCCACTGTGTTAGCAATTCCTCTTCCTTACAGAAACCCACTGATGTCACTTGGAGACAGACTAACAAAGTCTCTGTCCAACTGAGTGCTCTGTCTTGCCTGCATTACTGAGCAGCACTCACAGGAAGGCTTCGTTATTACACCACAGGCACATGACAGCACTATTTATAAATACACAGGTTTTGTGCACTCTTTTCAGCACATCTTTCACCTACTGCTATTATCACCTACTTTCACATACTGCTATCCTTAGTATCCAGCTACAGCCAGGAAAAGTATTGAACAACAATCCTTTGAGATGCTGAGAAATCCTTACCTTAATAAAGGCTGTATTTATTCAACAGTGAAGATGCTTATTTGACAAGAACAGAAGAGGGCAGGAAATGTGAGCGTGGAAGTGCCAACACACACCCTAACCAAAATGCTGTGTTCAGTGTGTTTTTATGGAAATGTGTAAAACAATTCAACATCACATTTACACAAGGGGAGAAAACAGAACAGAAAATCAGACAAGTGTCACCCCTGGACGTGTCCCCACCTCCGGGATTGTAACCTACACATTGCCTGGTTCTGAACTCAGCCAGGCAAAATCAGGAACAGCATCAATTTTTCTAGGAGAAAAAAACGGCATACAGAAGTACTCTAAATGAGGAAGGGTACAGGATCCGGTACAGAGACCGGACTTAACAAAGCTTCAAATTGAAGCATTTTCTCTAGATTGTTTTTATGTTCCTGTCGTTACATGGGGCCCTGCAGACTCAGCTTTAACAGAGTGGGTGTGAGACTGCAGCAGCTGACAGCTAGTCGCTGGTCCCTGGGCACACTGCTAAACCTCTCTGCAGGAGACACCCATGGCTTGGGCACAGGGCGCAGGAAAAAAGAACAGGCCTTGAGCACTTTCTAAACCCCCGCCCTAGAAAAAGTCTTTTTCTGTGTCTTTCTTTCTAGAAAGAAGCCCACAGCGTGCAGAGGATGCTTTCCAAACCCACCACTCTTTCTGAAAAGGAAAGACTTCTCCCATAAGAGACAAGCCTACCCATGTCTCTATAACTCCATTTCCTGTGATTGTACTGTAGGAAACAAGACAGTTGAAGGTCCCCTGCAGCCAGTTCTGCTGAGTATGTGCACAGCTGCCACACACGCTCCCACCTCTGAAACAAGGCAGCAGCAGCAGCTCAAAGCCATACTCACTAGAGAACTTTCAAACTCCAGGGACTATTAAGGAAATAAAATAAACAGGACAATTCCTAGACCATGTTTCAAGCTATTTTCTGCTGCAATCTCATTCACAAGTCAGCTTTAGTTTTCGTTGTAACACAGACAAATAAGTCTGTCCCTTCCATCTCTGCTCTCCCAAGTGCTGTGTTATCTCCAGGAGGACAATACTTGGAACAATTCAGAAGCAGGTGTCAATTTTCTCAAGCTTATCTGCAAGTTAAGACATTTTGTTCCTTTCACCTTTAGTACATCTACCTCTACACTTTGCATTTTGGGAATGCATGTCAATTCTGTGGCATGCTAGACTACATAAACATGATCCTTAGCATTCATCTAACATAATACCAAAATACCTTCTTTCTGAACGGGAACCACAAAGATGCTTCTTACACCTGGGGAAATGCTCACAACATGAGCACTAAGAAGCTCATATGGGAAGCTGCATAGCAGCACTGATCAGCGCTGAGGGCCCCTCAGCATATCCTAGAACACCACTGCACAGTAACAGTCCCTGAGATTCTAGCAGACTCCACCATGATTCTAAAATGCCTTAAGAATGCATTATACTCATTTCATGCCCTACCTGCATTGCATTCTTTCTTTTGTTTACAAAACAACAACATTCTCCTGCAACAAAAATGAACTCACAGCAGGAGCAAGACTTTACCCCTGCACTAGCATTTGGGATAGGAACACTCACCTGAAATGAATCAAGCAATAATGGTAAAAGCAGAGATAGCAGTGGAAAACAGATCACAGCCAGGGAGCATCTCTCACAAATCTATCCACAGAGCTATGCTGTAAGCAGCTCAGTAGGGAAATCTGGCTACAGGACACAAAGCAATGGAGAATGAAAGGCGGGCGAGAGGAGAAATACCTCAGGAGCTCCTTTGTAATGGCATTAGATCATAAGACTGCACATTTTCAATTGCCTTTGTGGCTCCCCAAAAACTACTGCAGTATTGGAGTCAATGATTGCACAGTACATATTTTGACAGTCTGCATAAGCCTTCTAATAAAAACTAATCAATTATCTCTACTGAAAAAGCCTCGGGCAGAATGATTCAACATGAAATTAATATTTTAATTAAGATACACTTCTACATTCAGATGAAGCAGATGCCACATATTTCACACTGTATTTCTCTAATAAATTTGCAGTTTGGAACTTAAATGGGTCAGTAATAATCATGCACGTGTTATAAAATATTGACGAGTGTGCCCTTCAGCTCCAATAGCATATTGACACTACAACGCAAGATGGTATTAGCTTCTGGAAAAGGAAACAAAAGAGAGTCTGACTTGCCAGCCATGCATGCTAGAAGGAAGGAGGCTCTACCCTTTAATAGCTCAGCTTGTCCAAACTTACTGTTTTCCTGCACCCTGGCCACGAAGCCTGTGAGAGGTATCTGTGGAGTCAACTGAGGCATAGGGGGAGGGGGTGGAGCAATAGAAACTGGTAGCAAGGCACACACCAGATGGGGAAAGTCAAACGGACACAGGGGGAAAAAAAAAAAGGAAACAAACAAAAGCAGCCGTCAGTAACGAGGACCACAAAACAAAGTATGTCAAGAACAACAAGAACACACACACACAGAAGAACCTTCTTCAAGCTTGTGTTTCCAACGAGGCTGAATTCGTGGCTAGCCAATCGAGGCCCAAAAAGCAAAACCTGCCCGCATCCATCTGAGCACCAAGCAGAGTGCAGCCCACAGCGGGGAGCTCCTGGGGTGAGGGCGGGGGGCTCAGGCAGCACGCAGTGCTGAGCTTCTCATTGTGCTCACAATTGCTCAGATCCAGGAGTTCTCTGTGTAAAGTGTGCTGCCAGAAGAGGATTCTGGACTCCTCCTCTACCATCAGAGCAGAGAGCTACATCAAATGCAGCAAAATAGCACTGATGCAGAGTAAAGACGGTGACTTTACAAAGGAAACAACGCTGTGATGTCAGTATTCGTACAGAGCACCTCCTGTAATTCTGCTGGGATGGGGACAAGGGATTGCTCACAGTGTTGTTGTTCTGCATATAAAAAGGGACTTGTTGCTTGTTGGAAAGAAAATACGTAGGTTTTGAGCGGAATGGTGTTTTATGTCAAGGTATTAAGCTCTCTGTGGTTAGAGGCACCCTGCAACTTAAGAACTGTGAAGTTGTTAAGTGGCAAAGGCTTCTCGTTTCACCCGAAGCACGGCCCTGCTCACTGAGACATGAGACAGGAAACACTGAACCAGCGCTCAGCCCTGCCAGTTTGACAGCTGAGGTGTTCAGCTTTTCCCTCTGCACACAACAGAGAGGCCTGGTGGCAGTGGGACGTGCTACATAAAGTATCAGTGCTGGTAGGACAGCAGTGAAGGTGGGGAGGAGGGAGAAAAAAGCAAACAAAAAAGAACAACAGAACATCGGACTCATTTGTTTATACTGTGCCTCTTCTCAGGAGAATTTCTCTTGCATCATAACAGAGAATTCCTGTGAAGATGGGAATTCAGCAGCATAATCCAGTTGGAATCAAATTTGAAAGAGGTTCCATACTTCCAAGTAAGCAACAGTTTTAAATAAAGCCATGACTAAGATTAATGTTGGATGAATAAAAATGAAGCATTTAGTTCATTACAAAACCAATAATCAAATCAACAATGAGGGAAACAACCAATAAAAGAGGGACAACAAACAGGTTTCTCACAAAATTGAAGTAAACATCTAAGAAAAAAACAGAATATTTGTTAGCATGAGAAGTAAAACCTTAAGGAAACGTGGAACCTAGATTTAATGTCAAGACAGTAGCATTAAAAAAATCACCAGTTACAGAAACAGAGAAAAAAACAGTTTAAGGTAGAAAAAACGCACCCATCATCAAAATACTGTTCAAAAAAGTTTTGACAATCAGTATTTTGAAAACACCAGAGATGCCGGACTGAGGAACAGCACCTGCATTTGAGCAAAAAATTGCTTTGGAAAACTCCAAATGTTCAGAAATAGTGGTGTGCAGAGCATTCAAGGTGACTAACTATTTCCAGAAGTTCTGTTTATTCATCAGAACACAACTGTTTGAGCAGGAGGAGGTTTCTGTTATTATGGACAATTAATTTTGGGGAGCAGAGTGTGGAAGAAAATGAAGAGTTAGTCTGAAAATTAGGAAAAAAAAATAAATAGATAGGTGCTGTGCCTGCATAGAAAGATGTTCTTGGACTAATGTCATACTTGTAAACCACTGAGAAAATGTTTCACCCTGGTGTCTCAAATATTGTCTGTGTGTTCTTTCCTTATGAATAAATATACTACCAGGCAGCACTGGTCTGTAAAGATCTTCAGCCTAAACATCAACATTTCTTTTTATAGGAATATCACTCTGAAGTTTAGAGTTGGCACAGCACTAGAAGCCACGCGAGTACAGTCACTCCTCTACGTATATTTGGTCAAAATGATCCTTGTTGTTTCCAGTAAGGAAGAATTTCAGCAAGGATAATTTTGGACTGAAAACAGTAAGAAAAAGTCCCTGATCTAAAGATAGCTTTCCACCAAGATTCTAGTAGATCCCTCTTTTGCAGAAATTTCTGCAGTCAACCTTGCTTGCCATGTTCTGTGGTTAGGCAGAACGCTGCCAGGCTCAGCTGCCCAACTGCATAGAATCACAGAATCACAGAACTGGGCTGGGTTGAAAAGGACCACAATGATCATCTAGATTAAACCCTCCTGCTATGTGCAGGGTTGCCAACCACAAGACCAGGCTGCCCAGAGCCACATCCAGTCTGGCCTTGAATGCCTCCAGGGATGGGGCATCCCACCACTCAGTCATTTCTATCTCTCTTCTATTGGTGTAGAAGCATGGAGGGGCAATTTGTTAAAAAGAAAAGAGACTGAACTCTTCGTCCCTTCTCTAACAGTCAAGTTTAAAGTGAAGAACAAAAGAGAAATTTGGAGACAGAAATAGGATTTGAGAACAAGACAGAGACAGGGAGATACTGAGTAATGGGAAAAGCTTCTTTTATGAGCATTGTGCTCCGATAGCACGCTCTCGCCACTAGTCCAGTAGTGGAGGAAGTGTGCCACAACCACATTAGGTCTCCTGCAAAAAATCTTGTTTTAGTTTATGTTCTCCAAGCACACCTGAAATGCTAAGTATAATGTGCCCATAATTAGACAGGCAATCATCATAATTTCTTGTTGTGAGTAACAGCAAACAACTCAGAGGGGAAAAACAGTGAAATTGCTTACAGTACAATCTCTGTACAACTCAGAGTTTTTCTTGTTTTTCCTTCTATTTCAGGAAAGAAAGCAATAATCTTATTGATGCTCTTCACAAATGAATTAAAATGCCATGCATGCTTTTACAATCATTTTGCTCAAAACAGTTTTTGATTTCAGAGCTCAGAAGCTTACTTGAATTTTGAGAATAAAGAGGCCCGCCATTAACATGAGGTTGAGCAGAAAATGGGGCAGTCACAGAAGGATTCCGTCTGTATCCACCAGAAGATGCTGAAGAAGTGGTAGAGTTGTGTCGCGAGATTTGCCTGGTCATTGTGCCATACTGGGAACCAGGAGCTGAACCTGGAGCAGCTGAAAAGCATTAGCCAGAGGAACCAAGGAAAAGACTTGAGCAGAGCATTACTTGGGATAGAATGCAGAAAACAGAAAAAGCCCAGAACCTGGGAATTATTTGACCACACATCACCAATAAATTAAGACAGTAACAGGAGATTAACAGAAGACGAACATCCCTGTTATAATCAATAACGAGAAAACATACACAGGACATAAAAGAACACTCATATAAAGGGCATTTGAGAAATGCTGATAACTACTTTGACAGCCCGGATGGGGCTGGAAACTTGGACCAGCTTCCAGCTCCTAAGCATATCTCAATAATTCTACATGCAATACCCTTTATTGAAAAGCGCACACAAAAAATCACACGTTCTGCTCAAAACAAATGTTCTCCATTGTGAACCAGAATTTGTCTCCAATCAAATATGAAAAAATGCTCTAATAAAATAGTAAAATAAATGCCATGAGCTTCAGACGCTTGGCACATTCACCAATCATATTTGCTAGCTGTGCTTTTATATTCATGGAATTTGCACTTCTAATAGATCAGAATCACCAGTGCAGGCTGTCAGAAAGACATGTCACTCATTCTTCAAGATGGATACCCATTTTTACCTTCCCCATGCTTGCTGCACAAAAGCCAAGGTTAATGAAACAATTTAAGTTCTCTTTTGCATCCACCTCTGACAGATAAACAAAAGCATCAAGCCTTGCAAACTAATGAATCTCAAACGTTGAAGTCACATGGATCAATGCACAACTCTACAATTTTTGAATGCAAAAACTGTTTTGCAATAAAAAGTTCTGTGCTTTTGAATACATATGTATATATCTTATACAGACAGATAAAAATATATACAAAACGCACACGCACAGCACAGTGCGCGGTCAGAAGTTTGCAGTCCTGTAGTGCCATCCAAAGTCACTTTCGCTTAACACTTCAGTAAGAGAAAGTGCAAAGGGTTACATGGGTCAAAGCCTCCAAAGCTGGTTTCATAACAAGATCTATGAATTTTGACATCAGTCTCTGATAGGAAAGGGAGAGGTCTGTGTGGTTTTACACTTATTACTTTTAAATCCTTTCCTAACAGCAACATGTAATGTTTGAAGCATTTTTTCAAGAACTGTCAGCTTGTATCATAAAGTCTTCCAGTTTGGCATCTGCCTGCAGCATTACAGGATCAAACCCAAGCCACTGTGACAGACACTTGTGCTTTTTAGTCAGCTTTTTCCCACAGGATAGAATACGTACATCACCCTACACATCAGCTACCATTTTTAAGTGAGAGTGCAACCGTAGCGGCTTAGTTTCAACTGCAAGAGTGATAAAGCAGAATGGCAATGTTCCAGCTGATTTTGAGTTCTTTCAGATCAGACAGATTGGACTTTAGCTTTATTGGGAACAGGGATTTCAAGCAACTAGCAGCTTTTCCCCATACCTTGTACATTTACCTTCAGAGGCTTTAACCACAGGAAGTTAGTGGAGATTAGATTTGTTTAAAGAAAAAAAAATCACATCAGAACTGATTTTTATGTTAAAATCATGTAGACCCCAGTAGAAATGAAAAAAAAAAAACTTCACTAAGTCCATTAGGAAGAGATGATTATTGATTATGCAGCGTGACTGCAATCACTTCAGCATTGACACAAGTCTCACCTATCAGACTGCCCATCGGGAGAGGTGGTGGCAGTGGTGGTGCTGGCGGGGCTCCAGGAGGAGGAGGAACAGAAATGTGTGCTAATAAAATAGTTTATATTCCCAATTAGGCCACATATTTAAAAAGCAGGTAAGAAAGCAAGGGCACTTGATAGGCTTCCCAAATAAATACAAAATTTCAACTTTAGTAAACTGATGCAAGCTCAGACCCTGATCCTATAAAGGGTTCTGTACCTGCAGGTCTTTATTCCCATTTATTTCAACGGAATGACAGATGATAGTAAGATACATGCCTATTTAGACCAGTGCAGGATCAGAAACACCTGGGAAATAGAAAGGAAAGCCTACACGTGTAAGAAAGTGAACCAAGGAACAAATTCAACAGATTTAGACACTGAGAAATCCTGCATTGCTCTCTTTCCATGCTGTGCTATACACACCAGTTCTCCTGCTTCTGTCAGTCTCTCTCACAGCTTAGCAACTTCAGACTGTACCAGAATAAAGCTGACAAGTCTGAATTCTACTACTGGCAATTTTCTGTGGGTCATCTTCTTTATTTTATTTGAGGTAAAAACTTCTATTGACTTGTACAAACACAAGTGACTGATATTAAAGCCTTAAATTAACATGGAAAGAGTCCCTCTTACCTGGCCCAATGGTTGGCGGCGAAGGTGTAGGCACGGCAATGGGAATGCCAATACTGCTGCTGCCGCTATTCTCTCGACTGCCACTTCCTCCACTACTACCGCTATAAGAGAAAAACAGAAAAACAAGTAGTAGCACACATTTCCTACAAAAGCCTATCAACAGCCATGTTTCTCCTGTGAACTCTGCTGGTCTAACTCAATTACAGACAGTCAAAAAATCCACTATAAAAAGCCTTTGTCTCTACCTACAATCTCATATAGCTAATCAACTATGCAGGAAGCATTACATCCCTAATAAATGGAATTAGCTAAGCTGATGAACACCACTATGCATAAAATGTCTAATTACATGACTTCAAAAATAAAAAGGTAAGCAATCATACCAGTTCTAGGCAATGGAGTAACAACTGCAGAAATAGTTCAAGAGCCTTGCATTAATTAGAAGCAATAAACTGGGGCTGGAAGAGTTCATGCATAAACTACAAATAATTATTTTAAATTAATTATGCTATCATCTGAAGGAACCTTTCCTCTACCTAGAATAGAGACTTAGAATAAAACATTTTTCACTGAGAAAAGCTGCGATTATCCAAGCTGGGTAGGAGAAGGGAAGGAATAATTATCTGCATAGCCAATACACACCCCTGCACGCAATTTGTGTATGAGAAGTTTGTTTCTAAGATAGTCTATAAGATAACAGTACAACCAGGAGGCAATTTGTCTCAGTACTGTTCATATGTCCTAGGCCAGCTATACGGATTTTTACGGAACATGCTTTTAGTGATCTACTGCAGAGACCAACACATCTCTTTCCACTGAGGAATGAAAAAAGGAATCAAAGTTCAGACGACATCTGTCCTTATTCTTACCCAAGAACATTCCTTGGGCCAAAGCTTGAATTTACTCAGATTAAATGGATAATATAAAGGGAACTAAGCAGTAAAGACACCTTGAAGTCAAAACACCACCACTTTCATCCATTCACCCTAATGATGAAGTACCCACTGATTTTACAGTTTATTTACCAATCCTGGGTAGCTAGAATTCATTCAAACATTTCTTAAGAAAGTAATACTGTTACAAAAAGAGAATCAGTGATCTGAAAAGGAAGCCAAGATAATTCCTTCAAAATTAGTGTTCTATCTGCTGAAGACCTTGATCTTGTCACCATGGTTGCAGCTGACTTTCTTACTGCAGTCTACACAAAATACAGATCTTGTGAGACAAGCGTAGCGAGCATTCACAGGAGCCAGCTAAACAGATTAACAAGATCTTCACTGCAGCCAGATTTAGACACTATTTAATTCTGACAGTATTTCATGAACATTGTGTCCAAAATACCTTCAATCCCTAATTAGTGACCAATTGTGTTTAATTGTCCACAGAGTGTTAAAAAAAAATTAAGGAAGAAGCTCTCTGAAAAATAAACTACCATTTTATTTTTAGCTACACTGAACTCTTTTGTCTGTTTTTTTTTTTTTCCTGCAGTTTGGAAGTTCTGATACTGTCAAACTAAACTCGCTCATGAGGCTCAAAGAAAAATCTATCCTTGCAATTTGAGAATAAATTTACATGATTAAAAAAAAGAACCAAGTACACTAAGATACCTTTCTCACCTCAGGACACACTACTCTTTCACCAAAATCCTCTATTGTGGGAAACAATTGGCTAATGCCAGTACCTGCTTTGTGAGTAAGCTTTACATTCCACTTCTATCATGGAAGCACTGATTACAAGCATTAGGTTTTAGCCAAAAGAAAGCAATTGGCTCTTCCAGACTACTTTCATCATAGTATTTTTAATCAAGAGAAATTTCCCTTTGCAACTACTGGACTTGAAAATAACAACAAAAACTATTCTATAAAGGGCAACTACATTTTAAACTAAGGTTAGCTAGGCAGCTTTTAACCCAGTAGGACCCATCACTGCTTGACTTCTCAACTGCATAAATTTTGAAGTTCTGCTTATTTTTGGGAAAAATGTACCACAGAAAATGAAGTCTGTGCTGCCAAGAACACTAAGCTTCAAAGCTTTTCTGTGACTTTCAATAAACAGCGACGTGCCAGGCAGGAAGGAGTGTGAGTGAGAAAAAATGTTCTACCTGTGTGTTCTTGGTCTCTGGTTCAAGGAAGCTGTTCTCCCTGGGCTGTGCTGGCTGCCCAGTCTGGCAGGACTGGTCATGTAATCATTAGGGACCGTTGGCGGTTTGACTGGCTCCAGGGTTTTGTAAGGAGTATTTCGCCTGGTCAAGAGAAAAAGATTTGAAGACAGAAAGATAAACAATCAGTAGATCAAAAGGATAACTGCATGAGGTAGTGAAGCCACTTGTTTTTTTACATTTTCATAGGAGACCACAGTGACCAACATTAGAGTATATTAAACAAATTTCACCAGGGAGAGGTAGTGAAATCACCTTCAACTCTCTAAAGTGCTCTTATGTAGAAAGATCCACACAAGTTGGCCTAGAGCACAAACCGATTAAAAAAGTCTAAGCTAAATATATTACCAAAAACATATGCCTTGAACTACGTACCATACAGCAGTTACACCTGTACCATATCCCAGGGTTATCTTTTAATACACTGCATGTGAGCAAATCTTTCCCTTTTAACAATGCCTTCTTTCTCCTTCTCCTCTCCAAATGCTTAACCATCCTAAAAGCATTCTTGGCTGAAGGTATTCAACTCATTAAGACAGGAGTAAGTCCAAACTATTCACAGAACAAGTTACGTTTGCAATCATCAGTACTCTTCCTAGCAGCACTGTTTTATGCTATAATCAAGCATATCACTTAAGCAGACCTTTAAGCACTTCAGAGATCAGCTTCATTGTCTCCATTCTACAGAAACAGAAAGTGAAGCTCAGAGACTTGCAAGGTCACTGAGCAGACTGCATCAACTCAGAAATGCAGCATGGATCTTTCGAGATCTATTTACCCACCCTGTTTCTGCCTTCAGAACAGTGTTTGTATTGTACTGAGCTGTAGAGCTCTTCAGTTCTCACCAGTTACCAAGAGATCCCTTGCAAGACACGGAACTTGGCAACACATCAGCTAAGCAAAAACAAAAATAGTAAACTACTGGCATTTAATCACTTGTTCCATTGCTGGTTATAACCAGCCTGTTAAGCTATATGGTTTCACAGTATTTAAAGAAATGTATCTACTTCCTTTTTACAATGCAGAATGCAACAGTACTTAATTTTAACTAAAAATTTAACTATTAAAAACTCTCTTGAGGAGAAAAATGAAAGTATCATGTTTGTCTGTATGAACGATGGTGTTTGTAAATTAGTTTGTGTATATAAAGAACTGCAGATGACTGATATGCAGGCTGCCACCACCTGTAGACCTGCCAGAAGAAATCAGTCATGGGAAAAATAAAGTGACTCTGTATTCTAGTTGTAAGAGATAGAGCTCTAAATACCGCCAAGTGAAATAATAAGCACAGAAGATTTAAAATGTGCTTCCAAAAAAAAAGCCTTGAAAACTAACATTTTGAAATATTCTATCTTGGAATGCACTGACAATAAGAAATGCAGCCTCTTGGCTCGATAGCACTGTTTATTTTTCCTGTCCAATTTCAATATCCTATCAAAAGCAAACCCTGCTACATCCTCAGGCTCAGCTGAATACTGTTCTCAGCTTCAGTGAAGGACTGATACTCCCATGCACAGAGAAATAAAAAATAATTTCTTTGTGCCATGCAGGTCCAACCCATCCCTCTGTTTTTCTGCCAGTCTTGCACGGCAGAGGAGAGCAGCCCTTCTCTGACACAGCAGTGACAACACCCAGTGCCTACTGCCACAGGGGAGCCAAAGGTAGCCTAAGGCCATGCTCTGCTCCAGGTCTCTCATGGTGCAGCTGCTCCCTCCAATCAGCTTCTCCAGCTCCAGCCTTTCCCTTGCTTTCTCCCAGCCCGAGCAGCCCCCCCAAATGCCCCTGTACCTGCTGTTTATTCATTTCACAGCTCAGGCAGTTTCTGAGCAACACTCTTTCCCAGCATCGCTTTGGATCACCCTTCCCTTGCCTTGGAGGGATAAGCTGTACACGTACTTCAGGGCTCATGTTAGACATCAAGCTTGTTCTGATTTACACGCTTATCTCTGTTTTCTGGATGAAAGGGAGAAGAGCAGCATCCTTGCGGTTTCTAGCATTTTTTTCTGCATATATTAGGGAAAACAGTCATGCCTATGATATTTCATGCTTTGGCAGAACATGGCTGCTCGAGACAAGAGCTGTACTTCCTGAACAAGAAGGGCAGATAGAAATCTCTGTTAGGAACTCACATTATTCCTTCCCCTCAGTCAACTGCTGCTTTTTGTCATGCTCATCTGGAAATGACGTTGGGCTGATTAATCCTTGACAGGCATCAGCTGAGACAACAGGAGTATGAGATACTGCTCAGTAGTCCATCGGCACTGCTGCCACACTGGGGGCAGCCAGGAGGATGTAAAATCCTACCCAGCTTCCCAGGCTGATTAACAACAACAAGGCTCTCTCAGCTGGGATAAGAGAGACAACTGGAATGATGATTTTGTGCCCCTGAGCAATGGGAATTTCCAGAAAACACGATGAGAAACCCCCTAGGGTAATTTTTCTGTAGAATACACAATAAGCACTGCCATCCTGAAGCAGCAAAGCAGCAAATCAGGATTAAAAATCACTAAGTCTTTGACAAAAGCAGTTGCTGCTCCTAATTTTCCTTGGCCGTTCCTCCAGTTCTGTCTCATTGCTTCTCATTTCTCCAGCTGCCCAGCTCTCCGAGAAAACATGCCGAAGCTGACACAGCCACAGCAGCCAGCTTTAAAGTACCTCAGTCACCCACAGCATTATGGTAAGCCTAAGCATGACAAACAGGTAGAAGACCTTGTTTCAAATGCTTTCTCAGCAGACAAAGCCACACGGCACATACTCTGAGCTGTTCAGGTATTCATGCTTTGGTCCCTACCAACAAATACTTGCTGGCATACAGTGATAAGCAGATTTCATTCCCTACAGGTCCAGAGCAGAGAAATTGATGATATGGTAGGGAACTCTGGTCACAGGGAGGCTTGAAAAAGCAAAATCTTTCCTCATTTAAATGTAAAAATAAAAATACACAAGTCAGTGAGAATCAGTGTTGCCAATATGCTAATGATGCCATGAATTTTGCTTAGTTAATGCAATAAATATGCTATCAACAGCCATTTCCTATCTCTGTAATGAGAAAAAGCAAACAAGAACTTCAACAATGAGATCTTTCCTCTGCTGAAGTTAAAACCTTATTGATATTCTCTCACATTACCCAGGACTTCTGCCTAAAATTCAGGAATAACAATAACTTCTCCTTTATCCATATCTCCAATAAACCCACTCCCCTGAAAAGCAGTTACTTCAAAAGGTCACCATGAAAATACGAGGCCATGCAGTTGAAAGGGTTTACACAGCAAAACTATTTCCTAAAGGCAATCAGAACTGCTATCTATCCACCTAAATAAGAAACATCGACATTGGTGCATTTAAAGCTGTGTCTTCAACAGGCAGGACCAAGCGCTATTCATTCTTACCCCAGAGTTCCCCGGCCTGACATGGGAGGACTTGGTGGTTTTTGTGTAGGCGGATTTGTTCTTGACAAGGTGCCAGTTCTTGCAGGCTGGTTATTTCCATGCTGAAATAAGGGAAAACATGATTTTATTTTTATAACGGAACAGCACTATTACTGACAGGTTTTGTGTTTTTTTTTTTAAGTGTAAGACTATGAAGCGAGAATTCCCAGACAGCTGTCAAACAGCAAGTTTTTAGCTACACACAGGACAGACAATAGTATATACAAAGAGTTCAAATACAAGCTTAATGTTATTTTTGCTATTAATGTACAACAGACACCGGAAAGCTAGGCAATTGACAGTTTCATGCACAAATCTCTCATTTCTCTCTTTCTTTAAGGGGAAGCCACATTTGTGTTCATCTCAGTTGGAGTGTTAATAATTTCAATCAAACTTTAATGCTGACAGTACAATACAGTCAGTGCAGGCCCAGGATGGCTCAGCTCACCCCTGCTATTTGACTAGCAGAGTCATTCAGATTGTCTGGGAAGTCTCCCGCAAAAAAAATGTAAGTGAAGGGAATTGAGGCATCTACTGAATTCAGAGCAAAGCACTACATGTGTTAGAGAAATTAATTGTCTATGTGTAAATGCAGATGTCAATGTATCGCAGATATATTGACAGGCTAAACGCTGAAAACAACAAACCATTCAAGTACAGCATGTTTAATCTAAATATCCTATGGAAAGCAGAGGAGAGCGTAAGAGCGCGCTAGTTTTCAGTTTTAATGGCTCTGCAGCCTCTACTATCAGTCACATGAGGCACTTTGGGGCAAAGGAGAAATAACACTTCTTACCTTGGCTTTTAGCCACTTAACGTTGGCAAAAAAAGGGGGAAAAAGGGAGAAATTAATGGCAGATCCATCACAACTGACAGGACAGGTTAAACTACAGATAATCACATTCAAAAACATAATCTGAGTCTACTGATACTTAGCTACATCCCAGTAAACTACCAAAGATGTTACTGGCTCACACTGTCACACAGCAGAATGTTCCATGACTAAGCAACATCCAGAGAAAAACCACTTGTGACAAAATGAAGCTTAGCTGAGCTTTGCCAGGTCTGTTTGCCAGGCTCCTCATGGGCAGTAAAGGGTTGAAGAGCCCTTTGCTGACTGTTCAAATCAATGCTATTTCAATGGCAACATGCACTTAAGAATTTGTTCACAAAACCACAGTTGCAGCTATACAGCGCAGAGTGGACTTGCCTGTTGTTTTGACACTTAACCTTCGTGTTTTTTGAAGAAATTCTAGCTGCTGCTTTGAATGGTAAATAAAGAAAAGAGAGTTTTCAGACAGGATGAGCAGCAGAGCCTTTCACCTCTGGTTTATTGATTGAAACCTGATTCAAGCCAGCACTGCGCTGGCTGCTCAAAACGGTGTTGGCAGTGCTCTAATGATTGTCATGCTGAAATTTCAGCTCTTAGAACCGAGTCATTATGTGACTCCATTGTATTATTTTTACAGCCTTCGTGACTGCAGAGAAAAAAATTATGACAGCTTGGCTTCATAATTCTATAAAGAAAACTAATGTAATTTTTTTTTTTTTTTTAATCCAAGGTGAGCTCTTTAATTTTATCGAGGGCGTGGGAATCCATCATTTTGAATGCAGACAAGTGGCAGTTTCACTTAGTTTCAAAAAAATCTCAGCATCCCCAAAACATAAAACAATCCCAGTACTATTTTTAAGGTCATCTGGAAATAAATTGTCATTTCCAGACCAAGAGCCACAGACCAATTCAAAGGAGTTCATGAACCTTGAAAAAATAATTAAAATACGCAAAACAACAGTGCAGATGTGTGACACTTCTGACAGAGTCTGCCCAACCACTGAGAAACAGCTGGGGCTTAAAAATCAAAAGGTTGAAAGCCAGTGCCCTGAAGATATTCATATCACAAAAACACAAAGCCCATTCCAAAATTCAAATGAAAAAGCTTAGCTGAGGTAAGTAAATTTGAAGGCCGTCCTGTTCACTCCCAGTCTGGGTCAAGGTTCATCAGCAGAGTAACAGAATGAAGGCATTTGAACCACATCTGTCCCTACATACTTATTTCATGGATAAACACGACGCTCAATTTCCATGATGCCAGCGTAGTCTCCCAAGCATTGTATTTTTAAAACAAGCTTTTAGCAGTTTAGCTTTCCCCTCTCATAGGAAGAACCTTCCCCTTACTCGACCAGTTGCCAAGGGCAATGGCATAACACAAATAGAGACCAAAAAGTGAAACTGTTGTTCTGTTCCCTTTGCCCCCATCCTAGCAGCCATAGACAGAAACCTTTTAAAGGATTAAAAGGAAGGGTGGCATGGTTTCTTACCCAGTCTTTATCACTGAATTTGCCTGCTTCAGAAATTTAAAGACAAAAAGCTTTCTCCCTTTCCTTCCCTTCCGCAGCATCACTCAACACTTCTGGTGAGTCTTCCCACCCCCTCCTTAATCACTGTAACATTCTACCCCCACTTCAGCAACAGAGTATCTTCACGAAGCACTGAATCAGGAATCTTTCATCTCATCTCAAACCTGTTTGCTGCTAAGCACTGTTCAACACGCTGAATGCATCCAAAGTCCAGCAGCTCTTGACCTTTATCTCTATTGCTACGACTTCACCAGGTGACCTTCATCTATTTCGATACCAACTACGTTATATGAACCAGTGTTCAGATCCACAAACACGCACACATCTCTTCATTATGCAGAAGAGTTGATGGCTGCTGTCATTCTGCTTTCAGTAAGTGAAAAGCTCTGTGCATGTTCCCTGTGCTGCTGTTAATGTAAACAGGAGTCATATGGACAGGAAAACACAGAAGGAAGGAACAGAAAGGGAGTGAGATTCTTACGGGAGAGGAACTCTGGATCCAGAAGACAGAAGTATGGCAGGAACGCAGATGAATCAAAGGGAGATGGGCCATATGGCTGTTTAATCATGGTTAGTAAGCTAATTAATTAGGAGACATTTTCTTGTATTTATTGGCTGATCTTATGAGGTCAATCATGCTGCATTTCTTGGTCTGAAAGCCAAATTTAGTGCTATCTAAACAGTTCCAAAAATTGCTTTGAGCTGGGAACAGTATAAGCAGCAGTCTGGCATCAGTATAGCCTTAGAAAGGGGAGGGGATGGGGAAAACAGCAGGAAACCAAAGGGAAAAGCAGGTATGTGTTTAGCATAGGTTCAAGCATCTCCAACTGCTGACAGGCCAGATGGCAGAGCATGCCCACCAGGACTGACTGACTCATCAGCAGTGGAAGGCTGGAGTCAGGAAGGAAGGAAACATAGGGTATGAGGAAAAGGCAGTGGTGCACAAGGTTCACAGCTTGAAGAGGGAAGCCTGTACAGAGGAGAATCTGTAAATGAAGAGATAGGAGGTGGAAAAGGTTTCAGAAAAGCTAAGTGAAACAAAGAGCAGCACTGAGCTCTTGGCATGTACTGAAAACTCCTGCAGAAGCTGTAATGAGCACGACTCTCTGCTCCTGCTAGTTGTGTTACTGTACACATGGGAGACAGCCTCCAGTATTCTAGACACATCAGAAAAACACCACAGTGCATAGATTTGCTGGAGACTTTTTTGATGTCAAAGTACAGAACCATACAGATTAGGATGCTCCCAGAATAAAACAGCATGCTAAGCAGCACTACTGGCTGGGGTTTCTCACAAGCATCATAGCAGAGAAGTGTTTTAAAGATGAGAACAGAGTCTTGCTTTTCTTGGGAAAATGTGCAAAGTACATGGATACAGTTTGAAGGGCTGTCAGAATTAAGAGACAGAAACCACAGTTTCAGGTTCAAAAAAAAGCCAACCTCCCTGCACTTCCAAAGGATGACAGCTAGTGCAGTGTTAGACTCATTGGGCTTTACCAAGAGAAAACAGGTTGACCACAGACTGACAGCCAGCACTGGGCTGGGAAGAAGTAATGTACTTCAAGCAATGGACAAAAGCTGGTCTTTACAAGTCATATGAGGTATTTATCACAGCCAAAGGTATGGCTACTTCTGTAACTGATGGAGGGACTTCAGAGCACTCAGACTGAGTTTTGAAGTTTGGACTGCATGTCTGGACAGAGCAAACAATATTTTGGGACAGCTCAGCAACGACTTTATGTTAGAGGCTTCCTTGCTTAAGGCAGTAGTTTCAGCGATTCCAGCCTGCTCAGTTCTGACCATCTAAACAGCAGAAAAATAAGTTCAGACAGAGACAGCATTGCACGACTCTGCTGTATGTGAATAAAAGGACAAGGCTGTGAATGGCAGAAGATTCATGGCTGGCATGGTTGAGTGGTGTCTGAGACAATCAGAAGTATCTACTGGTAGCCAAAGGACATCCAGGTTTCTGAAGGACTCCACTCCCGGCCTCAGGAGGCAGCTATTGAAAGAACATTTAATAATTTCCATGCCAAGCAACAAGTCATGGGTGAACATTAGTCATGATTCAGGGAACCAGAAAGCTATTACTTGAGTTAAAAATTGTGTATGGAAAGCTAGGGCTATCGACACTGTGCGAAACTCATTTGCACATCTATCTAAAACCATGGAAATACCAAAATCCAGTTCCACGCAAAATGAAGTGAAATTCCAGGCAGCTTTTCCCATTCATTTCAGCTATGAACTCCTCAATTCAGGTTGTAGCAATTTTAAATCTCTGTGCAGGTTGGTAGTACTTTCCCTGCTGTATGTGGTTAATATTTCTCCAAGTTGTGAAATTAAAGAGCCAATTTCACTCTGTATTCTGCCATACACGGGATCACTGAAAGCAGTCCTTAAAGGCTATCGATTTTAACTGCTGTCCAATGGAAACACAGGTTTAAAAACTGCCATTAGCCTAATCTGCATTAATAGAAAGTGTACAGCAAACTTAGAACTGTAATATGTGCATTCTGTAAAAGCAATAACCATCCTTAGATCTGTCGTTACCTTTGACCAGTAATCAGTTATTAACTGCAAAAGAAAGGCACAATTGCTCTTGATGACTCTAGCCAACCTCCCTTTCTGCTTAAAAAAGGTTTTCCTCGTATTAGTCAGGGGAGAATTAGCTGAGACAACCGTAGCAGCAAGGCAGCTGGCCCTAATGCCTTCTGAACTGCTACTGTGTATCTGCAGTCAGGCAATCCAATTGCCCCACAGGCATCCTCACTGGTTTTGCACAGGGATTGCTTCCTGTCTTGTCAGTGGAGCAGGTCTGGGTTTGGAGTATGGCAAGGTGACACAATGGGAGCAGGAAGAGCAGCAGGAAGGGCATTTGTACATGAATGGATAGGATACGTGAGGAAAGAATGCAGTAAGAACCAGTCTAGGACACAGTTTCCATAGAGAAATGAAGACAGGGACTTAGGGAGAAGGGCATCTGCAATCAAAGTTGCTTTTCAGAAGGCACCCTGTATGTGGGTGTCAGACACTGACGGAAACACGCTCCTGCCACCAGCTCTGTGCTGTTCTTAAAGAAATCATTACTGTGTCTCACTTTCCTTACTCGAACAGTTCAGAAGGCTTATTTGATCTTTATTTTGTTATAGTCTATTGTATGGCAGCTATGTGGCAAGAACTTAAGCTCCAAATCAATATTTCTAACAAAACAGAACATGTGTAGGTAAAGTTTCTGCAACAAAACTTTAACTTAACTGTAACATCTCCTGGTATTATTTCCAACTCAGTAATTATACTGCTTTCTTTTAACTGTAACCAGATGTAGCTTCTCACTATTGCTTTGATTCTCTTACTTCCTTCTTTTTTTTTTTTAAGTTTCCAAAGTTATTTAACTTTAAAATGTTTTTCCATATTAAACTGCTGTTAAGATACAGAAACTGCAGATGATGGGCAAATTTAATATCATTCCCTCAGCACTTATCAACAGCCTTAGTCAGAGGAAGATGCATCAGATTTGTGTTCTAAAACACTTCAACCTTTCCTAATTTTTTTAGTTAGTAATATTTAATAACTACAGTAAAATAAGGCTAACAAACAAACAAATAAATAAATAAATTCAAATTAGAATATAAATAGATCACAAAATGCTGAGTTTTCTTTGCAGACAGAAAGTCTTAAAACCTATGTTATACCAGATGATATCACACACACTTCTAACTTCCAGTAGCAAGTGCCCTGTGGAAAGCACTTGCCATCAACACTCACAAACAGGCATGAGAGCTGGCAGCAGTGAGGGTTGTTTTTTCTCCCCAGAGAAGCTTCTCTACCCTGCAGCAATATTCACTGTTTGGCCATGACCCCCAAGTGATGCTGAGACATTAATGAAATTATGTCCTTTGAAGCAAGAGTGTTCAACAGAAGCTAATGCAGGAACAAAGGCAGAGGCACAAGTTCATGATCCCTGCCTCACTTTATTTTCATTACAGTGAATTATTTAAAAGTTAATACTTAAGTGGCCAGCACATCAAGTTGTATCCTAAAGGGATAGCAGGCATGTCTAGGTAGCCTTCCACCCTCACACCAGCTCCTCATCTGCATTTTCATCTTGCACAGATGAAAGCACACAGACACCAACTGACTGGAGCAAAAGCATGGCAAGGGTGAGAGCAGAGTCCTTGCTGCAAACACACTTCAGGCCCCATCCCTGCTTTAAAGGGCTCCTTCCAACCTTCATTTTCCTAATTAACACTTTTTAGTGCTCAGACCCCGTTTGACTTGTGGTATTGAAAGCTTCTTACAGATGTGGTGCAGTGAAATTCTTGTACTTTAAAACAAGGAGAATCAAAACTTTTCTCCAAACAGTTAAAAAGTAATCAATCTTCAGACACAGTTTGAGACCGTTTTAGAACTGTTTGCTGCATACTGCAAACTCGTTCTAATTACAACTATTAGACATTTAAATTTCACATGTATTCAATACCATCTCCTTCACCACAAGGCATCATTTCAATTTCCTACTTTGCTGCAATTCCATCTGCTATCTATTCAAAAAAAAAAAAAAAAAAAAAAAAAAGACTGCAACAAATTCTAAGGCTAACTCCAGAGCTTTCAAGGCATCTTCCAAGCTTCCTCCTCCTCCTCCCCCTCTTAGAGTGGGGATGTTCCGTATGAGTAATTGTATTTGACCTATTTATTTGCTGGCACATTACTTCCGCCCTCTCCCCCCCCCCTTTGACAAAAAAAGAGGAAAAGAAGGAAGGAAATGTTAAAGTAACCTCTGCCTAATAATTCAAACCAAACTCTTAACACAGGAAGGTGGGCTCTCACTTCACAACCATTACTCTTATTTACCAAGAATGACTTCAGCTACATTACCCTATCCCCAGAGGGTGACAACTGAGCAACTACTTAGATGACTAGCAAAACTGATGGTCTGTGTTTCCTGAGGCCATCTACATGAAGTGTTTGTCTAAGGGAAAGTCCTCCCCATTTTGACTCGTGCTAGACCTGACGTCATAGGCATATATTAAAAAAAAAAAAAAAAAGAAAAAAAAAAAGGCAGCTTTCCTCCTTATGGACATTTCATCCACATGGGCCCCTTCAAAATGAAGGGTAAGGAGTGGAACAGCCACTTAATGTCTTTAACAGGAGTTAAGGACTTAATGCCCCACTTCTATGGACCGCTGGATTTTCCAAATACCTGGCTCTCAGAAGAGAAGAACTACATACCCCAGAGGACTTTGTGTTCAGAGGAGAAGATAAAGCTGTCAAGTCATGGGACTCTCTTGCTCGCTGCCTGGCTGTGTGTGTCTGTGCTCTCCAGCCGTTTTGCCTTCAATTCAGAGAAAGGCCTTTGGTTTTAGACACTCTCTCTCTCATGTTATTTGATTTATTAGCTTCAATTCCATTTATGTGTCCATTGTACAGTGTGTTATCTTGCATTCTGATATCATATTTAGTAAATTAACTTTCTCCTCAGATCATTGCCGCTGTTCTGTTTTTAGGCCCAGCTCCCATCTCCCTACCCTTCCCTTTTCTCCTCTTCTATGCTGATGGGCCTGTGAGCCTGCTGTTCCCCTGTCACAGACACAGATAGATCTAGAGATAACTCTGTGACAGCTGTGATTTGCTCTCTCTCCAGGACATCCGGTAAAATGCTGGCTAAATACATGTAATTACATCATTTCCCGTCTCAGCCCAACCTTCTCAACAATGCATCAAGGTCAACACTGATGAAGGTGTCAAAAGCATAACAGATGCCTTCACCTATCTACTAAATAAGCCAGCAGCTTATTTCATTTGTGCAAGAAGACTACATACTGACCAGCAGTATCACCTTTTTACTTAGTGTTTCATGCTTTCCACAGTCATAAAACAGACTTAGGCATATTGCTCAAAGAAACGATACCAGATGTAATTTGTAGCTGGCTTATTAATGTTGCTAATTTGGTTATTACTGGATGCTATTTTACCTCAGAACAGATGCAGTTTGTTATACTAGATTAAACCACTGACAGTTAAAAAAAAAATCTTTACTAAGAAGAGCTGTCTAAAAACAAGTAGATTTTTTCACTCTTTCAATAAAGAAAGAGTGAAAAAAAAATTTTTCACTTTTTCACTCCTTCAATAAAAAGGGTCACAATTGTAAAGATGCTAGTACTCTAAGAGCATGACTATACTGGAAAATGCAACTGCTACAGCTAACAACTTCAGCATTTAGAGATTCAACAACTAGTTTTGGGTCTTTGCAATACAGGTAATGTAGCAAAGCACTGGCTTCAAGGACTAACAATAATTATTCTGCTTTTAAAAATGCCTTCTGCAGCATCTGACCCTTGGAGCACTTAAATGCAGAAACCAATATCTTGACATTGAATTTGTCAATTCCTGCATTTTGTATTCATAGAGCTCTCTCCTCGTATGCATGCAGAAAAATCAACAGTTTCTCTGTCCCCAGTGTTTCTATTTTGCAGCAATTCAGGGCTAAACTTTCAGGTTTCCACATAGGACAGGTTCCATTCAGCCTGTCTCAAATAACAAGTGTAAAGCAACCCAAAAAGTTACAAGACTAGTACAGGTTTAGATACAGGTTTGATTGCCAGAAAGCAAAAAAAATAAACCAGGTAGCTAAAAGCCACTACATTAATTCATATCCTGGAGCAGTCATGGTATAAATATGCATTCCAGCTTGTGTTGGAATTAGACTTCTCTGAGCTTTCACAGAGTTACTACAATGCAACTTCGGCACTCTTTTGTGTTAATTCTAAAATATCTGTTCCTTGGGAACTCAGCCAAAGGGCTCATGAAGGGCTGCTCTTGCTGCTCTGACCAGAGGACATTAGGCTGTAGAGGATACACAGATTATGAATAAAAGGTTTTTAATAATATTCAAGAGAAGTACTGTAAACAGAATACTACCTGAAGGCCTGCTCTGGGGGGTATACAAAGTTATTATCTGCTATAAAAAGATAGCCAGGGAGAAAGGGTGTTAAATTCATTTTACCCATAATCACTTCAACAGAAGTAGACAGTAACTTACAAAGGCTTTTTATTCAGAGAGAGAGAAAACAAACTGCCCAAAAGCACAAATGAGAAGGAGATGTAAAGTGCCACTGAGACTTCAAAGCCAACTAGCTAATCCTGCTCCTACCAGCCCCTAACTGTCATTCCACCCCCTCCAAAAAAAAACAAAACTGTTTTCTTAAAAGTTAAGGAAATAAAGGGAGTGACAGAAAAGTTAATCAGGCAAGAAAATAGTCGGAATTTTAGAATTTAGTCATGGCTGTTCCGACAAGTCACTAGGCTACGATCATAAGCCATTACTTCCAGACCCTGACTACTAGAGCTAGTCACAAAGTTATGGCAAACACTGCTTAAATAAATTAACAATAGTAATAAAAATCTTTACAAAACAACTAATTATGTTATTGAAACATTTGTATGTGGGAGCATATGTAACCCACAATACCCCCTAACATAAATGAGTGCAACATTTTAAGGTCATTCTGCCTAACCTCATCTCCTGGTCTGTACTACTTGGAGTTCTCATGTGTTCAGGTGTTCTTACCTTTACGCCATGGCCAACATCATCCAGCACCGTGTAGTCTATAGGTTTTCGAATATACCTTACAGGACGCTCCATGTTCGCTGGCGCTATAATTTTGTGAGTTCTTGATGTGTTCTTATTGGTCGTCAAAATGCCTATCTCTCTGCGAGCAACCTTTTCTTTATGGATGTCCACAGTCTAGATTAAAAACAAGAAAGGATGGGTTTCTTTAGGCATTTGTTATTTTCTTTTCAGAGCTATCTATCTACATGTTTAGGCCACACTACTAGACAAAGATTTTGAACCGAGATAATGCTGGTGGAAGGATGCCAGCTCATTGACAAAATGAGTTTAATCAACATGAACATTGCTTGAAAATTACACTTTAATGAAATAACCAATATTAATAATAAAATTACAATTATACATTATTGCCTTGTCGCTCTAAAGACACTATGCAGATACAGCATGTGCAGATTAACCTTCAATATTCTTATGACTGACAACGGTGATAAATGACTCCAGCTTTCCAGCTGGGAACCCAGGGCAGGCAAGCTCAGCAGTCTGCCCATAGTCCCAGAGGGCACAAGGCTAGGGAAGCTGGGAGGCAATCTTCTTCAGCAGTCATTGTTGCATGTCACAGTCTGCAATGGAACTGCCAGGCACAGCATGGAGGGTAGTTTCACTCAGTCTATGGCACCTTCAGAGCCTTAAAGATGCTCTTAAAGAAATACAGAAGCCATTCATTTCCAGCTCTATCATTTCATTAGGAAATACCTGAAGAGGAATGGAAGGTCAGCCCTGCAGTCTGTGTAGGATCAAACAGAGCTTCACATAACACATGTGCTTCCAGTGTGCAAGAGAACCACTGATTAACCCTATCCAAGGGAGAACACACACAGATCAAGCACCAGGCTGCCACAGTAAATCCCACCTCTAGGAAGTCTATTTCAAATGCAGGGATTTAATTTCCTGGTTTAAGTAGTTACTAGCACCTCAGAATATCAATGCAGAATATAGTATCTGACAAAAGCCACCACTCTTAGTCACTGAATAAAATCTATTGAATCACTACTAAGGAAAATAATGCTTAGCGTGTAAGCATCAATTTCTCATGGAGAAACAGTGTCAAAGCTGAGGAAGAAGGAAAAACTCCTCACCCACTAGTGGGTTTGGGTACATCTCTAGAAACAGCAAAAGTTAAAGTGGATATTAAGTGCAAGGTTATCTTCAGTGAAACAGAACCAAAGATGAAGCATTAAATTAGATTGTATCTGACTCTACATGAGGCAGGATGAAAAAGAGAAAGGTAAGCATCAAGAAAATGACATTTCCAATCTCCAGGAAAGACAGAACTCAGTGTTTAGAGTTTACTATGAAATTCTTCCACTTGATGAAATTATTTTTCCTGTATCTAGTGTACATGCTCATAGAATCTTTAATTTTTTTAGGAGCAGAAAGAAATAAAATCCTCCTGAACAGCTTCACTACACGCCATTGCAGATTGCAAGTGGATATTGAGCAAGCTTGTTTTCACAGCTAAAAGCTAAATAACAGATAGCCTGTAACACTGCAGAAGGGTTTTTTAGTTCCAAAAGTGAGGAATCTTAATAGAAATAAGGATTACAATTTTTTTTCCAGCTCAAAATAAGATATTATATGTATGTGATTGCATTAGCTTATTTGGAATAAATTCATTACATATCCCAACAGAGTCGTGGGGCAAACTTCACAGTTCTAAATACTCAGGTACTGAAAAATACCCGCTGGGGGCAAAAAAAGCACCGTTTCAAATGAGATAATCCCAGACATCACGCACTTGCCATTACGTCAGTATCAAATATCAGCCACTGCACCCACATTTGTTCTGGCAGCAGAAGACAGCGAAGACTTCAGAACAAGACTACCTGTGTTTCTTCAGCTCCAGCAATTATTTGTTCTTTTCCTTTCAGAGACTGAAATATACGTTTAAATTCTGTCCTTCAGCAGGCTTTCAGCAAGATCAACAACTATTATTTGAGTATTCTGCTATATGTTCTTAGATCATCTCTTCCAATTTCTCTTTGTGACACAAATCCTTTCAGAGAGCCACTAAAATGCAAGATCTCAAACTATCTTGCAGAACTCAAAGGTGCAACTCCTCACATTTTTAATGCATGCCAACAGCATAGGTAAAAACAACATCAAAAGCAAAAAAAAACAATGCCACTTCAGCCAACCCAACAGCAGAAGATACTAAGGAGGATGGCAATTAAAGGCACATAGTAAAATATTTCTAAAGAGGATCTTTTAAAATACTCTTATGCACGTGGAAATACATAATTCTGCTTCACTCTTATGAGCAGAATCTGCTGCTACTAATAAATTAATCCTTACTAAGAGTTCTCTTAATGTCGATGGCAAAAGAAAAAAAAAAACATAAGCCCTTCACCATACAAAAAGATTCATCTTTTCCTGGCAGGTGGTCCATAAGACCGACTTTTCCTCCCTGCAACAAACAATGAAAATTCCATCAATTACTGATGGAATTACTGAGCAGAGGATAAGAGATTCCAGGAACAGATGCTGTACCACACATGCTTTTGAAAATGACTGAAGTAGTTCTACAGCAAATTCTTGTTTATGGAAAAAAGTCCTCAGAACAGGAAAAGAGCAAGTATTAATTATATCAGACAGCTTATCCAAAATTAAACATAGAGCAGAGATTTGTAAAGTCTTTCCACAGATTTTAGACCAAGCAAAGAGAACACTATCTGTATTTTAGTTCAGGGCCAGAAATTGATGGTATACATGCATGCTGTGAATGGCATGCAGGCGTGCCTGTGCAAGACGCTCATTTGCTCTTCAAAGCAAATGCGACTGCAACTCTTCATTACCACATATGGTGCACTGGAAACACAAGGCAGTGTTCTGGCCTATCCAAAGCATATGCTTGAGGAGGACAATCTGCTGCCCATCAGCTACTAAACAACATTTCGCTTCCTCAGCAGAAGTGACCTTTAGTAGATTGATAAAGATTGCATGTTAACTGCTAGCTGCTTCTTTACGTAAGGTGGCAGAGCACTGGAACAGTTTGCCCAAAGAGGTTGTGGAGTCTCCTTCTATGGAGATATTCAAGAGCCATCTGGACACCTACCTGTGCAACCTATTGTAGGGTACCTGCTTTAGTAGGGGAGTTGTACTCTAGGATCTCTTGAGGTCCATTCCAATCCCTGCAATTCTGTGAGTCTGTGATTTCAACATTGCTATCTGTATCTATTTACTTGATGTCAATGTGAAATTTTATTGTTTAGTCACTGATACCCTAACAGCAGTAAGAAGTTTGTGATGTGATGCACAAAACTTATTTCTAAACCTCAAAGAGAGATGCAAACCACAGAAACAGGCCTGGGTTAAGGCAGAGTAACATGCACTAGTAATCAGTCACACCAGCCTCAAGTCCATGTGGCCTATGCTGCAATAAATGTGGCAAAATGATAAGGTTAGGGGAGTAGAGACAGGATTCTCAGTCCTGAACAACACAGTCCAGTTGGAAGATGCCCAGCACTGTACTGATTTGGAGGAGATAGTCCTTCTAGAAGTACATGTTTTCTTTGGGAAGGAAATTTAAGCTAAATCATTAAACAAATGCCTTTGCCCTTATAACAAGGTGCAAGAGAGCATGCCAGCTAACTTCAGAAGCAGAACTGAGCTTGGAGGTTGAAGGAACTGTTAATGATTAGCTGCCTCTGCTATCTGTCGGCTCTAAATCATATGAAAGAAACAGCAGACCAACAGGATGTGGTGTTTAACTGTTTGCCTTCTCAGAAGCAGCCCCAAGGCCAAGTGCAGTGCAGCAATGATGCAGCAAGAAGTTCTTCTTTTCTGTGCTAAAGATACAGCACTACCCATGCTCTAAAAAACCCTAAAATTATGCCATTTTTAGTAATAATTTTTCAGGTTATTTCATGCGACAGCTTTAATAATGTTTAAAGTATTATTACGTCATAAATGTTCTCCAAACTAAGGCACTATGCTGCAAACACGTACAAATCGGTCATTTTTCAGTTTGGCTCCATGTTCTTTCAGACAAGAACAGACATAGGCTCCAACTCCACAGGCCACCTGTAGCTGCTACTTCAGAGAACTCAAGGAGAAAACGAAGGCAGAGCTGCTTGTTACTAGCAACAGTCTTCTGTAGTTTTGACACTGCTTCCTTTTTTTGCCTTTTCAGTTTGTGGTTTAATCTACTAACACTTCATTTGCAATGAAGGGAAGCTTGGGTTAGAGGACAAATCAGCATTATACACATACATAGATGGCAACAACACAGACTGGAATTACTTTATATGACGAAAAGTGCAAACATAAGGGAGCAGCTGCTCCCACATCCCTTGTCAATTCCCAAACCCATCATCCCAACACATTTGGTAAAACCACAACCCTCCTGGCTGCTTCATACACAGTGCTGGTGCCATGCTTCAGGCTCGCACAGATTACTTGCAGGAATGCAGTGATACCCTTGCTAAAGCCAGTACCAGTAAATGGCAATTTAACACAGAAAGGGATTTCATTCCTATTACACCTGAGAGCAGTAAAATTCCCCAAAGAAATCCCCAAAAGCAATACCAAAGATTGTATTGCTGGCAATATAAGGAAAAAAAATGCCATCAGATTTAAGGGGAAAAAGAAAAAAAAAAAAAAAAAGTCTAGTTCTAGTCAATGACAAGCCAATTGAAACACTGGATTTGATGTATCAAGTCAGTCCAGCAATCCATTAAATCTGCTTACAGCAAAAGCTCCGTTTGATGTGACAAAATACTGGGTAGAGGCACAAGTTTCAGTCTCAGCCAGCTCAGTGAAACCAGGCAATATGCGGGACAGTGAGCTGTGCAGAGAAAGGAGCTTGATTTCCTGCTTGAGTCCAAGCTTACTTGCTTATCTTTGAATTTGGAAAGTAAAATCTGTTTTGCTATCTTAAAACTATCTGCAGCTTCCAACTTAGTTGCCTATAACAGTAAAACACATTGATAATTAAAATGTACAGATTAACAAAAATCAAAATAAACATTAACACATTCTACTAATATACACTTTCTCTTAGGGCTCATACACCCAGATCATAAATTGTAGTGTCAACCAAAGAAACTTAAGAAACACTGAGGTGCTTTCCTACTTCCCTAAATAAAAGGGGAGGAAAAAAAAATCTCACTCTTCTTAATTTTGCTCCTAGATCCAACTTCAACATTATTGTCATTCTCCAAAACAGCAGATTTCATTGTCTTGCTGTATATAGATAATTTATACAAGTTCTCCTGAAATTAAACAATTTGATGGGACTAAGATGATTAACTTGCTTTGCTTTAAAAATAAACTATGCTACTGCTACTTCCATACAGAAACTGTATTTGATGAGACTTTGATATGAACAAGTTACAATTAGTCAAATAACAGTGCTGAAGAGATCCTGGACATATGGTACAGGCTACCTGCAAGGAGGTCCGTCTGACCTACAAAAAAGACAAAATCCCCAGCTTTAATAAGCTCAGCCAGACAGCTGACTTCAGAGAGAGCACCATCTTATGCTATTACTTTGTGAAGGAAATTCGAAAGAAAATCCACTGCATTCACCAGAAGGAAATGTGAACTTATTTACACAAGAGAAGTTCTACAGAAAAGATCAGTTATGAGTTCAAGACACATCATGCATGAAACAGCACAAATATCTTTCAGGGGATTTTAAAGACATTGCATACAGATATCTACACAATGTAACAAAGTCTCAAGAAGTCATGATGGAAGTGCAAGAAACTTTAGTGTTTGATTTCTGTTGCTTGTACTGCCTGATTCCTAAAAACGTGTTCAAGAACCTCAAGAATTAACCTACAGAAATTTTCAAAAGTGTATGTTGCTTAAGAATGAAACAAAAGTTAGAAATAAAAGAAAATATGAACTCAGAAGAAATTTGGCTGTTGCTTTCCTCTTCTCCTTTATCTACATACAGATAGAAAAGAATCTACTAAGCAGAACTAAGGAGTTCCACACATGTATTTGCTATCATTTCTAGAGATGAAAGGAATGTAGTTAGCTTCTTTACAAAAGATGAAGATGCTGGGTACCTCATGCGTGCAAACATGATGTGTCTGTCAATAAACAAGGAAGCTTACAGGCTGCATAGAGAAGAGGAATTTCCTCACCTAGCTGCTCCATGTGAGTCCCAGGGCTAAGCAAGCCTGGCCCCCATGGGAGATACACAGATCAGAGCACAATACAGCTGGTGCTGCTCACGTTTGCTGTTAAGCACACACATTTATCCTGCAGGGATGTTCTCCCTGGTTTGAGTCTCTGCAGGCATTGGGAATTACAATAGTCAACTCCATTGACTAGAAATACTTCAAACACTTCATCTATGTCTGCATCAGTTCAGTTATAGAATGAAAATGAACTGCCTCTGGGAAGCTTGCTCAAAGATTGGATCAAAAGCTTGGTAAATTCTTAAAATCTCATTCCTCCCCCTGAATTTTCTTTTATTGGTGATGTTTTGAGTGAACAATAATCCCTAACATCTCAGAATATCCTGCCATGTCTTCTGAGGGTGCACCACGCAAGACAGGTCTCCTGTTATCTCCAAAGCACTTAGGCACCCGCCTTGTATGTGGTGCTGGCAATGTAGGAGGCAACTAGAATAGACTTGTGAGTCACAGTTCTAGAGCTGCAAATCCAACAATGTGTTTTTGTAGGTTTATAGATAGAAGTTTCTCACACGTTCCCTTCAGCATACAGACAAGTTACGACAGCAGGACAAGCTCCCCAGGCAGCTTCATCTCCCCAAGTCCTGGGAAATCCAGGCCTCCTAAGGTAAAAGGGTAGAGGATCCGGATAAGCCACATCTCATGTAATCTGATATACCACCTTCCTTTTCCTGCAGGCAGAGTTCACAGTCAAGAGATACTGCAGATTAACAGCACAATGAACAAAGGTCAGCAACATGTATACAGCAACTTGCAGTCTATATAAGATGTTTATGGCCACCTGAAAGGAAGAAGCACTACACAGGACAAAGGAAGAACAATGAAATAAATACTGATAAAGTCTGATTTCCAGACTTAATATATGCACAAATGCATACAATTATTATGTATATATATATACATAAATAATATACACAGTGCACACAAGCACACTGCTACTAATGCCTTTTACTAATATCACCCACTGTTGGAGGGAGAAGGATATAAAAAAGTGATGATGTGATGCCTATGTTTATTCTCACAGTTTATCAGCGAGCTGCACTTACGTCTGAAAGCAGACTGTTCTTCAGTTTATCCTATGAAGCTGGCCCTTGACTTTAGAATCTAAATCTTTTTCTTTATACACAGTAGATTTTCTCAGATTCTCCTAGCAACAGCCATCAGCATAAAGAAGAACAGATTTACAGCAAAAAAACTAAAATGTCAGAAAGATTTGAAGACATTTGGGGCTGCAGGACAGTGGAGAGGTATACTAGAGGCATCCTATTAATTCATCACATTTTACTCTTTATACGGTTTTAGAATTCAGAAGCACAGAATATTGAACAATAATACAGACCACAGTACCTCTTGCTCCAAATACTCCCTGCATCAGTGTTAAATTTCTTAAGTTCAAGAGTCCTGTGCTAGGCAAACTTAATAGAAAATTGATCTCTGACCAACAGAGTATGTGCTTGCAAGTGTTAAAATACTGATATACCTTAAATTAAGAAGGAAAAGAAAGAAAAGGAGAGGAAGGGGGGTGCTGATACACTAATGAATCTCCTTAAAATCAAGAAGCTGAAAACAAGAGCCAGAGAAACAGGCTTAAAGTTTGCTGGTCAAAGACAAATAGCCTCACCTTTAGCCCCCCTGCTGTTACAAAATTTCATTTTGGAAGAAAGGTTTCCAGAATAGGGTTCACTGAGAACTGGACTTAAAGACCCTTATTTCCAAAATGCAGTCTGTGAAGTTACACCTATACAGCAGCTTTGAACATGGAAGATAAGAGAGCTCTGTTCAGCAAAAGAATTATTTATACAGATTCTTTTCAAAGTTTCCTATTGGAAAATCTAGTCACATACTTTGCTGGAGAAACTGAGCAGAAAGGGGACAGAGAGCAAGGGCACGTTGGAGGGGCTGGGAAGATGAGTGACATTCTAGGACAAGAATCAGAGCAAGGAAATCAGCCTGGTTGTCCAAGAGCTGGACTCGAGCTCGAGCCTGACATTTCTTTATGGTGCCAATTGGAAACAGAAAGATTGTTATGAAGGGCACACACTCATGGCTCTTGCAAGACCAAAGGAAAGAAGCTCCATATATTATCCTCTGACAGCTACCAAACAGCATGCTTGCACATGGTGCTAAGAAAACAACATGGGGCAGTAAGTTGTGCACGGGAGATGCCACCTCACAGAACTCAGCTCTAAGAATGAGAAGCATCTACAAAGAGACACGAAGGAACCTCTACACATCTTTACTTCCCACTCTATCTTCCCCAGGTGAGAGGAAGAGGATGTCATCATCGAGCATAAGGAAGGGAGATCTGCAGAGCATATCTGGGAACAAGGAGAGAGATGTGGGAAGGAAGACTATCAGATAGCAATGTCTTGAAGAGGAAGACGTTTTAGCAGTTCTACATAGACCTTTGTTACGGAAAGAAAATGGTTAAGGCAACAGTCCTTCCTCCTCCCCTGCTGCATTGGTAAAACGCCAGCAGCACTTTGCTGAAGTTCACAGAAGTATGGGGAAATGGAACGTCAAACATCTGGAGTATGGCGGTCAGGCAGCGCTGCAGAACCAGCTGGCCCCAAGCACAAGAGGCGGCTGTCTGCTGGGATGTTACCCGAGCAAAGGGAAGAGGTGGGACGGGTATGCAGCTGGGAGCAAGAGCCTGGGGAATAGCAGATGGAAGCTCTATTCCTGGCTCTGCCAGACTTCCCATGCTGCTCCAAGCAAGCCGTTTGGCAGCTCAGGCCAGCTTCAGGGCTGCCGCCTGCATTGCACCAAGAGTGGGCACAGACATGGGGCTTGGCTGGCTATGGGTAGGGGCAATGTTGCACAGCTGCCACTGTGAGCACAGTGAAACACAGTAACAAAGATATGAAAGGTTTCTGTCAAACAGTTTCCATCAAGGTTTAAATTGCTAGTGTAACTGCCTAAGTGAGCTATATATCATGCTTCCAATGCTCTGTCAAACCAAAGTTGATTTTAACCATTTGAGCATACCAAATGTATACACACAGGAAGGACAGCTGTATTCTGAAATGCATCAAGCACAGCATTGCTAGACAGTCAATGGAAGCAACTGTCCTACTCTATAACGCACTGCTGCAACCTCACCTTGAGTACTGCATGCAGCTTTGGGCACCACTGTGTAAAAAAGATATATAAAATTATTAGAAAATATTCAAAGAAAGGCTACAAAAGATGGTGAAGGGTCTGGAGGACAAGATGTGTGAGGAGCAGTTGAGGTGCCTGGTTGTGCTCAGCCCAGAGCAGAGGAGCTGAGGGGAGGCCTGATGGCGGCTGCAGCTCCTCACAGGGAGCGGAGGGCAGCGCTGAGCTCTGCTCTGTGTGACAGCGACAGGGCCCGAGGGAACGGCATGGAGCTGTGTCAGGGGAGGGCAGCTGGGGTCAGGGAATGGTTCTGCACCAGAGGGCGGTGGGCATGGAACAGGCTGCCCAGGGCTGTGAGCCCTGAGTGTTGGGAGTTCAAGGAACACCTAGGAGTACAAGGAGCACTCAGACATGGTCTAATTTGAAGACAGGATTGGACTCAACAAAATCCTTGTGTCCTTTCCAATTCAGGATGTTCTATGATTCTACTTTTTTGGCCCTCTATATTGAACTGAATGTTCAACTCCCTCTTCAAGAACCTGGGTATAACAGGTAAAAAAAATACACCACTTACATACATCTCTACGGGAGGACACAAATAAAGGGAAAGAGGGAGATGATTTTGCAGTGCCTTCTATCTGGCTTTTCATCACTGAAAGTCAGAAGTAGGGAAGACAGCAGTAGCTTGCATGGTGTCACTTAATCCTTTTTCTAACAAAAGCCACCATCAGTCTAGACCCCAGGCTTCCCAGGGTCTGCTGGGGACTCAGCTGGGGCTGAGCACACATCACTTCACAAGTGATGCACGACAGGAAGCACCCACCCAGCTCCACCAGATCAAAACCACTGACTGTGATGAACTAACAACTTTTAGCTACCCACTGGAGTTCCACGCTCTATGACAAACAAATATGAGATATGGTTTAGTAGCTTAGTGGATAGTAATGGTGATATGAGGATGGTTGGACTGGATGGTCTTGTAGGTCCTTTCCAACCTTAAGATTCTATGATATCTGTGAAGGATAATGCAGTCTTCTGCTATGCTTGGTCTCCCTTCACCAAGATGAGATTCTGATAAGGGAACTATGAAGGTAATCCATTTATAGCTCACTAGACGAGGAGAGATGGTCCACAAAGTGAGCTGAGCTGACATTTTAATGGTTAATATCAGTTGTGTTGCTAATACAAGTTTCCAGAGAAAAACTGCATAAATTAACCAATGACTTATTAATTACATACGAAAACAAGCCAAAAATGCAAAAAATCTGCTGATTAAAAGTGCTTTTTAAAATAGAAGACACTTCAAAAGAGAAGTGTTTCAAGTGTGCAATCCTACTGATTGATTTTGATAGAACAACAGTTGAGATGCACAGTCATAGTATGTTAGCTTTGTATTCAGTCTTAAAAAGCACAAAAAGCAGATAAATGCTTTTGATTATGCAAGGTCAAAATCCCAACAGTGTGCACAAGTGTATTTCAGTACCTGAAACTAGATTTCTGTCATTTTGAATTGCATTTTTATTGGGTAGTACTCAAGATATGCATGCATGAGTAGGCTCATTTAAAAAAAAAATTAACACAAAACAGAAGGAAAATATGCATATGCAAGCTCCCCATACGAGAATTTCAGCATTTTGAAGTGGCTGAATGAGTCTCCTTTTTCCTTAGTGGAAGCAATACACTTGTCTAGAATTAAACAAAACATACAAATCTAAATATGTTCTCAAGTGAAGAAAAGCACAAGGACAGAAAGGGAAAATTAAAAAGCTTCTTCAGTAGTTTGGAGTCACTAAAGAACTACCATGGGAGTTGAACAAAACTGTATGTCAAATGAAAAGCATTTTGTGTGCCAAAAAAAGCAACATTACAGGAGATGAACATGTGCCACTGCAAAGTGCACTGCAGGTGGCTGAAAAGGAAACCATCTAAAAAAAGCCTATAAAAAATAAACTCAACAGAACGAGTTTGAACTTTCTGAAAGTTTCCTCTGAAAAAGGAAAGGAACTGATAGTCGGGGTGACAAGCCAGAACGTTCATGTCTAAAGAAAAAAAAGCCAGTCTCCCATGTTTATTTGTAACCTGAGGTTACAAGATTTAATGAAGAGAAACTTTGAAAAAGCAACTTAACACAGCCTCAGTTTAATGACTGTTTTAGTTCATCGCCTCTAATAGCCAAAAGATCCTCCAAATACAAAGATATGTTACGTAGTTAGGAGAGGGCATTTACTGTGCATCTCAAAAACAATCTTTATGCTAAGAATAACAAATTTCCCACATAAAAGCCACCTTTCTCCCCCCTCACCCAAAATCCAGAAGTGAATTCAGAGCTTTTCAGGTGTCTAAGATAGTCCTGGGACAGACTGCTTCCTTAAGCCATTAAATAAAGGCAATGTAAGTGGAAATGACAAAGAGCATCCTTTAGCCACCTGCAGACATAGCTTTGATTACAAATCATCCAAAGAACAATACTATCTCTAAATCTCTTTGATTTTACTTCACTTGATGGCAATAATACAATTTTGTGGAAAACCTGCTGTTTTTTAGGTGCATCAGCACTGCACCCAGAGGAACTCATCAGTATTAATTAAACGGTCATTAACCAGCTGCAATATCTTCACCAAAGATTTACCACATAAGATTTTTTTCTTCTTTCTTCAACCTTTGTGTGCTTATGAGAAGACTGATAAGTGTTTTTCAAGATTTTGTATGAAGCAAGCAACTTTACTGCAGAACTGTGAGATGACTCTAGTTCCAGTGGTTGGCAACCCTGCATATGGCAAAGCAGTTTGAAACTATATGATCATTATCATCCTTTTCAACCCAGGGCATTCTATGATTCTATGACCTTCTGATGGGAAGACAACCAGCAACGACCAGTTTTCTCTCATGCCCAGTACTGGTGAGCACTATAATAACATAATATAGCTGAAGCAGTCCTTACCCACTACAGATTTCACTTTAAAATTCTCAGTATACTTATTTTACATTGCAGTTAACTTCCTGCCTTCTACCTTCTATCAGCTTACTGCAACAAAAAGAGCCTTGGTGCCACTAACACCCTAACTGGATCTGATAAGCTCTTCACTTTTTTGTTCTAATTTGGTTTTGAAACAGGAGTTCAACTTTCTAACCCAGTCTTCCCTTTCTCAAACCCCTTGAGTAAACACCCCATCTCCTGGAGGTATAACAGAGGACAAGCCATAAGCTTTGGAATAACCTGAACATCACCCAACTCAAACTTTATCTGGACAGGCTTGAAAAGCAGGCTGATATGAACATAATAAGATTCAACAAAGCCAAGTGTTGCACTTGGGTCGGGGCAAACCAAGATATGTACAGAGACCAGGAGAAGAACTAATTGAGAACAACCCTGCAGAGAGGTAACTGGGGGTTCTGGTGGACAACCTTATCGTGAGCCAGCACGATGCACTTGCAACTTGGATGGCCAACTGTATCTTGGGTGCCACCTCAAACGAGGGGTGGCAGTAGGGCAAGGGAAGTGATTATCTCCATCTGCTCTGCCCTCATGAGGCCCCTTCTGGAGTACTGTGTCCAGACCTGAGCCTCATCACAAGAAAGATGTGGAACTGTTGGACTAGGTTCAGAAGAGGGCTACAAAGACAATCAGAGGGCTGGAGCACCTCTCATACAGGGACAGACTGAGGAGAGCTGCCTTTGTTTAGCAACAAAGAGAAGGCTCTGTGGAGACCTTAATGTGGCCTTCCAGTACCTAAAAGGGAGCTTATTAACAGGAGAAAGCCCTAATTTTACATGGGCAGATAGGGATAGGACAAGGGGGAATGGCTTCAAACTAAAGAATTCAGATTAGGAATTTGGAGGAAATTTCTTCCTCAAGAGGGTCGTGCAGCCCTGACACAGGCTGCCAAGAGAAGCCGTGCCCCATCCCTGGAAGCATTCAAGGCTGGGTTGGATGGGGCCCCGGGCAGCTTGATCTAGCAGGTTGCAACCCTGCCCACAGCAGGGAAGTGAAACTATAATCTTTAAGGTCCTTTCCACCCCAAACCATTCTATGGTTCTATTAAACTTCTTCTGACATCCCACTCTTCATAATGTATTAAGACATTCTAGAAAAAGAGAATTAACAAAAGTCTCCTCACATGTATTATAAAACAGCAGTAACAATTTTGGACTGAGTCATACAGGCTTCTTGTAATTTGGGATATATTAAGTAAAAGCAGAAGACAGACAACCAAGTCACACGCACATATGACATTTAACAGTTTGAAAGGGGGGGGGGGTGTAATGCAAAGATGGAATTACTAAGGCTGCTGCACTTCTCCATTGCCATTTTAATTTACAGGCAACAAGAAGAGGAAGTTATATGCTGTTGCTATGGAGTTACAAGCAGTTTCTGTAGGTGGATTCCCCTCAGTCTCGTACTCTTGGCCATCACTGATATGCAACACTGCTGTTATAATGCTGTGAACATCCACATACCTCTACAGTATTCACACACAGCATTCACTGCATACTGACAGATAACCTTCTCCAGACAAAATGTCTCTAAAGATACAGCACTGTGGCAGATCCTAGCCTAAAAGGAACCCACACCACCACCTTTCCACTTCTCTGGGACCACCTCTCGTATGCTTTCAGCTTGCTATCATGGCATAGATTTTTTGTGCACATACACAGAAGCTAAAACCAGGCAGTGGTTGAAGATAAGATGTGTGCAGGCACAGAGGGCATCAGTGCTGTGGCCCCCTGCTGAACATGCTATCCCAGCACCATTACACTGTATTAGTCAAACCAATCAGAAACTCTCAACAACTGGACAGGCAATTAGACATTCCACCATGCAGTCATTGGCATAGAGATTTAACTTGACTGCAGACACTTGAGAAGAAAAATACCTTTCCAAGTGATATATTGAACACAGTCTGCAGAAGAAAGGCAGTGCGTAGTTTTCATGACCTTGTCTCCAGGATAACCGGCCCCATGCTGGGGTGAGGGAAAGGGACAGAGACAACAAAAACCCTGCCCGGCAGAAGAAAATAGAAGGAAAAAAAAAATCAGATGGGACATATCTTCAATGTCACCTTAGGCAAAACACTATAGAGATGCTGACTAGGGGACTGTTAAAAGCCAGTTGAAGAAGGAATGCTGGTGCTCTGTGAAGGTATTCCTATTGCTGTGGTGGGTTATAAGCCAGTACAACCAGCATTTCAAACAAAAGCCTCCCAGCAATGAGCACTCATGCACAACTGGCCTTTGACCTGAGCAACAGCATATGGCTCAGCACACACACGAGCTGCTGAACTTCTGCAACTACATAGCAAAGCAGCTGGGAACACCATGCTGCTACACTTACCTGAACTGGGAGGGATGCAGTGGTGAGAGTGAAATGTTTGCCTGCGAGATAAAGGAGTACATCAGGATGTAATTTAATAGATCACAGAAAGACAGCTGTGCAAACTTCTGTAGCCTATCTCCTCCCCATTGTTGCAGTAAATCCTAGTTTTCTTGAGGTCAGTGTAGTCTTTGGATTTAAGTTCTGTATATCTACCCTGCATTACAGCCTGTGTTTATTCCCAGAAGGATATAAACAGTGTAAACGACAGCTATGCATTTGTTTTTAAGAACTGAGACGATGGAAAAAAAAAAAGAAACAGGCAAATGGGTAGGAGGGGAACAGTACACAGAAAGAATTGAAATCTTTATTCAAATCTGTAGATAGTTCACATTCTGTTTTTCCAGGATGTTTTCTTAAGTAATTATTTGCAGAACCTCTGCTTCCTAAACATGCACTTGGGAAAATTCACACCATAGTTTTTTATTCTTCTAATTAGATAATGCTTTTGTCTAATACAGAACTAGGTGACCAGTCACTACCTAATAACAGACAGTCAGCAGCATTCTCTCAGTTTTACTTCAGGAAAACATTTTTTTAAAAGCAGTTATTCATGTGAAATGTTTTTCCTGTACTTTGCAGAAAGAATAAAAGGTACATTTAGGTATTAGGTACATTTATTCCAAATAATTCAGACAGTGCTAGAAGGCATCTCCAAAGGACTCCTACATTGGCTGAAGAACTACACTTTTAATGCAGCCCAGAGGAATACACTTCCATTAAGATGTTGAGAGATAACATCAGTTCTTTGAAAAGAAGATGAAAGTAACTTGGAGCTCTGGTCTCATCAAGCTCCCTCTTGCTTCCAAGTCTGGATGTCTAAAAGCAAGAAACAAGTGAAATGGGATTGAAGCTTGATATCTTCTCTGCCAGCCACGAGGCTTGCTACACAGTAAGAGGAATACTTAAAGCAGGAAAATGCCAGATGATATAAGTTGAATTTTTCTAAGAGAGAGCTTCCAGGAACCAACTTCCATTTCCTGAAGACTTGTTATTTGTTAGTGTGCCACAGGTTGTACTGAGGAAAGGGAAAAAACATTAACAAAAAGACCATGAACCACCTTTTTAAATTATCCAGATGCCTGAGTAGCTCCAAACCTATTACAATGGGGATGTTTCAAAACTAATAAATGAAGGATAAGCATGTCTGTGCTCAGCTGTCTTCTTACCAATAAAACAAAGCACTGATGGACATGTCTACAGGTCACATGGATGGATGTCATTCATGTACCGCAGAAACGGATACAGTGAAATTACATCAATTTAGAAGGAGACTAAGACACTGATACAGAAGTGAGTAGAGCATCTTCAGTGTGCGGAGAGAAAAATAAAATCACAAGGTTGCAAAGGACCTACAAGATCATCTAGTCCAACTGTCCACCAACTGTCATTGCTACCACAAGCTACTAAACCGTATCTCATAGCTCCTCATCCAGACAAAGAAATAATAGAAAAACAAAGGATAGTTTGTCTCCCATCAGGATAAAGGCTGATAAAGCTGTCAGTGACACTGTTGTCTCAACATGCAATTTAGGATATAGGAAGAAACAAAATCCAAACTTAGTGGTACAGCTAAAATTTTGTAGTTGAAAAAAAATCTGATTTGTTTCAGGCTGTTTGACTGCACTTAACCTTAATGGCCTGTAATTACATCCAGAAATTTGCCATCTTCATATGACTTACAGGCTGCACCTCCCAAAGAGAGACTGTCCTCAACTACTGCAGTGACTCACTCATCAGCACTATGTTAGTCAACAGTGCCCTGAGTTGTAGCACTGGAATAATGCAACATTGCTACCAGACATCTGCCCTCAAATGCCATGTTTTACCTGCCAAGATACACATGCAAGCCAACAGCACAAATTCAGTTGTTCTTAGTTTTTCTTTTCATTCAACACAGAGGTTTAGATAGCAATTCTTTAAATGAAGAGGAATTAACAATTTGTTCATCCACAAGCTGGCATGTTATAGATTTAGTATACACTACCTATCAGCTCTTAGCAGAAACACAAACATTGCTCAAAAACTTTAGCAACACCTTTCTTAGCCTAGTTTAGGAGACAAATTTTACCTACAGAACAACTCATCTCATTTAGTCCTGCAATACATCCAGCCACTTTTGCATTTTGCCCAATACTTATCTTAACAACACATGCAAGGAAATCCTATAAATGGACAATGAAGGATCAGCTTCCCAAAGATGACGTTTATCCTCTACCCAGTCAGATAAAGGTTGATTTGTGGCTTGAAGGCTTATCCTACATTCTTATCCAGCCTAGTTTTGAACCTTGTTCAACTTGAAGGAAAAAAAACCAACACAACTAAGACACAGAGAATTTCCCTTCAGTCACAACAGAACACTTCGTTGTTCTTATATTTTCAAAAGATGGCTCAGCTGACCTTTTGTGAAGCACTAACATGTTTTCTAATTCCCATCAAGATCCCTCTAAGGATCCCAGTAAGGTCCCTATCCTGTTTTCACATTGCAAAGAGATATCACAGCTTTTACTCACACCCTTGTTACTCCTGTTTGTGCCACATACAGGAATTCCAGATAGCATGACAAGATCAAATCTACAGTTGGTTGACAAAACATTATTTCCCATGGCAAGCAAAGAACAGAGAAGTGAGTTGGAGAAACCACAAGCTGTACTTCAGACTCCACTGGGTTGTGCTGTACATACCTGCAAGTGAAAACCATCCCAAGACAACATGCAAGGGAAAGAAACAAATGCTTTTAGGGCACAAACAGGTAAAGCTACAGAGCCACCATACTTTCTTAAAAGGTTTTTCTTCAGGAAAACGCCATTCTTGTTTAGTTTTTTTTGTTGTTGTTTCTCAAAGGGGAAACAAAATATAAGTTCTGTGATCCCATGGTTCTGTACTATATATATTTTACTGCCCATACAATAAAACTAGTCACTGTTCTTAATGTAATAGTTTGCTGGAACCAGAAACAAAGATTAGAAGGGAAAATGACAGCTTCAGTAATTTATTTTTCCAAGACTGATGAAGATGCAGACATACTTTTATGGTGGCTAGGGTTCTACACACACAGACAGCATTCCAAGTGGAAATGGCTGAAAAGGCAAATCATAGCATCCACTAGTTGTCACTGTATTGGTACAAAACATATTACTACTTTTCTCAAAAAAAAAAAATCCACAACAAAATCCTATTACCTACAACACAGCATTTAGCCAAACAAATCCAGAATGTATTCCCCCTGCTCATGCCCCTTTCTTTCATGGCACTGGCAGCAGATCAGTTAAGAATCCAAGCTCTCCAGTGGAATAAGTAGTTCTGAAGCCACAACATTATTCATGGAAACCTACTTACATGTAGCTGTTTTGCTCTAAAACATATGAAAACATACAGCTTCTCACACTTCTTTTCCTGCACATGGAAGGAACACTTTGCACTCAGCATGGCTCAGCCATGCACAAGATTATTCTGTCCCAGTGGCGCTGGGAAAGGGACACAGCAGCCACATGACAAGTATTTGCTAAGGTGAACAGTTTGACAGAATCCTACACTTTTTACACCTTTTTTTCAAAGTTATGACATAACAATATAACTGTCCCAGCTTTAAAACAGCAGCTAATTCATCATTCAAACACCTCCCATGAACTAAACTGCAAAGGCTTACTGGACATGCACAACTGACACAGGAATGGCTCCCTAGAGGCTGCTATGAAACAACAAAGTCAAACCAGAAGCACTATAAAGGGTGTCAGAGTGTTACAACCAGCTTATAAAATACTCATGTAAAGCACTACTTAGCTTTCTTTTTGCAGATCAACATTAACTAAGCAGTTTCATATGCCCCAAATAAAACCAGACAGCAATTCCTACCTGAGCTGCGTACGAGGCTCAACCACAGGCCCCAGTGCCTCATCAGGAAGAGTAGTTTCAGTAACACAACATGACCAAGATGCCAGTTCTGCAATACAGCCTTCATACCTTCCTTTTCCTCTCCCTTTTCCTAAATATAGTCAGCTCAACTATAATGCTACCCAGCTACAAAAACAACTTTCCAGATAGCTGCATTGGACAGCACAGATATGGTGACCATTAATGCTTTGGCAGCTGGTTACCTGCTGCTGTATTACACAATTTTCTTGCACCCAGCACCACATCCCTTCCATTTTCTTTGCACTTATGTCACTAAAGCACTGACAGAGATAAGCCCTAATTCAATGGGAAAACAAAAGTTATTCACATAAAGACTGTCTGTTTACAGAGACATGCAATGGAAAATTAATTTTGGCCAGCTATCTAATCAGATGCATCTGAAGAAATAGATTCTTGAAGTCTAATAAGTGACTTTACAGCAGGTTAGTGACATATTTCATTTATGTGATATATCTTCCAGATATAAGAGGTTTTCATTAAAAAAAAAGATTGCACATACATCTTTGACTTGTTTGTTGCATAAACCATCAGAAAAAGCCTTCCAGGGTCAAGTCTGCAGCCACTGGATTTTTGCTTTGATTTCAGAAAATCCGAAGCTGCATCAGACCTCTTAATTCAGTACTTAATGAGGTATGTAAAGCTTACAGCTAGATGTCCATCCAGCAGAAAAGAATTTTCAGCAGTCTACAAGATAATGGAAATTGTCCTTTTAGAATATGCTTCTACCAGACTGTGGAACGGGAATGAGACTAGGAAGGATTTCATTGCAGCAACCAGCCACTACAGTTAGCAAGCTCTCCTACTCCCCAGCAGCACATTCACACTCAGCATTCAAAAAAACAGATGGGAGTAAAGAATGACAGGAAACAAAAGTTTCTGACTCAATTCCTTCTTCATCAAAGCAGCTGCCCTATGGGAGCCACTAAGGTGGCGGTCAGCACAGAATGGTGACAGTTAGGGTTGCTCTTTCATAACAACAAATAATTTTTAAAATCCCATTATAGTTATTTTATTTAAAAAACAAAGAGAACCTCATCAGTTGAGCTGCACAGGAGTTAGAGATTCTGTGTGTATGTATTCGTGGTCATGGAGAATTCCTCACAGAACAGCTATCAGGGCAACCCTTACACATTGTATTTACCAATTTTCATAAGCAGACAGATAAGCAGAGCAAGCACAGCACAACTGAACTGCAGCAGCTTCTGGGAGCCTTAGCTTCTATTACAGGAAGAACAGAATGTGAAGCAAAGGCCACAAAGATAGTCAGCACTTTATTAGGAGAGGAAATGCCACCCAAGGCAAGGTTAATTTAAACAAAAGGTACAAGATTCTTCACCGTATTTGGAATATTTGTCTGCTGACAAGCAAAGGCAGTCCAAGAGAATGAGAGATAAGACATTATCTTTCTAATGTATACATTACATGCTGTTCTGGTTCCTGCAAAAACACTTCACAGAATCGGCCTCCTCATGCACTTTTGGATGTGTGGCAGGGAAAGTTTGTATGGAAGCAGAGCTAACAAGATCTACAGACATGGAGTGGTGTTTTTTCCCTGAGTTCTCCCTGAGCTATCTTCACCCTTGCCCATCACTACTTAGGTCCTATAGATTTTCATGTGCCTTGGAAGGACAGAAGTCAGATTTTAGGGTCAATGCTGCTACTGCAGTGCAACACTGGAAGGAGTTGCATCTCGGAGTAACTTGTGGTGCACCATCCTCCATAATGAAAAGCTCCATGTCAGAACCTCTTCTTTCTGCACTGCCACTGCAAGAGATGCTAAGTACAGAGGTGACAGAGCCAGACTCAAGTAGGCGATGGCTAACCACTGTGTCACTGCTTAGCTTTCTCTTTGTCAGACTGAACAATGCCTTCAGCCTCCCTTTGTAGCTTCATGCCTCTGACCATCTCAGTAGTTCACTGTCGGCACTCTCTCCAGTTTCCCTACAGCTCTCTTGAACAAGGCAAGAATGACAAGCCTGGACACAGCATTCCAGGTGAAGCCTAATTGCAGAGCTGATGACAGCCCCTGCCCTTCAACTGTACTCTTTCTAAGTCAGCCCCATGCTGCTGTTTCCCTCTCCTATCACAGCATCCCCTGGAATAGCAGCTCCTTTCCAGGACTCGCTCAGTACAAACCAATGGATCTGCAGGTGCAGGGCCCTGCACCTCACTGCCTCTCCTGAGATTTTTGCTCAGTTCTCATGGTTCCTCTGCACTGAAGTGCTATTATTCAGCATGCAAACTAACTTTGCTAACTTAGAATTATCCCCAGATTTGCTTAGGACATAATTTATGTTCCAAGTGGTCTCCAGAGGCTATTCTGAACAATGCAATATTGACCTTGCTTGTTAGCAGCATCCAGCCCTTTTCTAGATCAGGCTAATTTTCTTCCCACATAACAATCCAATCATTATTCAAGCCCATACGCTCATCATGTTAGAGAGCAAAACCAGAGCATTAAGCAATCCATTTCCTTTTAAAGAAGTAGTTTCTTGGTAAAAGTTGCTTCTTGGAACCACAGTTGTCACCAAGAGGATCTGGTGAGTACCTCCCATAGGAGTACCAGAGTATTTACATAACTGCTTGTTCCCAGGCACAACATTCAACATTCATCAGCAGATGATTCACTGCATTTTCTGCTCTCTTTCTACTTTGTGGCTTTCAAATATGAACTGCACTGTGACTGTATGCCACAACCCTTGAACGCAGTACCACACTAACCCAAGAGAGGCATACACAGACTCAGGAAAAGCTCCTTCCCATAAACTAAATAATAAAGAGTCCCCACCACATGAACACTATGTCACTCTCTTCAAACAGTGAAGACCTGCTGAGCAATTAAGACCTATCATTCTTTTTTTCCTGCAATCAAAGACAAGCCAGTCTGCTCTCAACTTGCTGCTGCTTCACACCTCAGAGGATCTCCAGCAAATTGCCTCTGAAACCTTATCCACACTGGTCTTCACTGGTTACCTGCTCAATGGAAAATGTCCAGCTATTTGCAGATGAGGACAGATGTCTCCAGCTGTGAAGATCAGAAATGTGAGAAAAGGTAATAGCTGTGTACAGGACTGTCATTGCCCTCAGGCAGACACCCATACTGTACAAAAGGCATTTGACTTTCTGCTTGCAGGCAATGTTTGTATTAGACATGAGGGAGCGACAGCAAGATTCTCCTAAACTAATTAAGTGATTGTCTTAGTTTCAAAAGCTTCTAACTTTTAACAGTGACAAAAGATGCATGTATATTTTCCTACTGAAATGTACACTTCGGGAACATTTTTCTGTAACAGCTCCTATTTTGCATTAGAGAACAGCTTCAGATGCAGAAGAGAATGTAATGTTTTAAGGGGTGCAAGTGCCTCCTGGTACAGAACATCATCTCTTAAAAAGGAGTCTATTGCTTTCTTCATATTTCAATAGGCATGGACTTAAAAAAAAAAAGAAAGGGTTTTACAAACTATTTATGTCTAGAAAAAAAAAGGAGCAGTTTCTACATCCAGTACTGCAGCTGCTCAGACATAAATGCAAGTGCTGATCAGTTACATTTTCCAGTTTTGGCGCTGTAAACAAGGATGTCCCTTGTCAACCTTCCTCCTCTGACAACTCTGTCTCATCTTCATTCACTTCAAGTTTGTGGAAATGAACCAGCAAAAATGTATCTTAAAGTACATTTCCCTAAGTTAGCTCTCATTTCCGAGAGGAAGAAGGGGAACCACCAAGACAGTGCAAGTCAAAAGAGCAAAAAACATAGGCCCAAATTTCTAGAGAGGCAGTTTTTCCTTGTCAAATGTTTAAGCTAGGAAGAGCTGAAGTTTCAACTCCTCTGCTAAACAACATTAATTTTCAGAACAAAGAGAAAGATGCAACAGGATTTATTTATTAAAGAATTAACTCATGGATTCAGGAATCCATGCAAGAATGAAACAAATGAACCTAATTTTCTAGTCTACTGTTTAAACTCACTTAATACACAAAAAGTAACCATTACGAAGCATAAACTGCATTCAGAGCACAAGTGCACGATGTCTTGTTTAACTCATCATCCAGCAACATGAAAAATTATTGGTTTATTCAACACCTGAATTGCCCAGTACCTAAGAAACAGCATATGCCAAATGCTAAGGTCTTCATTCTTGTCCCACCTTGATGCTCAAGGTCCTTCCTGCCATCTCTCACTTCAGGCTGACCCTCAGCCACTGTTTCACTCCATCACTGCCCAGCCTATGCTTTCATTCATCTTCTTTATGAAAGAAAATAGTACCTATTCCCAATACCTCACATTTCAGATACTAAAAGAAAGCAAACACTAAGCTACTGCTGTTCAGACCAAGAAAAATTGCTTTTTTGTAACTCCTTCTGAAGGTACAAAGCTATAGCCAAATGAAGCCCCGCTCTATTACAATCTCACATCTGTGGGTAGGTAAGTGACATGGGGCCCCAGGTCCTTCCTCCACTGCCATTTTATCATGGAGCCACAGGGAATGTTGAGGGCACACCTCAGCATGGATCTGCCTTCACATCCTTTATCACAACCAGCTGAGCAACTCCTGAAATCTTCTAAGCATGTTTTTGTCTTCAGAACAGCCAAACTAAAACCTCAAACAGGAACTGACAAATGTGATGTAACTGTGGCTGCAGCAGAAAACTTGCAGTACAGAGGCCTGGAGATACATATATATATATATATATATATACACACACACACACACACACCCCTTAATGCCCTCAGTAAAACCTTGAAGCTCAAGATGGTCCAAAATATAGACTTGCTATCTTTTCCCTTAAAATCCTGCCTAACAGGACAAGTAGGTTCTCATATACCAGAAGGGTTTGCCAATTTCTCCACAGTAGTAATCTAGTCTCTGCTCCACCATATCAGAACAGTCTGGAAAGGCTGAAAGTCAACACCAAGGGTTTAACAGTTGAGCTGTTTGTGCACAGCTCAGCACTGTGGACGTAGTAAGTAGTTCTGTGGCAGGCCACCTCAGACCCATGGGTTACAGCTGAAAGGCAACTATAACTGCAGAAAGTAAAGATGCAGCTGGTCTAGCTTTTATGTAACAGCCATAGCAGAAGCCTTTCCTGGAGCTGCTCATTGCAGTGTTCCCTCAACCCTGAATGATTTTTTCATGTGAAGCTTGTTTGTTCTCAGTAAAAAATAAAATGAATTCATTTTTTCCAATAAAAGCAAGTCATTTTTCCAACTGTACAATTAAGTTTCAGTAGCAAGAACAGAACACACCACTCCATTTAACTTTTCCTGAGTATTTTTTCCACTGAAGAAGCTATGTAGCTATGAGAAATGTCAAGTGGCTACTAGTCAAGATTAGCTGTCCAGTCATATAGACTAGACTTATTCTGGAAAACATGCACAGAGAACTGAAACTGCACATCAGAACTGAGTGACAGAGGTGGGAAGGGAACACAAACTGCAAATAAAAAGAACCATACGTTTTCTTCCACAGTTCTCATTACCAAAAATATTTTTTATCAAATTGTACCTTATCCCATAGGTATCTATTCTGTATTGCAAGACCCAGAATTAAGTAGCTGACTGGCAGTGCCTCAGATCTGTGTTTCTAGACAATATTTCTTCCATGGAAAAGAATTCTGTTTCAAGAGTATATTCATCTTCCCATGCGTTAGTGGCATGGAAATATTCATGACTGATACAAGCAAGGGGAAAAGATGACACTGTAAACTTCAGAGAATTTAGAATCAGTCAATCAAACAACTGCACAGCAGATAGATCAAATGTTTCAACTGCATATCTTAAAAAAAAACTTGAAAGCAAACAGCTGAGCCAATATGCATACATTATCCATATCTAGTTTAGTTCCACAAAATTAGTCCCCAAAATTCATTTACAAGCAAAGATTCATTGCCCAAGGTCCAACCAGCAGAAACTGAGTGACCTTGCTAAACACTGCTTAAAAGCTGTACAAAGCACTGATTGTTCATAGTCTTTAGCAAACAGTTCATGTATCAGGTGACTCAACAGCTTTCAGCACAGTGCCTTCAGTTCAAGCAGCAAATAATAGAGGGTTAACAGCTTTTGTGCTAGTATTGAACATTTTGTCTATTTCACTATTAGTCATATCAGTGAGCCAATGAAAATTTAACAATATTCATTCACTGCAGCTCTAAAACACACAAGAAAAGATGTGCTCAGTGTAATATAACACAGTGTTTGTGAGGCTCGTTGGTTCAGTCCTTTATGCAGTCACATCTTCACATGTAGTCTTAAGCCTAGCATCGCAACCCCCCCCAATACTTGACAGACCAAGAAATTCATTTACTCCAATTGTACTTCCTCCTATTTAACTGTTTCAGTGACAACTACTTATTAAATATTTGACAGAGCTTTTAACTTTGCATAGGTCTTAACACACTCCAAGTCAACAAGTGTTTCAGAAAGGTTTGTTATGAGAAAAAAAGAATGTGCACTGGAATATCCTCCCAGCTGACAGCTTTCAGGGAACCACTGAGCTGCCATTTAAAGTTTTTGGAAACCATGGCTATCGTATAAGAGCAATAAACAGAGGTTATACTCAGGGCTCTACAGGGAGACAGAAGAGGCCACGAAGAGCACTTTCCTTCAAATTTAAGAAATTTGGTCTAATATCTACTACTAACACAGCATTGGCTGACCGACAAAGGTCTTAAATTCACATTTTGAGTTGTATCCTTTGAGTTCCAGTTATGAAACATTTGGATTCTTAGAAAACAAAATCCTCTCTAACCCTCTCTCAACTGCAGCTTCTGATTCTGGGATCTTAATTAACTCCTGTTTTAAATTAAATACAGTCCCTGTACTTCTTGGTAAGTGATCTGTTTTATTTCAATCACAATCATCATTACAAAGTGGCTTCCATAAATATTATAAGAAATACCATTTTCAATCACATTAATCACAGAATTCAAATAAGTCAACATAAACAACCCATCTCTCAGTAATACAAGAAGGAAAACAACACCTCTATTAAAAAAAGATTACCTGGGAGATATGGTTGATGGAGGACTCCATCCTCCGCAGCTGGGATGCCTGGATGTCCAGCAGCTGTAGCACATTGTTGGCCAAAGCATTGATCTGATAAGCGACACTGGCTAGAGACTGAGTTGTGTAGGCTTTGGTCTCTTCTAATGCTTTCCTTTTATCTGGAGCCTGTAAAGCAAAAGAAGATGATGTTTGCTTAAGGCCAGAAAAAGGTGGGAGATGGGGAAGAAAGGACAGGAACAAAAAGCGTAACCTATATTTAGATGAATCTGTAATCATGAAGATCTGACTGCAGTCAAAGTACTCAGTCTGTATCAACATCAAAAATTCTCAATAAAAAAGTAGAAATAAAGAATTTGAGAACTACTTAACCACAATATTACATGCCAAGAAGCATTCATTCAGCAGAAAAAAAAACAAGATATGATTTGTCAGCACTGGGTTTTTAAAGCCTGCATGCACATCCTTCATTTCTGGAAAAGCCTCTAATTCCCCAGGAACACTGAAACAGTTTTCACCATCTCTTATGAGATCACACAGCCCATAGAAAAGTATTTTCCCACAGTTCAGTGTCTCCCACCACACATGCTGCCCGTAAAGACAGCCCTCCTGCTGTGCAGGCTGCCACAGCCCAGGAGTGGAGAGGGGGGAAGCAGAGCAGCAGTTGTGACATTACTTCGTATGTGAAAGCTTAATAAGCCTTCCTTGGTGGCTGCCAGCTTGCTGTTGGCCGTTTGCTCAGGTACCACTCATCTGCAGGATTAGATCCTTGCTGAGTCCCACTCACACAGAACAAGGCTCACCTAAGCCACCGCCTCCTCCTGCCTTCCCCTGAGGTGTCCCACAGCAGCACCTAGCCTCATATTCTTTCCTACCCCCCTCTGATCTTGTTCCAACCCACACCTTTATCCACAAAAGGTGCACATCTCATACGTTCCTTGCCTTCTTCCAACCCATCAGCCCCACAGTCATCACTTCCAGCAGCAGCCAAGCCACAACACACGTTGACAGAAGAGCCAGAGAACCCACTCTGCATTTCATTTCTTTGGACTACAGTCAGTCCAGTTGCAGTTACCATTTGTTCCTGAATCCCACCTCATACTTCTTCCGTATCTTAGGTTAACATCCACCAGTGTTAAATCTGCTGCTTAAGTATGAAGAGAGCTAATAAGGAATCCTTGTCTCTCTTGCTTTAAGGAGAAAACTGAAAGGTAAACTGATCGTATACATCATAAACTCACTGCATGACAAATATTGAAACAAGCTATGCCATGCTATCTGCTAAAGAGATATATTTCTTTTTAAAACAAGGATGAATTCCCAACCCCACTCCCACAAACCAGGAGATTTGTTTCAATCCATGATCAATGTTCCCAGCAGTGTTCTGACGTGTAGTAGAACACTTCTAGTTAATGCCATCCTTCAAATAGACTCATAGACACTTTCAACAACAGGAAGCAGTTTAATCCAATCTGCTGCCAATGGGTAAAACAGCTACCACACAGACTAAGAACATGCTACTGCAAAAAGGAAAAAAAAAGTGTTAATATTTCTTAATGCAAACAAAGCTACCTTTCACCTTATAATACTGATGTTTCTAGATGTCAGAAAATTTTAGCAAGTCACTTCTTTTGCAAATAAGCCTTCACAGTGAAGGTTCTGTTATTAACTACTATAGCTCAAGCAGCAAGCTTCCCAAAGCACAATGATTCTCAGAGAGGCATCTGAAGCTTCAAATCACTAACAGTGACCTAAAAAAAAAAACAAAAACACAGCCTGCACTGTTGAGTTGGCACCCACAGAAAACAAGGTGTTCCATACTGAACTTCTGCCACCTTCAGAACGGTGGGTGCAGCTTGCAGCCTCAGAGACAGCTGAAGTAGAATTTCTACTGAACCAGGCACAGCCAGTGAGAGCCAGTCAGCATAATTCCACCTTTACATCTATGTTTGAGTGGATATGAAATCTTCACTCAAGGTATTATATTAAACATTTATCTAAACACTGTTAAACTGAACACCAACTGATTACAAAGCTACAGCGCTGTTACTGTTGTCAAGTGAGAAAGCTTTCAACAACAACACATTTCTTGTTTTATTGAGCAAATTGCTTGTCCTCAATTGCCTAAACACCTAAAATTCTGGTTATTTGCCCAAATGAGCAGTTCGGCAGCAGGACTAGATGAGCAGCTGTGATACATAATGTATTTCATGTCCTACTAGATTAGAAATATTTCAAGCTTTATACATAATTCAGACAACTTAGCTCAGTAGTTTAAATAACAGCTTAAATTAGAACTAGTTTGACCTATAGTCTTCAGCATTGTTTAATTAGAACTGCTGGTATCCACAAGATACAAGCTAGAAGCTTCACAGCACGGGAAATGAAGAGTGGAGAGGGGAAAGCCAAGAGCAGCAGCAGCAGGGAGCAGGAATTTCCAGCATTATTGAACTGCTATTTTCATTTCTAAGCAAAAACTAGAAATAGTACAGATCATAAAACATGTTCACATGCCTTTAGATATTTACTTTAGATAGTGCAACACATGAGCATCAGTGAACTATTCAAATCTGGAGATGACAATATGCTGTCAACTCATTTGTTTTTCCAACAGTTCAGAATTACTTTATGATTTTGTATTAATAACTTTAAAGATACTGTTACTTCCCCAGAAGTTCTCAATGTGAAAGGAAGTAGGAGTGTCATTTAGTAGCAAACAATATTATTTAAATCAAAATGATCACAGCTTTTGAAGTTTCCCTCTTAAAAAACAACCTGTATTTCCAGCTCATCCTTAACAGTCGTGTCAAAATGGCAAAACTGCAGTTTGAAATTGCTTTTCCTAAAATCCAAGGGGACAGAGATGATAAAACAGCATGGCATTCCACACCACATATCACATACATTTCTCGAGTCCAAATTTGTATAGCAATGCTTCCTAAAAACAACTATATTATTGTGGTCAAAACTGACTTTACACCCAAGCAATTGCCATAATAGAGAGTAAAATCTTACTGCTTTCTCAGCTCAGCACCACTCCACGGCCAAACAATGAGGAATCTGTCCATCACTCAGCAACCAGTTGCAGCGCTGCCAATTTCCCACACCCCCTCCAAAACACCACCCACACATAAGCACATCCGCAGAACAGTGTCTGTGCAGCGGACAAGCCATCTGCCCTCCCTGCTTTTTCACTCCACTAATTCCCACCATTTTCTAGTTCATACAGCACACAGCTACATGTACCAGCTTCCTCCAAAAAATCATATCAGCTCACACTGCAAAGCATCTTCAGAAGGCAGGCATTTGCATGCTGGTCCATACCCTTATTACCTTTTCTCCAGCCTGCCTTCCCTTTTCCCCACTTTCATCCTACTTTCTGTGCTTGAAATTCCCTGTAAGAGAGCAACAACCAGGCTCAATTTGACAAAGGTCAGAAAGCAGCTCACTGGGTCACACACTGCAACAAGCCTGCTAGGAATGAATTAGTTTGCTTCCTGAGCATGCGGTGTAAGTTGTTCCACATTTTTCATCTCGAATGGCTGGACAACGTGCAACCTCAATTACAAAAAAAATCACCCACGATAAACTACTAATAGAGCACTGCCCTAAAGCTGCCCAATAATCACTAAGCTAAACAGAGCTGTTAATTATTCAGCACCTGACACTTTTCAGATGCTGGCATTCTGTTCAAGGGCCCAATCACTCTGCAACCAAGCTAGAGGAACAAATCTGCAGTCACTTTTATATGCCTTCACTGTTATTGCTCAGGATACCTTTAATGAATTCAGTGCTGCAGTACATCTACTTTTGCTTCAAAGCAAGCATAATAGCTCAGTTCTGCATCTTGGCTATCTTCATTTAAGAAGCATCTCCTACCTTTCATCAACCAATTAAAGAGAAAACTAGGATTACTATAATCAGTTGCCACGAGGATTTAGCAGTCTCTATCACATATCAGCACTCGCAGAATAAAACTGCACCATTCGGTGATCATCAGTATACCCACTTACATTCTCTTTTGTTCATGTTGTCATTTATCTATCTTTCAAGTGTACAGCGTGCAGACTTCCTTCTCATGCTATGAGATCCTATGATTGGTTTCAAAATTCTGATTCCTTTCACAAAGGTCTTATCAATTCAGCTCTGAGTTTTGACCTTGACAAAGCCTAGAATGAACTTTTATTAAAAACAATCAGCCAAAGCTTTTAGCTTAAGTTAGCTATAACCTACAGCATGTTATTTTTGCAGCTTACAGAGTGGTAAAAACACGCATCCGGGCACTGACTTGGAGACTCCTTGTTATCAGTGCTTAACCTCTCCTTCTGAGAAGTGCCTCCTCCCACCCAGAAGACAGCATTATTTATAAACCTACCTAAAACAAGAGCTTGTAATATTACACAGATCTTTCAGAAGCATCTATGAGCTTGAGGTTGCCACTTCACTGATCTGATAAATCCTTTAGTAACCCAAAGCTGAACAAGTCTTAAGGGCTTTTATTTTTTCCCAAATTTCTAACTGCTATAGGCAAAAGGTCTGCACGTTTCTAAACCATTCGCAACATATGTTCAGCTTAGAGCAAATATTCTGCATTCAAGCTGCAGTAATGTGTCTCAAAGGTTTCAATATGCCACGTGCACTAGATAATGTTTATCTGCTCTGAGCCAGAAACCTAATTTAAATTGACTATTATGGACTGTTAATCCAGAGGTCACTGTAAATAACTGAGGTGCTACCAACTGAAATAAGGAGGTGGTCCACAAATATAGGTTCCCTCTTACCCATAGCTCTGTGTGGTTGTTTACAAACCATTCTAAAAGGCTGCATTGTGGTGGACTTCTCAGGTTGTTACTGACAGCTAACTACATCAGCGAGAGAAGAAAGTCTAATAGGTAAGTCACAGCTGCAGATGCCACAAGTTTAGATACTCCAAAGAACTTTCAGTAATCAACTACTTACCTGGAAGCCACCCAAGGATATCTGAACTCACTGTGGTTATTACTAGCAGGTACTCACCAGGGAGCATTCAGGGTTTCTCTCTCCACAGGTATAGCCTTAAGGGATATACACCATTCCAGAGAAGCAGCAGAGACTAGGGCCTTAAGATTCACAAATGAGACATATACTGTCCAGAGAAGGAACAGAGTAGGAACTGGGTGTGTTAAGGGCCTCCTGGAAAAGGCTTAGCACACTCATGCCATGCAGCAATCTCACTGAAGGAATTCTCTCTTCAATACAGTAGACTGAGATTGCTTCAAGGGGATAACACACTATTTCTCAGCATCCACAGATCCTAGTACAACTAGGCCCAGTGTTTGTCTGCCTAAAAGTTAGATTGTTCTTCATCAGAAAATGAAGCAAGTCATCAGGAGACTTGGTTCACAAATTTTAGCTTTGCTCAACATATTGGCACAGGACATCCCACAGCACCACAATTAAGACTTCCGAGGGTCACCAGCACACTTCATCTGCTGTCTGTCTTCAATAGAATCATCCCCAAAGCAGCCATCTTCAGTATTCCTCTGTCTGCAACCACCTACTTTGCTCTTCATATCATTGCTATCATCAGTAAACAATTGTGGGAAACTTAAAAAGAACTCATTATGTGAGGACAGGGAGCAGGTTAGGGCTCAGTACAAGCACAATCTGAAAAACAACACAGCAAGCCTGATCTCCACACCAAGGGGGAACTAAAGGCAAAACCACACATGTTCACCTGTGCACAGGTGAATCTCAATTAACAACCCACAATGCAAACAGCAGTTTGCTAGTTTACATTGAAACTGTTAATACAATACGGGCAGTAGAAAAAAATATTCAAGCACTTCACTTAAGTCACTTGTCATAACTTATGATTTCATTATACTTTACTACCATTTCTGAATTTGTGAGGTATTGAAAACTCAGGATTTTAGAACCCAATGCTTGTGAGCTATTAATAGCAACACACTGCAGCCACTGACCATGTCCATGACCCATCCATGGCATCTCCAGGGGACTGGCAGTCATTCCTTGCACTGACAGTGAAAACAAGAAAGAAACAGACTGTGCAGCACACCTCCTCCTGCACAGCGTGGAGCAGCATCAAGCAGGAGTATGGGAGTTCTCAGCCACTGAAATAACTGGCTGCTTCAGGAGCGTGAATGCGGCACAGAAGAAACATGCTTAACCATCCAGGACTGTTCTTAAACCTAAGATACCTCACACTACAGTAATCCCAAAATTAAAACCGGAATGATGAAATGCTTTCAAGTCCACAGTGTAAAATTATTACTCTTAACTACTGAGGAAGAAACCCTCCATAAAGACAGAGTAACTACTACAATTCAAATCCTCTCAACTTACCTCCAGCACCAACAAAAACAAGAAAAGCCCCAGTGGTATTATACAGTACTTAGACTAAGTTTCTCCAGGATAAGATGCAGTAACTCAGCTATCCCAAATGCAGAGGAACTGGTAAAACTTGAATCTCTCCTCCTCAGGTAAAAACACCTTGCACAACAAAGCTGGCATTCATTCAAGGCACCAGCCTTGAATGAGTTTACTACCTCACCAGCTACAAATGCACAAGCAGGATTTCAGTCTGTTCTTTTTAGAAATGCTATCTTGTAAAAAATCATTGATTAGTCAGCTATAGAAAAAGACACATACCAAATTACTGCAGTGTGACAAACACACAGACCTGCTTACCAATCGCTGTCTATAGCTCACAAGCTCTGCTTCAGACAGGCCCTTCCCCCAAATCCTGTGTATGCTGGACAATCAGCTAGAAACAAATCCTTCATTTCCATCAATAATATTCCCCTGACCTGTCCTGAATAGTCTTGATAGCAAATTAGCATTTCTATGGACCGAAACCAATTTAGCCTATCTGCCTTAGCCCTTGCAGATCTTCTTTCAGTTGAAAGTTGCTCTTCATTCACTTGATTAACTGTAAAAAGAAGAGACTCAATTTTTCAAATCATTATCATTTTGTGCAAGACAGAGAGAATGATTTTTTCATTAAGGATACGTTTTAATAAAGACGCTTTTTCCAAAGGAGAGTCTGAGGGTTATGCGTATTACACATACACACATGTATACACCACAGCAGTCCAAACTTCTGAATCTTGATTAAAAAAGAACACGTGATGATTGCAATACATACACCAATATTTAAAATATATATATATATTTCCTCTCAGGCACACAGACATGTTATCAGCTTCCAGTTCATTCTGACCTGCGTACTAGGCACAGAATGGGGACTTTGAGATTAAGCTTCCAATAACTGCCTTACTGTCATCTGCAATTTTACTTTAAAAAAAAGACAGGTCCACAAGATGGAGCATTCACAGTATTCTGCCATGGACTTCAAAAGGTCTGTGAACAAGGGCAGAAATAGCCTACAAAAAGTAAAACTAAAAGAAAAATCCACTATTTTACAGTAAATAACTTGAGAAAAAAAAACCAACTTAGAAATTCCATTTTAATCCAGGCTGTGAACATTATAGCACAAAACTAAACTATCCAATGGGAGAGCAATTTACAAAGCCATGTTGTCTCTGACAGATGGGGCCTGGGAAGATATGTGCCAGCTGCTCTGTTAGCAGCATTCTCTGCCCAATGGAGAAATACTGTTCATGTCGGCTGTGGACTAAACTACTCCTCTTTTTTAAAAAAGAAAAAATAAAAATCTCTATAGTGTTTAAAGCATAGTTTTCAGTTCTCCTGCCAAATCCAATAAGGATGTCATAGTAAGCATACGTGTTGGCAAAGCATATTGTAATGTTTCAGTTGTTAGCGTCTGTGTATACAACAAAACCAGCATGCAACAGTGAACCAAAGCAACAGAAGTAAGTGTGCCCATGTGTCATTTTCACACAACTCTTGAGCACTCAATAAAGCTTTGAGATTGCATATGCAGCAAACTTAACAAATTAACAATTAACAGCTACTGGGTCTTCTTGTTTTACATGATATAGACCACACAAGCTCCAGGGCAGAAACCACATCTTCCATTCCTGTAAAGAACTGCACAGCATTAGTGCTTACAGTTGCTCCAAGATTATGCTCCCAACTTCCTTGCAGTGCCTATGACTTGCCTTATGACATCACATCATTGCACAGGCTAATCCCCTTGGAGCTAACCAAGCAGGCCCTGACAGGGACATTCATGAACCACAGCTTCAATCACCTAATGCCACCAGAGGCCTGGAAGAAAAGCCCACGGTGCCTCCAAAGAGATCTTTCCTCTTTAAGGCTAAGGAAGTTACCCAAGACTGTGGGAGTGAATGATTATTTCAGTATGCTAGGCAACAAATAATATTTGTTTCCTTATAGACTGTCTCTCAAATATCGATCTTTTGTTTTCTGGTTGTAATGAGTCTTGAAACTAAAATGGCTGTTTACTTTGCTTAAGTGCCAGCATCCACCCACAAGCTTTAGCTCATCTAACAAGGACAGGCTCACCAGCAAGCCAGAAATCCAGAGGAAGCTACAGATACTCCAGATTCAACTTTTTTTTTTTTGGTAGGAATAGGAGGGAAACATTTCAGTATTTATTAGTTACACAAACAACACAGAATCTGAATGGAATGAACAATCTGAGCTGGGCGGATTTAAGTCATGCAAGTCTTAAAACATGAAGCCAGTCCAGAGTATCGGCTTTGGGGCAAACTTCTTTAGTTCATACTGTATGAAAGTCTCTTTTTAAAATTACAGCGATTTCCTCATTTAGTGTACTTCCAAGTAACAGTGGGTGCTCAGGTAGTCAAAAATTTCATTCAGTTTTTCACAATCTAGAGCAATATGTCTAGAATATTACAATAAACCTACACCCAAAGACAAGCTATGTGCTAAAACTCAATGAGCTTCTGCAAGAAAACCTCCAAGATTGCCTTTTCTTTCCGGATCCTCACTCTCTAGACCTCCCTTTCCAGGTAGGCTTGGAAGCAAACCAGACAGCACTGAGCAAGCAAGGTTAGGACAACAAGATTTAGCATGAAGAATCAAATGACAGCATCACCCCACTCAGTTCTGGTATCACAGATTACATCAATAACAATCTGAGCCCATACAACAGGGCAGCCCAAAGCACTGTTTGAGAGAGCTACAAACCAAATACCGGCATGCACAGAAGAGCAAGCAGCCAAAGCAAGGCAGGCTCTCAGCTGCACTCTGCCCTGGTCAGCTCCAGGAAGAACCTCAATACACTGAAACACAGAGCTAAGGAGTTGTCAGACCTTCAAATAGCGACTGCAAAAGTTCCTTTAATTCAGGGAGAACTGGTATGCTGAAGAGTCACTGTTAACACACAGCCTCCATAACTAAAACATGGGCAGCTGCTGTTAAACCAGTTCCCAACCATCACAAGATTTTTAAAACAAAAAAGCAATGACCATTACAGGGTGAAATTCTCTTTGAATATTTTGTAGTATTCCATACTCATTTAAGTCTTCTTCAGTCTGAAAAAAAAAAATAGAAAATAACACTTGTATCTCTACCCATGATCTAGATTCACTTTGTTTTGTGGCCTATATTCCAACACCTTCCATCACTTCCCAAGAGACTGCTTCTCTTTTCTTGAAGAGATATTGAGGAACAGGCCTAAAACCAAGAGATTCAATGCATTTTGGAGACTCAGGAAAAAAAAAAAGGACCCCAATCACTAAGAACTATTCTCCAATTTACTACAAGATCAACAGTGATCTCATGCTAATAAAGTAACAAACTGCAATCAGAATGACTTTTTTAATTTTTATTTTATTTTCAAACAAGAACTTGCACGTAAGCAGAGAAAAATAAAGAATTACTAATATTGCTTGGGCTTTTGTGCAGCCTGGGCCTAACTGTACGCTTTTTACCTGACAGTACTTGTAAGCACATCGCATCCAGCCTCTCTTTAAAGAATTACTTCTCATAACATTAAAATCCAAGACTAAGGTTAGCAACTGCATTCAGAAACCTCACATACTTCAGTTCATTTCAGCACTGAGTTGTTTTAATTGCAGCAAGTAGGGATTCAGCTCATCAAAAAAAATAACAAAACACAACAGATGGTTCAGGAAAATGGAGAACAGCAAAGAGAGAGGAATGGACAGTAAGTAATACACCACTTCTTTGCAAAGAAAGAAATGAATAGACCAGTAAGTAGCAGAAACAAATACAGCCATCCCCAAACACAGCAACATCCAAAACTTACAGAAACCAACAGAAGACAGAAAGCAAGTTGTTCAATAGGAAAATTATACATACATAAAACAATAAATTAAGGGGTTATACACACACACACATACATACATATATATATGTACGTATGTATGGCAGGGGGAATTGTGCTGGCACAGTTTTCTATAGGAAAACATTTTCAGGACGCCCAGAGAAAAGGCAGATAAGAGCAATCCTGAGTATAAACCTGTTCTTCACACATGGATTAGAGGTGCTTGGTGAGTCCAGCAATGCTACAGAATAGGACAATCTATCAAAGTCTGATGTGCTGAGCTACCTTACAATCCTCATTCTGTGCCATGTGCAAGTTGCCACTGTCCTGCAGTGCTCTTTTTTGTTTTCTTTTTGTGGATATTTGCATTCCAGGGCTGACCTAGCTTTCTAGCAGATGCTTCCAGAGGTAAGCTACATCCCAGGCCAGCTTGAAGATCACAAAGGCTACAAAGATGGTGAGGGGTCTGGAGGACAAGATGTGTGAGAAGCAGCTGAGGTGCCTGGTTGTGCTCAGCCCAGAGCAGAGGAGCTGAGGGGAGGCCTGATGGCGGCTGCAGCTCCTCACAGGGAGCGGAGGGCAGCGCTGAGCTCTGCTCTGTGTGACAGCGACAGGGCCCGAGGGAACGGCATGGAGCTGTGTCAGGGGAGGGCAGCTGGGGTCAGGGAATGGTTCTGCACCAGAAGGCGGTGGGCATGGAACAGGCTGCCCAGGGCTGTGGGCACGGCCCTGAGTGCTGGAGTTAAGAAATGTTTGGACACTGCTCCCACAGAGTGTTTGGAATTTGGGTGGCCTGATGTGGTGACAGAAGTTGGACTCAATGACCCTTGTGGGTCCCTTCCAACTTAAGATATTACAATTCCATGATCCTGTTTGAAGCTTGTTAATGTAAAAAACAAACAAACAAAAAACAGTGGCTGCATCAATAGCAAAGAGTTACATCCTATGGACATGTTTTCAATTTTACCAAAGAATTTTATCATTTATAAGCATATGAAATCCTGCATAAGAGGATGGAAGAAGAGAGGCTTATAAGTATACGGGCCTAAAAACCAAAGACACATCCAAAGCAAAGCTAAGCTAGCATCTACAGCAAAGCTAATCTTTGTACTACCTCTATTCCCAATCAGGTGTTAAGCTGACTTTCAGTTTCTAAATTTGTCATTTTTTAAAAGGAAATTGAAAAACACTTTTCTGTTCAATGGCTACAAAAACTTGTTTTCCTAATCACAAAAGGAGAATTTTCTTATCAGAGTGGATGGCCGGAGTTTTGTACTCATTACACTCAACGATTATGCATTTTACTCAACTTCTGCAGTGGCTGGTTGACATTTATTCATTTTCTGAGGAGGCAAAGAACTGAGTATCTTTTGCTGATTATTTATGTTCTCTATTTGCATAACTCCTTCATAACTGCTCCATTAAACACCTCTTCCCCTCCAAGGCCAATTTTAAAAAGCCTCCTGCTTTATGAGACTGACAAGCATGACTCACAGCCTTCCCTGCACTCATTTCCCCCAGGCCTAGCAGGATGTTATACAGCTACTAAGTACCTACTTCTGCTCATACTCCCCCACTCCCACCGGTGCTGCAGTAACCCCCTTACAGCAATTTGGGGGAAAAAAAAAAAGTAAAGCTACCCCTCTAGCTGTCCTATGTTGACAGCAAGCAAATAGTAACAGTATTTCCTTTTACTGTTGTTCTACCATACTCACAAGACAGTGATTGAACATGGGCATCAACAGTGGGGTTACATACACATCCCCGATTCCTCTCTGCTTTTACTCCTCCCAGAAACTTGCAGAGCTGCTCATACCCTCAACTCACTTTTCAGCAGCCCTTCAGATCATTCCTATACTTGATATTTAGTATTCAACATAGATTATTCATTATCAACGCTTAAAGCCTTTTCCACAACATGCTTGAATCACCCCACCCCCCCCCCCCCCCCCCCCCCCCCTTTCATATTCAGCACCAAAACCAGCAACTTCTCTCTGAGAAGCAGCGGCAGTTTACTTTGACCAACCCTTAGATACCATGTACACGTGTACTTGGCCACCATCCTCAGTTTTCAACACTCTCACAATTACAACAAATTCCTCCCTCAGACTCTGAATAGTCAGTATACATATAGACAGGAGCTCATTTTACAGTTCTTGTTCATGCACAGGTTTCCAAAGAGGAAATGTGAGCTAGAAAGCTTTCCATTGATCGTTATTCTTCTCCATCAGTTTAAAGGACAGATTGCCAAAGAGGAATGAAATACATGTCTAGAAATGAAACAGCCCACCATTCAAGCAATACAAGGCTTCTTACAAAATAAGAATTACTTTGTAGCTTCAATTACTTCCATGGCAAGAACAAATTTTTCCAGCACACAAAGTTAAAGGCATCTCAGAAATCAGATAGAAGAAATCCACTGCCATTTAAGACAGCATGTACTTGCATTGCTCCCAACAAGTCTTAGAATTACTGCAGCAACCTGATCGTTTCAGTGCTGAGAGAACATACTGTATGCTGCAGCAGGAAACACACCCACAGTATTTGAAGAGAGCCCTTTCAGTGCCAAGTGCTTCTAAAGCAGACACATTTTATCTATTCCAGCTAAGGCCAGGAGTTTGCATCACAGAAACAATAGCTCCTCCCAGAGATTCAGAAATCCTGTAAGACAGCCAGCAAATCAAAAGCCAAACAGTTTCCAGCCAGGTCTTCAAAGGTCTTGCCAACATAAGTGCATTAATCCATCATCTGTCTATTTGTTAGTCTGGTGCTCCCTGGACCTTGATTGAAGCATCATCCAAGCCACCCACCACAAGGACTCACAGGGGAACCCTGGAGGCTGTAATCGTTTTTATAAAAACTCTTCAGGATTAGGTCCAACTCTGCTATGCCAGTACATATCCACTGGCACACATTAAGAGAAAACCATTTCTCCTGATATGACCACCTTCCCCTCAACTGTTAAGAGATCCATAGCCCCCCAAACAAAGGTTTTATCAACCCTTTTCCACCCTTTGGTCTCACGTTAATAAAAGGATCAGCTTCCTAAACAAGAAAGATTTCTTATCAATGAGACTTGGCAGCAAATATTCAAGAGGCCTCCTAAAAGGTGTACTAGTAGACAGAAACACGTAAGTCTCAGTGCACACGGCATCTCCTGAGCTGCCTTCTGTTTCTCTGTCCCCTGCTCATCCCCTCATTCCCAGGTGGTTACAGACCAGTCAAGGCCTTAATCCCAACTCCGGGCCATTAAGGATAATCAGAAAGAGAAATGTATACAAATGCCTGCAGTAGCTGCAGTGTGATGAACTTCTATTCAAATCCATGCCACTGAAAGCTGTCTGAAAGGCATCATGAAAAACAGCTGCATAATTTAAACTGCAATGCAGTAAAATATGCAATTAAATAATAGAGAGATTAATTACAAGAAATAGACATGGTAGAAATGGTTTTCAGATGAGAGCTGAAAAGAGACTGAAAGTCAACAAGGTAGAGAGCAAGCCCAAATGAAACTGTTTCAGAGGCTGAAGCTGCAATGACAGCAAAACATTATAATAATATAAAATTTTATTATATTAAAGTACAAAAATAAAAAAAAATACAGTCCACAGTATTGGGTACCAGGAGAAGAGTAAAGCAACAGGCCTACGAAAAGACCTGCAGCAAACCGACAAGTCTTCAATGCGTGGAGAAAAATCAGTAAATTCAGATTATAATCACAGCCTAGGAGAAGCACCTGGAAAAAGAAATGTTGCTCACAGTCATGTCCCTAAAACTTACCAGTGACAACTATATTTGCTGTAGTAATGTGAAAGACAATCCATGGCCTGGCAATCTGCAACTACACAGACATCACTGCAGTAGTCTGATGCAACTGCCTTGTTCTCTTGTCTGTTTTACCCAGGCACTTTCTTATCTTAGGCTCCAGAAAACATGAAATTGCTTCACTGGAATCACAGTTTAAGTATTAATTTGAAGTACACCTCCTACAATAAAGCCAAGATGCTCAACTGACAATGACTGCTGCAGGACAAATACTGGTTGGCAGATTTGCTGGCTCCCCCACTACAACAGAGAGATCAGAGGAGGAAAGTGAAGATATGCATCTGGTAAAAGAATAGCTGAGGAGAACAAAAAAAAATAATCCACAAACAACCAAAAAAAAAATCAATTACTTGCCTGATAGAGTTTAGGAAAAATATTTTCACATGAAACATTGGCATAAAAGTAGCCAAAAGTAATAAAAATCACTTGGATTCGAAGGGACCTCAAGGATGATCAAATTCCTACTCCCCAGCCACAGGCAGAGTTGCAAACCACTAGATCAACTCCAAGACCAGGCTGCCCAGGGCCTCATCCAACCTGGCCTTGAACACCTCCAGGGATGGGGCATCCATAACTCTCTGGGCAGCCTGTTCCAGTACCACACTCTCTCTCAGTGAAAAACTTCCACCTGACATTAATCTTGATCTCCCTTCTTTTAGTTCAGAACCATTTATCCTTGTCCTATCACTATCTACTTATGTAAAAAGTTGATTTCCTTATGTTTATAATCTCCCTTTAAATATTGGAAAGCTGTAATGAGATCTCCTGGCAGCCTTCTCTTTTCCAGGCTGAACAAGTCCAGCTTCTTCAGCCTGTCTTCACAGTAGAGGTGCTCCAGCCCTCTGATCATCTTCATAGTAATTCTCTGGACTTGCTCCAAAAGCTCCATATCCATGCTGAGGGCCCCAAACCTGGACTCAGTATTCCAGCCAAGGTCTCACAAAGGCAGAGTAGAGAGGGCCAATTACCTCCTTCACCCCACTGTCATCACTCTTCTGATGGAACCCAGGATACCGTTGGCCTTCTGGGCTGCAAGCACACATTGCTGGCTTATGTTAAGTTTTTCATCTACCATGAGCCGTAAGCCCTTCTCAGCAGGGCTACTCTCAAGGAGTTCAAGTATGTCTGCATACATACCCAGGATTATCCAGAACCACTATTTTTTTTAAACTCTAAGGATATATAAGAGTTTTTACGATTCAAGTAGTAAATGAATCTTTTTTCTTCAAACTATTTATAGCCTTAAGACCACCGTGTAAGAACATTTTGTCCAATTCTAAAAACGTCAGATTGGCATCTATTCAAGTACTGGGAAACACTCGTGCTTTTCTTAAGAAAAGCAGTAACATCACCACTTTTTACTCCTGTCTCAGAAGATATGATACAATTAGAAAAGCAAGTCCAAGTCTCTTCTCCCTGAGTTCTTCAATAGTTCATGCTATCAGAACCTCCTTGCACAGGAAGTGACACATGCGCTCTTTAACTTCTGCTGCAGGAAGAATGTGTGTGGTTGGTTGGTTGCAGTTTTTTGGAGAGGGAGGAAGGAAGAGGGAGGGAAGGCTGTGTCACAAACACATCTGCTATCATCACACAAGATCTAGTTAAGGCAAATCACTGTATAAACGGTCAATCTTTTTCAGAGTACAGCAAATTTGGTTTTAGCAGTTCAGCCAGTTGGCAGGTAGCAGGTTGGTAACCGATTTTATTTCATGTTAATACAGATTGTTGAGTTTTACAAGTTAACTTTCAGAATGCTATCCTCACATTACAAAGTTGAAATTCTCTAGCAAACAGTTCTTCATTCCCTCCATCTCCCCCAGCCCTCCCCTTTCAAAAATATCCGCATCTTAGTAACAAATCTACTCTCTGCAAGAAAGTATTCTGCATGGCTCCTGTTAACAGCTTTAGGAGCTTGCATTACCAATGATGTTGCTCACTGCTTAAGTATCAAGCAGAGGTGGCACATAGATCCTTATTTACCCAAGAGGAGGAAAAAAAAAAAAAGCATTCCCTCTAACACTAGGGAAAGTTTAGAGTTCTGCTTTCAGTAATAAATGGAATTCACAAAGAATCCACCTGTAAGAAGCATGCTAACTTTTATTTCACCACCCAGCACTAAGCAGATAAAGCATTTTCTGCAGCCTTTCCAGCACAAACAGAAGGGCACAGTGATGGGCTGGTGGGTAGAAAGGCACTTCAGATGCCACCTCACTTACAGAAGCGCACCACAACCAGTCCTGCACTGAACACTGCTTCCGGCCTCCAAGGGCTCGGTGCAAGTTTTGAGCTGTAGAGGGCTTTCTGCACAACCCACACAAAGTCTGCTTGCAACCTCACCAGAGAGATCAGGAAAAGGGAGGAACCACGCAGAGGCTGTGTCTACTGTCACAATTTCAACAGTTACTTCCCTTTACTTCAGGGTGGAGGAGAGGGAGGGTTCTTGTGACCAAGCCGACTCATCTCCATCAAGGTGCTCAGATTTGGGGTGAGCAGGTAGGGGGGAAGGAACAGCTTCACAGTACTGCTAATGCAAGAGAGGAAAAGACAGCTCCTCAGTCAGCCTGCTCAGTAATTACACACAAGCCTGGGCACTGAGTAACTGAGGACCTACCAGTCACTTCCTACTGGGTAACAAGAAATAAAAACCACACGATGGCCCTTTTGACTCCAAGTTACTAATTAAGGGCTGAGCATAGGCACAGACAGATCAAGATGCCTCCTTATCCCTCAAGAATGTCTTACTACATCAGTCAGGAGAACGTCTGCACAGCCTCCACCCCGCTGTTCCACAGATAAATAAGATTTCAGACACCAGAGCTGTCAAACACAGACTGCTTTCACTAAAGGGAAAGAAGAGCAACATCATCTAGAGCCCCTGCCAAGAAAGCAGTAGCCACCAGCAATGAGACAGACTGCATTGTGAGCACTGTGCAACTGCACACAAGCTTACAAGACCGAAAATTAGTGTCAAACATTCCCAAAAGAACAGATACGTAAAGGTCTTTAAAAGAAACTGCCGCTAATGAATTTTATGATAATTTCAGGTGCATGCTTTCACAAGCAACGTACTGCACTCCCTCTGGACATTGCCCCCATGTAAATGGAAACATGCACTGCTGTGCTGTAGCGTAACAGAGGCCATCAGGAGGGAGGAGGGGAAACCCTTGTGCACATTGATGCGATTCCAAACAATCGGGTTCTGTTTCCAAATCTGACAGAATGTCCCTACACGACCTTCCACAAGTCAGTTATAAACGCTGTTACTCCATTTATGCTCCTGTGTGAAGTTAAGACAGTTCGAAATACTAAACAAAGACATTGTGAAGTTGCATCTTTTTGTTTGTTTGTTTCACAGTTCGTTTTTTATTGTTAGGCTTAGATCAGAGCACAGATATTAAAAGGAACTTTGCTCTCAGAGATGCAACATTTCCTATTTATGCACAACCTGCCCCTGTACTTTTATCTTCCTCATGCGTGCTCCTCTTTATGAACCATCCTAAAGGCCCACCTATTCTCTCTCTACCATGAAAGTTACTGACTACAGCAAACTGCCAGAGATCTGAAAGCACACAGAAGTATCAGGAGATTGCTCCTCTTACATTTTCTTCCTTCCAACAATTCCACATGCTCGGCACAGTGAGTGCAGCATGAAGAGCACAGATCACGCTTAATGCGCACTGACAGCAACCTGCAGCCTCTTCATTCCCATACATGAGCAAATGGAAGGGAGCAGAGAGCACTTCCCTTGCACAAGATGCAGCACGCACCTGTAACAGCTTAACCAAATCCATTCTGCTCCACCTGATTTGAGGCAGCACAGCGCCAACATCATCATCTGCTGAAACACTGAAGGGAAACAGAGCAGGAAGAGCAATTGACATCTTACTGGCCTATTAAACTGAATACACTAAAAATAATGGAAATATTTCAGATTTGGAAAAGCTAATCTCCTACCAACCACCTCTTCTGGACACAAAACAGCCGCTGCTTTAGGATCCATTTCCTGTATAAGCAGGGCAATCGCTTGGCAATTTAATGAAGTTGTGCTGTTGTCCGATTGCTGCTTTCAATTTTAGTTCTATTTTCCAAGACACAGGCAACATGCTGGCACAGGGCAGTCATAAACCAAAGCCACCAACCTGTAACTAAATTGCTGAAGAACAAAACTCAAACACCTACAGAGCAACCAGTGCCTTTAACTAACCATTTGCTGTCAGCATAAAACAACCTGACAAGGAACAATGTTTCAAGTAGAAGCTAAAACATTTGGTTAATTAATATAAAGAGTATTTAAATCTACACAGGATGGTGGATGACACATCCATATACTATCTCTTTGCTCTCAAGCTCTCTAATACTGAATCTTATTTTGGTGTTACAGAAAGCGTATTGGTTTAATTTGCTTTTTCTGTAAAAGTTCCAAATTTAGCAGTGAAACCAGAATAAAAGACCAACACTTATTTTCTCTTGATACAAACTAATTAACCAATGAACATAAAAGCACCTAAGTTCTCACGGCATGTAAACGATTTGTATTAGTGACAATTTAAGAAGTTGATCCTTTTAAAGCAGGTCATTTCCTGAATTAGACATTCCAAGTGAACTGCTTTGTACTAAGCTAAGCTTACACTACGTTCCATACTCCAGGCAATGAAATCAAGTGTCAGATCAGTCAGCAAATTTTAAGGAAAAAGAACTGCCATGGAAAAAGTTACTTCCTTTCCAACATATCCTATCTGCTGCACAGGAAGCAAACATTCAAGCTATTGAGCAGAAAGGATTCTTAAATGCATACTGGAAGAACACATCAGGGCTTGAGGAACTTGCATGCAACACCTCCCCTCTACAACACACATTTTTCTACCAACTAAAAAGAGACTTTCAACTTTCTGTAGTAGCAGCCAAACTGGAATCTCTCTGCTTTTGTCTGTTTTACCCAGAATAGCTTGTGAACTCACCGCTCAGTTTCCACATACCAGTCGGGAGCTACAGAAGGAAGTAACATGACAACATAGAAGCACACATTTAGGCAACACGGCGCTTACTTCCTTAGAGGGTCTTTCACTTAATTTATTTTCCAGAGCTGCTAAGTCCACTCACTGGAGACCATTAAGATCAGTATTTACACAAGCACTACATTTAAAGGTTCTCACGCTCACGTTAAAACTGCGTTTGAGTGTATGAGAAATTACAAATCAATTCTCGCAGTGCATCAGAAGAGACTGATGGAAACTATGTATCCGCCTATGTATAAACAGGGGTGCACAAGATACCCAATTTAACCAGCAAGGGGCAGGTCTAAGGAGTGCTTCACAGACCAGGCCTCTGTGCTACACACCAGTCAATTGAAGCTATTCAAAAGGAAATAACACTGGAGATGTGTTGTTTTTTCTTCTTTCCATATCATTTCTAACAGTTCCTAAGGTAGTTATTTCAAATAAGCTCATTAAACACAAAAGAATTCAATTCAGTCTGGAAAGTGACTGGAGATTCTTTCTGGAAGCTAATATTTTCAGCAGGAGAATCATAATAAGAACCGCAAATACTTCAACTCCATCCAATGTTTCAGTCTCGGTGCTGATAAAGTATTCATACTGGTTAGGATACTGACAGTGCAGTACCTCAGCCATTCCTCACCAGCGATTTTCAGATAAACTTCCAGTGTTCTGCACTCCCTTGAAGAGATGGTCTCAGATTTTATTTGCAGACAAAAGGATCTGGATAAGACATTAAACACTGCAACTTACTTTTGTATGGCATCTATTAAAACTAAAAAAAAAAAAAAAAGAAAAAAAAAACCAAAGCTTATTTCCATTATATGTCAGTTCTACCACCCCCCCTCCATTGCAGAACTCACCCTACATTACTATAAAGGCACACCTAGTTACAAGCGACTCCTTTAGGACAGCAGTCAGACCAGCATTCTGAAGGGTGCCAGAAATTAAAGCAGAAAAGAAAATTTTAAGAAAAATGCAACTTCTCTCCTCAAGTATATTTTGTTAAACACAGAGGAAAATTGTACTTTCAGTTAAATACCCAACATTCAAAACCTGTTTTGAACTGTAAAGATAATTTAAGTCTCTAACAAAAGAAAATAAAAATCTAATCTTCTACCTACTTGCCACTAAAGCTCCTCACCAGAAATATAACAGATTTTAAATCTAGCTACAAATTAAATGCAGTAATGTACTTATTTCTTTTTTCCTTCTAGTCAGAGCCAAAATCCTCACTAATAACATCAAAACTTCCTTCAATGGAAGACTACATTTCCTTCTACGTTTGGTTTCCTTTCCCTTTTTCTGTCCCCTTCTCCTCCCTCTTGATGCCCCTCAAGGTCTGCCATTTTACTGCAGTGCTGGATATCTTTCCTACAAATCTATTTGCTTTGCTTCTCCTGAATTCTTCTCCCCTCCTATCAAGAAAAAGTTCTAGATAACCAGAACACACATGGTCTGGAGGACACACTGCGTTACTGCCTGGTATTCTGATTTCTTCACTATTTGCCCTAGCAAGAAACTGCTTCCCACTTTTTTAAGAACAGTGATTCTCACCTTGAGAGCCCCAAATGCTGTTATCTGTCATCTTTCCTAACTGCTTTACTAAAAGGATGCTTTCTGCCCATAGAGCTACAGTCACTATCAGGGAGGCAAGTTCCACTGAGGTGAAGAGTATTTTCTCCTTCCTCCCCACCATCCCCTTCCCCCTCCTCCCTTTTTTTAAGGATCTCCAGAAACACTGAAGAGAGCTTCTCATCACAAAATCAGGGTGACTGAACGCTACCAGAATGATTTCCACATTAAACGATGGAAGATGATTTGTATGCTTTCAAACCTAAAAGTACAGATTCAATTTGAATACAGCATTATCTTGGGGAGGGGCAAAATGACACCACTTACCTGTTAACATGACCATAGAAGAGTGTGAAGGTGGGCACACTGAGAGTTTTGAATAAACAGAGCGCCATTAGTTATAAGCAGCTGTTAGTAGCAGCACTCAGTGATCACACACCCGTTCCACCCCCACACTACAACACAGCACAGGTGGTAGCGCACAGGAACAGTTTCCCCACTAAGGAGCACAGAGACATTTCTGTAGAAAGAGAGTAAATGGCCCAAATTCAAAGCTAACCAGAGTGAGACAGTTACATGCTATGGGCTAAGCTACAGTGCACATCCACTTCTGAACTGTTTTAAACATTTCAATACCCATTTTCTTTGTTTTGGCCTATTATTATTTAAGTAACAGTTCCCTGATGCATTGAGTGGTAGTTAGCCGTTCCACTACATGAAATGCAAACACTTTGTATTTTGTGTTAAGTCTCTTCCTCTTTCTTCCCACCCCTTTCCAATCACACACACACACACACACACACACACACACACTCTCCATTCTCATAACCCAGCACCCTGTGTCACACTGCCTAATCCTCCAGCAGCCCCACCACCACGATCTGCTCAGCACTCCAACTGGAGAGCAGATGGCTTGGCACTGAGCGCTGATTAAAAAGTCCGCCCCTACCACTCTAAGAAAGTAAATGTAGTTTTATCAATACATTTGTCATTTTTACCGAGTTGAGTAAATGCATGACACATCCACAACACAGTCAGGCATACGTTTTTCAGAGCTACTGCATAAATCCTCATTAGTAACTTCAGAATGTCAGCTTCCTTCCAAAGGGGTAAACACAGCTGTACACAGACAGACCAGGCTGCAGCAATCTCTGCAGCCTACACTGGTACCCGAGGTGAAAGTGAGCTACAAGATTTAAAAATAAAATAAAAACACACCACCCCAAGCACGTGGAGGGAAACTAGCTCAAGCATTGGTTTGTGTTTGCAGTAAAAAAAAGACAGACAAGTTCCAGAGCACTGGAAAAGCAATGTAACTGAAGCGTCTCTAACTTTCTGACACAGACAAGAAGTTGGGAGCAGCAGCAGACAGGTCAAAACTTGTGCCACAATTACCACACTTACGTATTTGTCATATTTCCCATGAGTAAAACCAAATGAACCTCGCCTTGTAGAAGCATTTATATCAGCAGCTTTCTCTGGGTGGAGCAAACAACTCAGAAGAGTAAATACACATTAACTCATATTCCCTCACATACCAAAAATAACAAAATGCCTTAAAATATGACTTGCTAGCAAGGTTTTAATCCAACTATCAAACTCACTTTAAAAAAAAAAAAAAGATTTTGCATTGAGTTGTTAAAGCTTTATTTTCAGATTCACCATTCCATTATTATGAGCAGGAAGACAACTCACTGGCAACAGTAGATGTGAATAACCTGTACTAAGTGCTTGCTGCAGGTAATCCTGGAATAGCTTCGGTTGGAAGGGGCCTTGAAGACCACCCAGCCCCACCCCTGCCATGGGCTGCTTCCCACCTAGCAGCTCAGGCTGCCCAGGGCTCCATCCAGCCTGCTCTTGGGTGTCTCCAGGGATGGGGCACCCACAGCTCCCTGGCAGCTGTGCCAGGGCCTCCAATACACAAGTAATCCACTGTCAGGTTCAACAAGTTCACTGCACAAGCAGCACTTCCAGTAAGGAGAAAATTATTTGCCTTTCCTTGTCATTTTTCTTTCCCAGAAGAGGTTTGATCTGAGCATTTCCTGATGGTTCCACGTCCACACTGGCATGGCTATACATACAGGCTTACTTTCAGAGTTGTGTGCTGCAAGTCTTGACCAAAATAAATAAATAAATAGATAAATAACAGTTAAGCCTACTGGAGGTAGTTTCAGTAAATCAGACCTAAAGGAAGAGCAGGCAGCACGGGCCATACAGGAAGAAAGCCCAGCCGAGCCCTGGGGACACGCCGCAGCCCCGGAGCCTCCCACAGCAGCAGCGGCGGGCCGCGACGATCGCTACAGGATGTCGGATGGATAAGAGGCACGGATTGCCATTTTGAAACACCACATCACGCCCGCCCGCGGGTGCCCGCACACGGCCGCTTCCCGCTCCCGCACGCCACCCGTTTCGGAGCCCGGCCCCGCGCTGCGGCACGGCGACCCGCGGCCCGAACGCGGCGCCGCCACCGCCGATTCCCTCAGAGGACGGCGGCGCGCGGTCCCCGCCGGGCTCGGCCGCGGCGCTGCGGATGGCGCGGGGCCGCCTCGCCAACGGCCGCCAACCGCCGCCCCGGGAGGGCGGCCCCCGAGGCGCCGGCTCCGGACCGGCCGCGCGGGGAGGACCGCCGCCGCCCCGCGCCCGGCCCGGGGAGGTCTCCGGGATGTGACTCATAATGAATGCACACAGGGGGGGAGGAAGGAAAAGAAAAAAATAAAAAATAAAATAAAGACACACCCTCCTCCGAGCCGGACTGACATAATAACCCCCCTCCCTTCCCCGCCGGAGCCGGGGTGGGGGGAAGCCGGCCGCTCGTCAGGGAAAGTTGAAAGGAAAGGCAAATCCGGGGGAGCGGCGCGCTGCCCCCGAGGCGGCTGGCGGCTCACGGCCCCGCGCACCCCGCCCGCAGAGCCGCCCCGCCGCCCCTCACCTGGATGTAGTTGTTTTCGCAGTAGTCGGCGACTCGAGTGAGGTTCTGGTAGCTCTCGAGCAAAGCCCGCTTGCCAGAAGGGATTTCCTCCTCTAGTAACATCTGCAACTCTGCCATTTTCCACCCCTCCGCATCGCTTCCTCTTGCATTAAAGAGACAGCAGCAGCGCCGGGCTCGCAACCCGCCTGGTATTGTGGGATTCCTCCTCGCCTCGCTTTCGTGAGCGCTCGCTTTCCCCACCCATCCTTCCCTCTCCGAGGGGAAAAAAAAAAAAAAAAAAAAAAAAAAAAAGCAGAAGAAAAAAACCGCCCGCTCTGCACAGCACGCCGGGAGCTGTAGGCGCGGGGCTCCCCGCCGTGCGCATGCGCGGGGTGGGGTCGCTCGTGGCGCAGCGCCGCCCGGCGGGGAGATGGCGGCCGGCGGGTTTGGCGTTGGCTGCGCTGTGTTGCCTGGGCTGTGCTGCGTCACCGTTTGTGTCCCTGTCCCGGCTGCAACAAAAGCCCCAGATCCGCTCGTGCTGCGCTGAGGCAGTGCCGGCTCCTCAGCAGAGGGCAAAAGGCTCCATCGGGGAAGCACTGCTGTTCCTCGTGTAGAAGGTTCTGAAAAACCTCTAAGATCATCTAGTCGTACCCTCAGCTCATCCTCCCCGTGCCAGTGCTGCATCTGCCCTTTTCTTGAATGCCTCTTGGGATGGTGACTCCACCACCCCCCTGGGCAGCCCATTCCAGCGCCTCACCTCTCCTTCTGAGTTTTATCCAGCCTGACACTCCCCTGGTGCAAGTTGAGGCCATTCCCTCCCCTCCTATTGCTGCTACCTCGGAGAAGAGACTGACCGCCACCTCAGCACAACCTCCTTTCAGGCAGTTGTAGAGACAGAGAAAGCCTCCCCTGAGCCTCCTCCAGACTGGACAACCCCAGCTCCCTGAGCCACTCCTTAAGCCTTGTTCTATAGACCCCTTACAGCTTTTTTCCCGATCTCTGGATACCCTCCAGGGCCTCGATGTCTTACAGTGAGGTGCCCCAAACCAAACACAGCACTGAAGGTGTGGCCTTACCAGAGCTGAGTACAGGGGGATGATCACCTCCCTGCTCCTGCTGGCTGCACTATTTCTGATACATGACAGAACGCCACTGGCCTTGGCCACCTGGGCATGCTGCTGGCTCATGCTGAGCATCGACCAACACTCCCACACCTTCTTCCTCAGCACGGCCTTCAAGCCACTCTACCCTAAGCCTGTAGCATTGCATAGGGTTGATCTGATGAAAGTACAGGACTTGGCACTTGGGCTTACTGAACTTCATCACGTTTACTTCAGCCTATCATTATCCTGCAAGATTCTGCCTCCTGTCAGGTTAGGATAAGAAATTTGTAAAATAACGACAATTGGTGGCATGAAATGGCTAAAACAATAGGAACAATGCAGTTAGGAGGTATTTAGTGCTGTGCAGAGGCCCTGCCGAGCTGATCATCCTGTAGGAGAGGGAGAAAGGCTGAATCTGAGCTGGGGAGGTCCTTGCAAAGGGCTGCCCAGAAGTAGCAATTGAACATCAGCTATTATTAGTTTGTAATATATAAGAACTTAAGTATTTGTCTGAGGTAAATTAGATGGCTGTTCTGAAAGTAATGTCTCCTATTTTATTATGTTGTCCCACACCATCAGAAGTGGATGTTCTTGGTATGGAAGCAGCGGTGGACCCTTCCCACCAATATCCCATTACATTTTGTTGCTGTGTGACAGATGGTAGCAGAGGGTCAGTCTGACAAAGTGGCATCTGGCATGGAAGTGCATATGAAATAAAGGTGTGTCACTGAATTCCTCCACGTGGAAAAAATTGCACCCACTAACATTCATCAATGCTTGCTGAATGTTTATGAAGACCAAACAGTGGATGTGAGCACAGTGAGGCGGTGAATTATGCATTTCAGCAGTGGTGACAGTGGGTCACCTCTGCTAGTACAGATTTTTGAGAGCATGGCACGCAGGCTCTTGTTCTTTGCTGGTGACAATGCATACCTAATGGTGGTGACCACGTTGAAATATAGTTTTTTTGTAGCTGAGAATCTATCAAAATGTTATTGCACTCTGTATCTGTTGTAGTTTCCATAGAAATAAATAGGAGGCATTATTTTCAGAGCAACCTACATACCTCATTCCAGACACTCTCTTACCTCAGCTATTACTATTCAGGACCTCCTGTGGTTGTTGCAGAAGTGTGCAATGCAAGTGGCTTGTTATTCTTTGGGACAATTTTTCTTGCTTTCTTTTTTTTTTTTTTTTTTTTTTGTAAGTAAAATCCTGTTTCTGTGATCATACCAGACAAGAAAGCAGTAACAGCAGGTTGTTTCTATGTGAGGATGGCTGAGCCTGCCTTTCCAGTGAGTAACAGGCCGAGGAGAAGCTGTTTCCAGGGACTGTTACTCATCTCTTGGCTGTGCGTTTTGTACACACAAAAGCAACTGCTGTCAGTCCGTGTGCTTTATTGGTTGTCCCACAGAAACTCACAGTAGTGAAATATCAACACGTTTCAGAAAAATAATCTGAAATTCATCACAGTAAGAGCAGAAAGCCTCATCTGTCTGCACAATTGTATGATATCTCACATGACCACCAGAGTCCATCTTGTGTTTGCAGCACTGAAGCTGTCCTCGTCTGGGCCACCCTGACGGTGTCTCCAAGTCAAGGTGGAGAGAGGAGAACAACATCTGCCTCCCTCCAAGGTCAGCAAAGTCCAGCAGCTCGTTTGGAGCCGTGGACGTGAGGGTGAATGGCAGGGAGCCCAGGAAGGTCCGCTGGGCCCAGGAGGGGCCTCACAGTTCTCATCTGGGAACAGACAGGTGTTTGGATGTTTGAGTTCCCTCTGGGACAGCAGAGGATGGAGCCGGTGCAGTCACAGCACTTGCTGTGGGATGGATCTGTACTGATGTCTTCAGATGGCTAATTCATTTGGCAGCTTAATAAAATTATTTCCAAAGTGGTTTCAATAACTCTCTTTTGGACAGCAGGTAATTTTCAACAAAATATTTTTATTTGGGATCCCAAGTGCCCTTTTAATGTAAAATAATTTCACTTGACCTGTAACAGCACTGAGATATAGAGAAGCCTTTAATGGTTTCCAGGGTAAGTTTGATCAGAAACCATCCTGTGCATTGACTTCTCCAGTGATCATAATACAAAGACAAATTTGATTTCTCTTTTCAATTAGGCTATGAATTCCTGTTGGCTTGGATGAACCTATAATTGCCTACAGATCACAGGCTGGCTTCACTGGAACTGTTAACATCCTCAAGCAGCACAAACGCTGTCAACTCTTCTTAAAATGTTATTGCTGCCCCTGAACTAAGAGATGGCAGACACGTGGGACGTTGTGCGTTGACTTTTTTCAGTACAGAAAACTCAGCGGTGTGTGTTTTGTTAAACACACTGTGCTTCACTTCAGCAGGCAGTCAAGTCCTGCAAGCAGACACGGAGCGGCAGCTGAGCAGGGCAGCGCTGGCTGCCAGGCAACGCGCCCACCTCAAACAGCTGAGCAGAAGCTCGAGGGGGCTCCAAGGAATCTCCGCCCAAAAGCCCTTAAGCAAACAAACCACGCTCTGCCTCAAACTGCGCTCTTTGAAGACGCCATCAGAGAGCGCCACCTCGTGCCACCTCACACGGCACAGAGCCACCCTGGCAGCGGGTCGGCCCGGTGGGCGGGTAGACCTGATGTAGGTACGCACAGGCTGGCCTCACGCGGAACTAGCTCACTTCGAGCGGGACATTTTAACTTAGTGCCGCACGCCCTGGGAATCCTGGTGCAGTCGGGCTCAACCGTTCAAGTCAGCAGCCTTAATAGCTGTTGCCTCCGCTGGTCCTCCTTATTTTCAGAATGTCCCTTCAGGGTCACCTGAAGATCTCTGCACTGTGCTCCTCGTGCCTGAGATTCTCAGAGTTTGTATTGACTCGATGTGACAGACACAAGCTGGCTCCGCGAACGTGCGTGGTGCATACGGGAAGTGATTTTCAAGCGCCTAAAACCATGGGGCCATTTGAGTAGCTAGGCTGTTAGCCAAACCCAGCAGAACCAATGCTTATCTGGAGCTAATAAAACTTTGGACTTGAGTTGACCCTTTCTGAAGATACTGATGTATGTCTGAACTGCATTCAACAGATTGCCCCTAGAAATTGTCTTATTCTTTTGTTTTGTTTTAATTAATCGCACCTATCCACTACTCCAGTAAACTGTTGATTGTAAGGAAACGTTAACGAACTTACTCAAGTAACATGCAAGTCTGTAAGAAAGCTGGGAGTTTTCCTGGCTGGGGAGTCTGGCTGATAGAGAAAATAATGTAATGATGCTTCTCAAGCTCCACCCAAATGACCCCATAAATGAGATCCCATTAAAAGTAAAATGTGCGTATATACCATTCAGCATCTCAGGTATCTGAGATTTGCTCCCTCTCAGTAGGACACGCTCATTTCCAGGGGAATTCTGAAATGTAGCCCATTTTTGACTGGGAGAAAAATGTAACTCTAAACCCACCTATTTAGAATAGCATCAAAGTAGTGGCATCAAAGCAACTTCTGCACTGTAATTTGTGTAGCTCTGCAGCTGTTCCATTTTCTAGGTATGTATCTTTGTTTTTCTGTTGAGAAGAGTTCTCCCTTTACAATAGTGTTGATTGGAAAATAACAATTTATTTTTTGTTGGTCTGTTTGCTGGATCAATTCCTGGTTCAGCTGTTTAGCTACACAAGCACTTTTGACAGTGGAAAGGGAGCTGAGGGATTTGAGGGGCAGCTGGAAGCACAGAGGCCACGAGGTCTGTTCAGATCAGCCGCATCAGCTCTTCTACCAGATGCCAAGCCTCATGTTCCTGTAAGAAGATTTTTGTTGATTACAGTGGTATTGACAATAGGTATACAAGTGTAGCTGTTCTGGGACAATCCTGCTTGAATATGTAACGCTTTTTTTTTTTTTTCCTGGGACCAAAAGGTATTTTTGTATTTTTAACATTTCCTATATCAAATTAGAAATAACCACTCAAGAAGCTACATAGCTATGTTGGTTTGCCTTCCTGTCTTTTGGATCTAGCCTGCAGAGCCTAATAATTAACTATATGGATATTTCAGTAATCATCAAAGGTTGTCTGAATACTGGAGAGAAAAATGGGACTGCTCCCACTTCTTGGAGGCATTTGTCAGGTTCTCTGCACTCTTGTGGGCATCTCCATGTGTGCTTTTTTACAAGCAGCATTTTTAAGATTTTTGTCACAGATGTAGCAAGAAGCATTGCGCCCCTCTGCCTGGCTGGGGGATCAGGGTGCTTGAGGTAGGGCTGCACCCCTGAGCCTGGTCCAGGGCCCCTGGCACCCCCCTGCCAGTTGCTAGGCAGCCGTGAGCCATGTGCAGCAGAGCGCCAGCCAGGCATTGCTAGGCAGCCTGAGCCGCTGGAGAGCACAGAATTAATAAGATTCAAAATTGCTGCTTTGAGAATGCACAAGATAAGAGCAGCACAAAAATAAATAGTTCCACTGTATTTTGATGTGACCTATAATATATTTTCACTTGCAGGATTTTGTCTTCTGCTTCAATCTCATTTTTATAAAGCGTTCTCCTCTGCATCCCTCCTTCATGCTTATCATCACTTTTCAGCAGTCTCTGATGTCAACGATCCTTCCTCTGCTCTCATCCCCACGACCCTTTTCTCAATCTGTCATCTCAGCTGTTCCCCTCCCATGCTCTGCTGGATCCCCTGTTCCTTTGGCCTCTTTTGCTTTGGTTTTCATTCTTTCATCTTCCCCAGTGCAGCCTCCAGGCACTGGATTGCCTCCTGACTTTGCCTTTCCATTTTCATTGCACCAACAAATTTGTCCTGTATCTTGTTTCCAGCTCCTAATCTAAGCCCCCAGTGCTGTCATTATGCCCAGCTGCCTGTAACACGGTAGGCTTTTCTTCTTAATCCCCCAGAATGCAGCACGTCAAGCAGAGGAGTGCATGCAGTGCCCTCTAAAAGCGTTGGAAAAGTGAAGGATCCAGGCTATTGTGATGCTGCCATACCTATGCATAACCTAAAGAACGTCCATTTCTTTCTTCCGAGACCCAAAACAGATAATATAGATACTGTGGTATCTTGGTGACAAGTGACAAGATGGTTCTTATACCAGTAACAAATAAGGCTAAACTGTTTGGTTATAAAAGCATCCCAAGGAAGGGGATGGTATAAAGCAACCACATAAAGCAGTAGGTGGATATCTGGCTGCGATCCTTTTTACTTGCAAATCTTTTTTGGCCTTCTTTTATATAATGGCTTAGTGGGTGGTTAGTCTCAATATGAAAAGAATCAATCCAATTGCAAGGGTAGGCACTGAGTGATAGTTTTCTGAATGGACCCATGCAGGTTTGGCCCAGACATTAGTTGGTAGGCTGGAATTTCCTGAAGGAATAGCTGTTGGAGAATGACAACCCTTTAAAAAGGAAGCTTTTCTTTGTTATGCACACACCCAATAAAACTTTCCCTGAGTAAGGTTTCTCGCTCTAAGTAGAGCTTCTCATTGAAACCAGAGACTGTTCCCAGAGAAAGTAACATTCTGGCAATTAGCAGTGATATATAAAGGAATGTAGACTTGCAGAGGCAAGTATACCATGTCTCTGACTTGAAAGCAGGCACTGGGAGGTTGATGCCTCACGTCAGCAGTGTCTTTGACTCTCATAGTTCTTTAGAGTGAGCTTCCCTAGCAGGAAAAAACACAGCTCAAGGTCTTGAGAAATGTTTTGAAGTCTCAAAATACTATTTGTACCAGTTCTGTTCTGTTTTGCACCACTGGATAACAGCTATGAAAATAACAGAAATGAAAATCTCCCAGAGTGTAATGAATGCATAAACCTGGAGAGCCGTTCCAGGTTTGGTGGAACCTATTTGCTCAGGTATTATTTACAAGGTTGTCACTCATATAACTGCTTCCTAGAGATGTAGGTCCTAAGATGGCTTCGCAAATTCATGCAACACCGCATGGCCTCAGGCTAGTGGTGAAAACAGAGCTAATAAGCTATTTCAAGATACACTTATTATATACAGAAGTGTCTCTGTTTGGTGTACCCTGGAGCATCCCTAATGCCAACAGCATCCAGGTTTTCCTATTGTCGTCATTTCCCAGTCTTGCATGACCCTAGGCAAGGGAGACTTGACCATCGTAATACCATCAGCTAGTTTTCGTATACACTCAAAATTAATTAGTTCACTGTCATGGCCATATCTAATTGCAACCCTCAGCCTAATTTATTTCCTGTCCTCATTACTAATTTTCTCCATGTTAATTGGATAGGTAAGACCCAGAATGCAGTAAACATCTAAGTTTCGGTTCTCATTGTCTCAGAGCTAACATTTGATCAATCTGTATGAATTCTTGATTTTTTTATCCATTTAAAATACTTACATATTTGTGCCAGAGAAAAAGAAATCAAAGACTCTTCCAAAGGTTCTTAGCATAATGCAAAACCTTAAAAGACTATATTAGTGCAAAGGCAGTTAAATTGCACAACTGCATAGTATTTGAGGAAATTTGAGAATGGGCAGAAATTACGTTTATATACTTTCTATTGAAAAGATTGGTGTTTTTCTAAGGCCTATGGTTTTTTGATGCAGATTGAAAGCATTCATGTTCTGTACTGATTATTTGGTATGCCTTTTTTGCATTTAAATATATACTTCATTGAACTGCAGCTTTCCGTCACAAAGCAGAAAAGAAAAAATAATTAAATGATAACATCATGCTAGCGCAGAAAGACTGCTATTTTCCCAACAGAAACAAACATTTGACAGCAATTCTGCAGTGATAGTATTTTTCAACACAATAGTAGGATGGCAAAATAAGTCACAGTATAATAGCACTTTTTTTCAGTAAGTAAAAACACATTACAGATATTGGATCTGTTCCAGGTCCCACTGAAACAGCGAGGCTTCAACTGGAAGTAATATTGAGTCTGTGAGGTTCAGTGATGTTTGAAAAGGAGTATCTTCAATAGCCACTGAATCCAAAAGTAATGGGATTGGATGCAGAGCAACTCTTGCACGCACTTGTCTACTGAAAATCATTTCCACTCTAAGATAACAGTAACATCCTCCTTGGTATTGTCCTAGTCAGAGTCTAACACAGACTGTGCAGATAATGAGGGCAAAAAGCCATTACCCATAGACTGAGGCTATTCTCTGTTGGGAGCATTTTAAAATAAATCAGGCCATTTAGTGCATTTCAATGGAATTTAACGGCTAAGCACTGTTCAGAATAAGCATTTTTTTCTTTCTTGTTATGTTTCATTATGCAACAGGAACAATCTTTTGTGTCCGTGAGATTGATTACATGTCTCAAACCTAGTTTAGCTATTAATCAATCTCTGCAACCTCTTATTGTTTCCTGAAGCACAATGCAGTAAAAATTCTCCTTTAATTATCGCTAATGAAAGTTACCTCCAGTGAAAGTGAATAAGTGCCACTGGAAAATGACTTGATTCAGAGGGCAGCAAATGCAAATATGAACTATCTTTATGATGCATAGGCACAATTAGAAGCAAATATGTAAATTACTAATGGCAGGTTCCTGCTATGCTCAACAATTTGGTGTCAACATTAGCTGTGAAGGTTTCAATTTATTTGAGCATAACCATAATAATCCCACAGTATTTTTCTGACCAGTGTACTTGTTGAAGGGCTGGGGACTTTTAAACACTGTCATGTAATAAATATATATATATTTAATACTAAAAATGCTTCTAATATCATTTAAAAGGATTTGGAGTACAAAATGGATTAATTATTCTTGCCAGATCTTCTCATTAAATAATGAAACTGTCTGACCCTTTAATCCCTATCTGACATGTTTGTATTTCTTAAAATGTCTTTGGAGTATAAGGTAGAATGTATGTAGGAATCTGTCAGCAGAAGAGATCTGATAACAAAATATATTCATTTATAAATAAGAAAATAATGGCTACATTTATTTAGTATTATTCTAACTACAAAAGAGATCAAGATGCTGCTTTAAATGGGAGATGCAGCATACTGTAACGTACGCAAAATCTGTTGTTAAGCACTCCTTGTAATGCTTTTTTTTCAGTTGGTTATACCTTTGCCAGTCTTATTTTACCCCTAATAGCACACATTTCTACTTCAGGCATTTTTTTTTCTTCAGGGAATTTATGAGAAGGAAACACTGAGAAATGCAGTCTATTTAACCCATTACAAATACTTCAGCTGAGAGATTAAAGCACCAGCAGTCCTTTATTTTGGATGAGGACTTTGAAATTTGGCAGAAGGTAATTTCAGGGATATGGCTCTTGTTCCTCCTGGAAAAACCTGACAACAGGTTAATTTGAAAGTTTTTAAAACCACTGTATGTGCATATTGTCAGTAGAGTTTTTAGCATTAGTATACATCTACTGGGAGACTGGTCTGCACTGCTGATATTTCTCTGTGCACTAAAAGGGCCAAGAGACGTTCTTTGTTTATTCCTGTTGACTATACAGTATCACTGTGAAATAGAAGGATTATATCCCTTGTCAATGGATATATATGTAATATACTATATGTCAATACAGAATTAATAGCATTAATAAAATATACTACATATTTATACTACATATATATACACTACCAATTATTCCTGTTGTGTAGTGCTAATTTGCTGCAGGTCTAAAGAGCCAAATCCTGATGTTGATTTTGATGTTGACCACATACTGAAGCCTTAGCAGGCTGAAACAATAACTTAACCAGTTAATTATCTAGTGGGCACATCCTATGCATGACCATCATCGTATGGTCTCATAGACATCATGTGGATGAGAAAGGAGCTCGTGCCCAATGGGAAGAAAAAGGTCCATGAAATGTGGAAAAAGGGTCTGACCACTTGGGAAGAATATAGAAATGTTGTCAGGGCCTGCAGGGACACAATGAGGAAGGCTAAAGCCCACTTGAAACTGAATCTGGCAAAGGTGATAAAGGATAATAAAGAAGGCTTTTTAAAGTATATTAAAAGTAAAAGGAAGACTAGGGAGAATGTGGCTCCCCTACTAAGTGAGGGGAGTGTTCTGATAACAGGGGATGCTGAGAAGGCAGAGATACTGAATGCCTTCTTTGCTTCTGTCTTCAGTGAGAAAGCTCTCTCCTTGGGAATCTTGGACCCTAGAGGTTAGTGAGAGGGTCTGGGGAATGGAAGACTTCCCTTTAGTCTGGGAAGAGGCAGTCCAAGAGTGCCTAGGCAACACCAATGTTCATAAATCCATGGGACCCGATGGGATGCATCCATGAGTGCTGAGGGAGCTGGTGGATGCAATTGCTGAACCATTCTCCATCATCTTTGAGAGGCCTTGGAGAATGAGGGAGGTGTCTGAAGACTGGAGGTTAGCCAATGTCACTCCAGTCTTCAAAAGGGCAAGAAGGAAGATCCAGGTAATTACAGGCCAGTCAGCCTCACCTCTGTCCATGGAAAGGTGATGGAACAGCTTGTACTGGATGCCATCTCCAGACAACTGGAAGAAAAGGAGGTTATCAGTAGTAGTCAGCATGGGTTCAGCAGGGGGAGGTCATGCTTGACCAACCTGGTAACCTTCTACAATGTTGTCACTGGCTGGGTGGATGGAGGGAGAGCAGTGGATGTAGTCTATCTTGATTTCAGCAAGGTGTTTGATACTGTCTCCCACAACATCCATGTAACAAAGCTGAGGAAGTGTGGGATAGATGAGTGAATAGTGAGGTAGGTTGAAAACTGGCTGACCGGCAGAGCACAGAGGGTCATCGTTGGTTGTGCAGAGGCCACTTGGAGACCTGTAACTAGTGGTGCTCTTCAGGGGTCAGTGCTGGGTCCGGTCTTGTTCAACATCTTCATCAATGATCTTGATGAGGGGATAGGGGCCACCCTCAGCAAGTTCACCCTCAGCAATGATATGAAGTTTGGAGGATTGGCTGACACGCCTGAAGGCTGTGCTGCCATTCAGCGAGACCTGGACAGGCTGGGGAACTGAGCAGTAAGAAACCAGATGAGGTTTAACAAAAGCAAGTGTAGAGTCTCGCATCTGGGGAGGAATAATTGCATGCATCAGTACTGCTTGGGGGATGACCTGCTGGAGAGGAGCTCTGTGGAGAGGGACCTGAGTGTACTGTGTCCAGTTCTGGGCTCCCCAGAACAAAAAAAGACAGGGATCTCTTGGAAAGAGTCCAGCAGAGGGCCACAAAGATGGTGAAGGTCCTGGAGCACCTCCCCTGTGAAGAAAGGCTGAGTGAACTGGGTCTGCTTAGACTTAAGAAAAGAAGGCTGAGAGGGGACCTGATCCAGGTCTAAGATATTTCAGATATTCAAGGTGTAGGGAGCATAGTGGTGAGGCCAGGCTGTTTTCAGCAGTGGAGTGGTGACAGAGTAGAGACAGGACAAGGGGGAATGGCCAGAAACTGCAGCATAGGAAATTCCACACAAATGTGCACAGGAACTTCTTTATGGTGGGGGTGACAGAGCACTGGAACAGGCTGCCCGGGGGGCTGTGAAGTCTCCTTCTCTGGAGATATTCAAGACCCACCAGGACACCTACTTGTGCAACCTGGGGTAGGGAACCTGCTTTGGTAGGGGGGGTCGACTCAATCTCTGGAGGTCCCTTCCAACCCCTACTATTCTGTGACAAATTGATATTTGGCTGTATATCATACACACCTATAAAGGGGGCAAGTCTTTTTTGTTAGAGAAATTTGTAGAAACAGACTTTTGAAAATTCTTTTGGTTTCCAGAGAAAGAAAAAAATATTTTGTCAGAAAGAATTGGACTGAGTATCTTCTCCTAAGTGGCTAATATAAATAAGTATTATTTTTATTGTGCGTCTTGAAAAGTTGCTTACCTGACTTCACATAAAATAATTTGGTATTCAATGGCTCTCTTATTCTTCATTATGAAGACAACAGCAAGTTTGACATATGGTGCTTCATCCAAAACCATCATTTCTTTATAACTGAAAGAGCCCCATTTCAGTTAACTCTTAATTTAATTTACAGTAGCCTCACACTATCTAATAGTCTATTAGAACAATAAAGTTGCTATAATGTGATTTACCATTACAGTTCTGTGATGGATATAAATTACATCAACCTGTAACAGAAGCATACAGCTCAAGTCATTCTGTTGCTGCAGTTCAGATGGAAGGCAGCTGGTGTTGGCTGAAGTAGCAATGAGTCAGTCACAGGCCTGCTACCTTCTATCATGACCACCCCTGTTATGACCACATGGTATGCTGGGATTAAGCTGGAAACAACCGACTCCTGCCTTGGCCCATGGCAGATGACAGTATTTTATGGATCTGAATCTCTCTTATTTTAGCCCTTAGGCAGTATTAGTAAGAATTCAGAAATGACTGAGAAAGTTGTATATATCAATAGAGTACGTTGCTTTTTAGGTTTTATAACTTTAAATGTTCCTACTGAAAATGGCCTGGAGCTTCCAATACAAAAGCTGTCAGACATTTCTGCAGCTGAGGTACTGCACAGCTTCTGCAATCCTAAGGGTCGCACTGCAATATGACTTTTCACAGATTTGCATACAAAAGTATTTTTCTAAGGTTTGGTGAAGTCATTAGGGAATATTTATTTGTAAGTGCCCAGGAATAAGGGTCACAGCAACAATCTACTGATTCATGTTTAATCCATTGCTAAGGCTCATTCACAAAAAAAGATTCTACAAGTTATCCTGACCTATGTAAAACCATTTTGTTGCAAGAGCTTTTAATCAAATGAAAGGTGAGGTTGTGTAGCAAAGTACAGGTAATTCACAAGCTACAAAAAATAAAATAAGAAAAAGGGATTATTCATCATGAAGTAAGAGTTTTCTTATGCAGGGTTATACAGAAACAATTATATTGATTTCAAGTTCATGCCTTAATATATGTTAAAAATCTCATGACAGTAGACTGGCTTCGTTTGCCCCCAAAAGTAGACCTTTCTTATCATTTGTTTTCCAAATTTATATTAGAAAACTTCAGAATAATGAAAGAACACATTTCACCCTCAGCTGACATTTCCTTATGTAAGCAATGCACTACTTGTTTTATGTAGTAGTGGCTGAAACAACTGGAAGACATGTCAGCTGACTGTGTTTGATATAACTCATATTTCTTCACTTCTATTGGTTAATAGGAAGACATGTTAGTTTCTGTTAAACAGAAAGGTTTATTTTGATATAAGCTAGTAATCTGAAAGCTAATCTAAAGACACAAAGGCAATATACGTCACCAGTTCTAGCTGCAGGGTTGGTTAAAATTATATTTCTTCCTTCCCAGCATTACTGACATTTGGAAATCTGTTTTTATCTTTGTTTATATTACTCCTTAATTAATCCAGGATAATTTTGCACATCTTCTCCTACCAATTAAAGTTATCTGATTTTACTCAACCATTTCTCAACATCACACCCGTAGAAAGGAAAGGACAGGCATTTGTTTTCTGTAAGACACACTGCCTCATCTGTTTTTCAGGGAGGTCACATTACATTAATGAAATGTCACAGCAAGATGAAAGAATCAATCCTATCTATTTCCCCAGCCCAGATGTTTAGGACACACCTGACTTGTGTGGGTATGAAGGAACATTTACCTCACATGTGCAAAGCCACAGTAAAAAAAAAAACAACCTGTTCTTCAGCAGGACAGGAGTGCCTGTTACCATACCACCAAAGTGCTACAGCTTCACTATGGGAATTCAATACACTGTGTATATTAACAGTTAATACTTCACTGAATAATTCAATATGCATCATCACTGCTTTGTTTTATGGATGTACAGACATGCATAAAGCTGATCTTTGCATTGTTTACTGTAAGTCAGAATGCTTTCATATATTTTATCTAAACACTGAAATATCAGCAATATTTTGAAGAAGAAAGTCAGAAAGAAAGTCAGAGATAGTCTCAACAGTACATTTATAATTATATAGAAACAGACTTTGGGATAGCCAATGCTACCAATCAAAAGCTTTCCTTCCTAATACTTCTAGTGTATATACGCATATATAATTAATTATATTTTACATTTTAATTTTTAATTTGAAAAAAACTCCTGAGCTGACATTTCATAGAGGCAGTGAAGCAAAAAAGACTGTTATGGGTAATGCAGATCAAAATTCTAGAAGTACTGCCATGCAAAGGATTGGAAAAACATACTGGAAGTTCCTCTTCAAAATGGTCTAGATGAATAAGGGAAAAAACAAAAGCAACTCCTTTCTGCAAAGAGTTATAAACAGGACTGAGCTGCTTATAATGCAAGATTGGCAGCTGACAGGCATTTATCTGAAGGGTTCATAAAAGTCAAAGGTAATCCACAGAGAAATCTGTAGCTCTAGAAAAACCTTAGAAACCTAAAACTCATCCCATCTGCGAGCTTCAAAGAGACACGAAATGATAAAACATCAGGAGAGCAAACAGAGCAATAAAAACAGATCTTTAACAATAGTACTTTAAATATAATTTCTTGGCTTATAGCGAAGGGAGAACAGAGATGATCTAGTTATCTGCAGGCTCTAAGATTAGATATTCTTAAATCAGCATGTCCAGATTAGGCACATCCAAGAGTTTTAAAAGAGTCAGCAATGAGCAGATTGTTAATATTAATTCACAGTCAGTTTCCAAACACTGGAGAAATTCCAGAGTGTTTAAAGAATGCAAAGGTTACACCACTATAAAAAAAAAAATTAATAACTACTTGAAAAGTCAATGAATATACAGATGTTATAATCATGAAATAAACAAGAGAGTTTTGCAAAACAGATTATAATAACAAAAAGAGTAGTAGATAAAAAGCTTACCTATGTCTTGAGCTCACTGCAAAACTGCAGAGAAGGGATCTGCAGAAGAAATCCTTTCCCCCTGCTAGTCAGCTCTTAAATGGGTCTAGGAGAGGTGCAGCCAGGCTCCACCCCTTCCTGCAGCACAGGTGAATTGCCTTCAACCTGTGCTCCCATGGCTGACTCATTGCTCACCTCAGGTGATCAATTAGAGGTTCAGGCTGTGATTCAGCAGTTCCCGTACACTATTGTAGTCCTATTAGCTTAACATTGATCCCAGGTACAAAAGACAATGACCAATAGGAGATTCCATTAGGAAAGAATTAATGAAGGCTGTCTTAATAATGCAAATAAATAGGAATGTATTGGGAAGTACACATATATTCAGGATAACTAAATGCCCTTTCTGTAAGAACGTATTTGATAGATGAACCTGTTTGTCTTTCTATCTACCTACTTATTTATTTATCCACCAACCTACCTATCTACGTGTGTATCTACAACAAACTGCATAGCATATGTCTTCAGATTTCTGTAAAATACCCAGCTTTGCAATTAATTTTGATTTAAAACTACAGTAAAGCTCTAAAAAAAGACCACAGTGATTAGAAGATCGAAAAAAAAATTATATTACAGGAACAAATTGTCATGACAGAATAATCTGATGAGTGATTGCAAAAACGGTGTAACAGAAAATGACCGCTTACGCTTCCATCAGTTGGAACAAATGCTTGAAGAATACATGCTTCTCGCGTGTAGCTTCTCAGCTACAAACAGGATATGAGAATCATTACTTTTAGGCTCTTGATCATCTCCACAGTCAAAAGAGTCAACAAATTCTGGATGTATGAATGAGAATATTGAGTCTGGATAAGGCAGTATCTCATTCCTCAACTGCTTCTTTGATACTGATACAACCACTACTGCAGCATTATACCTAGCAGTAGCACCTGTGATTTATGAAAGGAAGGACATAAAGATGAATTCACTAGAGTGGAAGCATCACTGAATTCAATTCTAAATAGAAGCAATAAATTGTTTGCTTAATTTCTATTTATAAAGATTCATAGAAGGATTGTTGGTGAACCTTTCATGAGAATTATAGTGAGCTGTGAAAGCCAGCATGCAAAGTTACAGAAAGATAAAAAACCAAGCAAACAAACAAAAAAAAACCAAACCAAAACAACAACAACAACATTAAAGAAAAAAAAAAAAGGGAGGCAAATAAATGCAATAAATAGGGCATATTTTCATCATTCTCCTTTGTATGGCAAATTTGTAATACTGTCATTTGGTTTCAGAATGTTTTTAAGTGATCTATTTGACAGTGAAGACTTGGGCTTACGTGATGATGTGAGTGCTCTTTAATGGCTACATCTTTGGTTAAAGATTAATAATGGCTGCTGAGGCTGCCCTCTGCCCTCTCTTTGATTACTCAGTGTGACAAACAGACTTTGACAAAACTTGTTTAAGTCCTGTAGCTGCCCAGCCTGCCACTCAGTTGGGGCTGCACATAGAGATACATGTCTCTATGTACAGCAGACTGACTTGACCATAAATGCCTCTTCAAAGTCTTCCATGGATTCAATGATGTTTTTCCATGTATCAAAGTTGTCTCTATTTCTTCTATTATTTTCTTAGGAACCAAAAGTAATGTACTTTGAGAACTATTAAGCAGACTTTTTGATTTTCTTTCCCCTGTTTTTTGGGAAACGAGAACTAACAGCTGTCTTTCCTCATTAACCTTTCTGGAATTTACAGAAGTTTCAGTGCCAAAGAAAAAAAAAACAACAAAAAACAACAACACCTAAGACATTTAATTTCTTCTTTTATCCTAACTATTAATCCAGTCATTTTCAGCTTTTATTAATATTTCATTATATTTTATTATTTCCCCATTTTAAATGGGGACAAACTGGGAGGTTCTTGTCTTATCAATTGTAGTTCACCTGGCTCCCTCACCTCACTGAAGCAGGCAGACCTTGTCACCCAAAAGTCTGGAACAGAGATGACTCCTCTGTCACGAAAAAATCATCTGACACTAAAGACTGAAACAGTTCCTGAATGTCTGATTTATTTCACAACACAGCTTCTCAGATAAACTTTATTGGATAATGGCTAGCACCAGACCTGACCTGATTTTGAGAGTGAAAAAGCCATGGTATTAAAGCTGGCTAACTGCAACCACGTTCTGAAGAAGTCAGGTTTTTTTATAGGATTTATGGGGCAAGGGTCCTTTGTGCTAACGGAGATTGTAATGAAGTAGTGTTGAGGCACCCAATTAAACTCAGTCTAAAGTCCTTCTGAGGGTTTTTTTGTTGGAGGACTTACTCCAGTAAATCACCCATATCTGTTAGATTAGGTTGTTGAAACCCGTTGACCAAGACTTCAATGGTATATTTTCTGCTGAAATAAATACACAAAAAGATAGACTCAGGACAAAAAACACTTGAATTGAGTTCTCCTTGCCAGTTGTATTCCAGGTTTTGTGCACCAGTAAATACGTTTCATGAGAATATTTCAGCAATATCATTTTTCAGACTCTAGAAAGAACAATAACTTTCCTTTGCTAGAATTTTAAAAGAACAGGCCTGATCTAGGGATGTTATTTTTTATTTCCTTCCAGAAATTGAAAGAAATATCACAAGAGCTGTCTGGCTATAAATATGCCATTGCATAAGCACATTAATGCGATACAGCCAAAGTTTGCTGTTTGCTATTCCCACAAGGCAAATTACACAACGATAGACTTCTAAAACTTTAGCAGCACTAGTAGCAAGGATAAGAAGCACAAATGTCAAAACATAAAAAAAGTTAGATTTTCAGAATCAAATTCTGCTAATTTGCATTATGAAAATGTGTGACACTATAAACATCCCCAAATCAAGCAAGTCCAAATTTATATCATTTTAAATGACAGCACAATTTAACTACTGGTTACTACATTTTTTTACTGAAATAAAAGAATATTTGTGCTGAGCAGTCTGCTCCTGCTGTTTATAAGAAGACACAGTTTGTCACTGCTGCAAGATGAATTTCTAAAGCTCATTTCTCGGCTGTGTATGGGAACTGAATTTTTTTAATGTTCTTTCTGGAATATGCGAAACCTGAACAATTCTGTTATTACTATCTGCCGGCTTTACAACAATAATACCTTGAGGCATTAAGGAAAATTGAACTTTATTAAAAATGTCATAAAAGAAATGAATAGTAAGCTTAAAGAAAAAAAAGAAAGGCATACTTTACACCTGCAAAGACGTAAACTTATAAAAGGTTTCGACTTCATAAATACTATAGAGTTAAAAGCAAAGTCAAATGCTGCTAAATGGCTTTAGAAGTATGATAATATTTTGTTCTCCAAAAGATGTTTTATGACACAGATCTAAGCTGATATTTCTGTTACTGCATTCTCTTTTTTGAAAGACATGAGCTAGGGTGAGGCAGGTGGGGGAACAAAAACATAGCTCACAATATTGACTGCTGAAAGACCTGAGATATCTAAACAGAATATCTTGAAAGGGATTTAGAATTGGGTATGTCATCTTTAACCCTTCTGACGACATGGAGCCTTATCGTTAGGCAGAGCAGCCTAATGATTAAAAATAATTCCATTATTTAATCCCCAACTGTGAAATTAGCTGGTATTTCTAGTTGAGTTATTGAGGAACGTATCTGAACTTCACAAGAAAACTTCCACTCCCAAAGGCATTACTGCTCATTTCAAACTAGTCTTTTTTCCCAAAGGGCTTTTCCTGAAAAACAGGGATTATCCTAACATAAGAAGACAAACTTCAACTGCTGTTTTTACAATATTCAAGATAAGCAAATAGTTCTCTTTCTCCAGAGCTGTTGATTTTTACACAGATATCTTTAATGATTTCTTTAAAAATCATGTAGTAAATGTCGACTGACACATTAGACTTTCTACTGTGAACAACGTAGAAAATTAGTCCTTAGACTCCTTTGCTCTATCCTTGGACAATATCTTTCCATTCCTCACAAGCATGAACATTTGAATTAGAAATTGTAATGCTAATTTAGTTCTTCATAATTACGACTATTAGTTTTTAAATAATTCATTCTCTCTCTCTGCTGGATTACATACTTCAAAAAGTAAGCTTCACTAAAATTACATGCTCTTGGATCTAGTAGCTTACAGACTTGCTCATAATGCATATGAGACTATGGTCTACTTTCTTAAGCACCATTTTAAAATATTTCTGTGAAATACACTGTTATGATTCAGACCCTTGAGGGAGCAATTGGCATAATTGGTTCCAGTTTCTGCTTTTCACTTGCATAATGTTACTGACTCCTTTGTCCCTCAAGTAAAATGAAGGTGATCATAGAATCAGAGAATATCCCGAGTAGGAGGGGGACCCATAAGGATCAAGTCCAACTCCTGGCTTCACACAGGACTACCTAAAAATCAAACTATATTTCTGAGCTATCCAAACACTCCTTGATCCACAACAGCTTGGGGCTGTGCCTACTGCCTGGGGAAGCTTGCTTCATGCTCTCCAACCTCTGGTGGATAAAGTTTTCGGGTCCCCCACCTGATCATTCCTTGACACAGGTCCTGTTGCTGTCAAGAGCCAGCAGTGTGCCCTGGTGGTCAAGGCCAATGGTGTTCTTGCACAGCCTGCAGGAGAAGGGAGGTGATTGTCCCCCTGATACTCAGCTCTGATGAGGTGGCACCTTCAGTACTGTGTTCAGTTTGAGCTTCTCACCACAAGAAAGACATTGAGGCCCTGGAGCGTGTCCAGAAAAGGGGAAAAAAGCTGTGAGGGGTCGGAGTACAAGTCTTATGAGGAGTGGATGAAGGAACTGGGATTGTTCAGTCTGGAGAAGAGGAGGATCAGGGGAGAACTCTGTCTCTACAACTATCTGAAAGGAGGTTGTGCTGAGGTGGTGGTCAGCCTTTTCTCACAGGTAGCAGCAATAGGAGGAGAGAGAGAGCCTCAAGTTGCGCCAGGGGAGTTTCAGGTTGGATATTAAGAAAAACTTCTCAGAAAGAGTGGTGAGGTACTGGAATGAGCTGCCCAGGGAAGCGGTGGAGTCACTGTCTCAGGAGGTGTTCAAGGGCGATGTCGTACTAAGGAATGTGGCTTAGTGGGCAACATTGGTGGTAGGTAGATGGTTGGACTAGATGATCTTAGGGGCCTTTTCCAACATTAATGGTTCTATAATTCCATGCTGGTAAGTAACCAGAAAGCAGTGCTCAGTGCTGCCCGTCTGCTCCCCTCATGAGGAGCTGCAGGCCACCATGAGGACTCCCCTCAGCCTTCTCTGGGCTGAACAAACCAAGCAACCTCAGTCACTCCTCACAGTCTTGCCTTCCCTATCTTTGTAGCTTTTGTGATCTTCTGGGATGCACTGGAAGCATCTGCTAGAAAGCTAGTTCAGATCTGGAATACAAATAGGAAGGACACTGAGGGACAGTGTCACCTTACATGTGGCATAGAAAGGGAAGGTAACTTAGCACATCAGACCTTGATAGACTGTCCTGTGGCATTGCTGGACTCAACAACCACCCCTAATCCATCTGTGAAGAATAGGTCTGAGTTTATGCTCAGGATCAGAATCTTGTCTGCTTTTTCTTCAGTATCCTGTAAATGTTCTCCTTCCAGGACTAGAACAGCACACTTGCATACAGGATTTCTTATCTTAACATTTCAAGAAATGCCTCATATTAGCAATTCACATACTCTCCTTCAGTGGACTGTGAAATACCAGCTAAAGACAAGTGTGACAATAGAAAGTACTGAATCATGTCAAGTGTCATGCATTACACACACTGCCAAACCACACCGGCGGTAGCAGAGTACTGTAATCTCTCCTCTGATACACCTCAAGTAATGGGCATCACTGGTCGGTCTTTTTCTCACAGTTCCCAATGTTTAACTACTCGTGTACTGGACCAAAAAGAAAAAAAAAAAGCTGCTCATACTTACAACTGCTTTGGCAGCTGCTCCTGCATAGTGACAGAAACACAATCAAGTTCAACACAGAGATCACTACCAGATTTTAGAAATGTGGTCATTCCCAAAAGGTTCCCAGAAGATGACAGAGAATTATCACATAATTTTGTTCCCTAAGTAATGAAGTCAGTGTCCCCAGACTGAGATAGAAATGTAGATCCACTTTTATCTTTGTGCAACAGATCAGACAGCTTTCTTTATTACTTGTGCTTCAAATCCAACTGTTGTTAACTCTACATGGAACTCACTACACTGAGAATACACTAGGTAGACATAAGGACAGCTAATGGCATGCTAGTTAATATCATATACAAGCATTTAAATTAAATAGTCATTTCTTATGTGTTCTCACGGGCTCACCAGCATTCATAATTTGCCTCTGATTTACTATTTCATCCATGTCTCAGAGCATGATGGTACTAATTATTTTGAGTTACTTCATTTTCAAGTGCCTCAATCTGGATTTACAGATCTTACACATCTTCAGTGCAAAGATGGCAGCTTCTGTTTTGTATACAGCCATTAAACAAGTTGCCATTTGCATCTTTTCCTTCCAGTGAAAGTCTGGGAACGTTCATTATAAAAATGCAGACTGTGTTTCTCTTAAATTGATTAAATGGTAAATGTAATTATAGATTTTCTCAGGTAAATAGAATTTGCACATCATCTAGCCTCACAAGAGGACCTTCACTTCCTTATTAGTTTTTGGAGTTAACTCTTTGCACGCTCAAAGAATCCATATTTATACAGAGACCCACTTATCTTCAAACACTTACCTTTGATCTGTGCTTCTGTCATTCCTACCTTTGTGGATAGAAAGGAAGATGGGTATTGGTATAAAACACACAAGAGTTTTAGAAATGTCGCACTAGGATGAAAATTTCAGAGTAATTCTTCTGTAACAATTGTGTGAGTGGAGTGGTGACATTCATAAGTGGGTTTGTCCTTTGCCCACTGTGGTGAATCCTGTCTGAACACCTCTGCAAGTGTAAGCTGCTCTACAGCGAAGCTTTTCCCAGCCAGCTGGCTGCTGACCTTGTGGAATGAAGTAGCTCAGCAGAGCATGGGCTGATCTGCATTAATTCCCTCTCTGTGGAGCTTTTGCTTTCCCACCAGAGGGCACATACTGTGAGCGTACAACTGCCTTAAGAGGAATTTAAAATGCATTTTACTGTGTACCAGATAAAAGAATTGACTGGAATGCCAAGGTTTTGTACTCTTCTCTGTGGAGAGGCTACTAATTCGTCATGAGACTCACTGGATAAACTGTTCCACTTGCTACAAAATCATTTTTAGCATACTTCTGTCTGATCTTGTGTGCGTGCTGGATGCACAGTGCTTTTGGGTAGGGGTATTTCTTTTAGCTACTGAGACAGCTCATTGTACCGCAAGAGCTCTCATTCTGAACCCCACAGCAGTCACTCTTTCTGTGGTTCTAGGCTTTAAAAATTTTGGAATGGGATTGTAAATGTAAGTAGGAGTCAGTGAAAGTGTGACTAGAGGGATATTTCAGGTGAATTACGTGGAAGCAGGGACGGGTAAGAGGGCAACTGCGAGAGGGCAGTGAGCAGCAATGCAGGGCAGCCGGGGCTCCCGTGAAGGCACACAGTCAGCACCGTAAATGGGCGGAGTGCGGCACATTTCGAACGTCCACACACATCCCGGCTCTGGATGATGAGGCGGCGATGAGGCCTGCGGCAGCAGCGGCTCAGAGCTAGGCAGGCGCCGTGCGGTACCACCAGGCCCCGAAGCCGGGAGGTGGCGAACTACGATTCCCAGCGAGCCCCGGACGGCCCCGGGGCGGTGCGATGGGAGGGGAAGGGCGCCGTTGTGGGAGACATAACATGGGCGCCTGACGACGGGAGGAAGGTGGGTGGGCCGTCGACCGTGCTGGGGGTCGCGCTCGCTCTGCGAGGCGAGGCCGGGCCGGGGCGCTGCTCTGCGTGCGTTGCGCCGCAGGGGCAGCGCTGGGAAGCGGGGCGGGCACCGGCACGGGCACCCGCTGCCGCCGGGGGGCGGTGGGGTGGCGGCCCGGCGCCGCTTTGCCCCTTGGCGTGCTGCGGGCGGCACGGCGGGGGAGGCTGACCCGCTCCCGTTCCGCCGGCACAGCCCGGCGCGGTGGCAGAGCGGGGGGCGGCGAGGGACGGGACGGGACGCGGAGATGGCGGAGACCGGCTCCGTGCACGCCACCCGGTTCGAGGCGGCCGTGAAGGTGATCCAGAGCCTGCCCAAAAATGGTGAGTGCGGCCGGGGGACGGCGGGGCGGGCGCGGGGCCGGCGGGGGTCTGCGCGGCGGAGGGGACGGGGGGACCGGGGCCCCGTCCCGTGTGATGAAACGGCACCTTCCGAACTCGGCCAAGAAGTTCCTCCCGGAGGAGGGGTCGGCGGCGCCCTGCCGGCCCGCTGCTCTGCGCTGGGGAAGGGCCGTCCTCGGGTCGTGACTTGGTTTGGCAGCTCGGGAGCTGATGTCACGGGGCCCTTCTGAAAGGTTTAGCGAAACAGCAGAGCGAAACGTCAAAATGTATCCTTGTGGTCACTGTGATAAGTAAAGATGGGTTTATCAGGAGCTGGGACTAAAGGTCATTGCTGACACCCCTTAATGACAAAAATCCAGCCCCAGAATGTTTGACTTAAAGGAGTAAGTATGAATTTTTTTCTGCCAGTTATTGCGGTTTTGTGTTTGCGCTTCCTACCCCTACAAATGTGTGTTCTGCGAAGGAAGAGGAGAGAAGAAAACAAGGAAGAGCGATGAAGCTGTGGTTGGAAGTCCTGTCAAATAACAAGTAAACAAAAGCAGTGCAGGAGGAGTTACTGTTGTTCTGTGTTCTGGAGTCTTTTGGTAGATTCCTGTTTGCCATGTGAGAATGACCTGTGACATACTGACTGGAAGCAGAATCTGCCCCTTTAAACTAAGTGAAAGTAGCCTTGCTCTTTGTTACTTATTACTCTTTTTGCTAATTGTGGATTCTGACGTTAGAAGCAGTAAGGGTTATAGTCCCTTATTTAATCTGCAGCTCGCTCCCTGCTTGTAAAGTAAATATTGTCAGCGTGGCTGACTCGAGTTAGATGAAGTGAAAATGTTTTTCATTGACTTAAACTGCGCTGCTGTGAATGAAGCTGGAATAAACTGCAGGCTGTTTTCTGACAGAAATACTAAGTTTGCAAAATACTTGCTAATATCCTTGATCACACTTTAATTGTATTTTGAAATGCTTTCACTAGGTTCTTTCCAGCCAACAAATGAAATGATGCTGAAGTTCTATAGCTTTTATAAGCAGGCAACGCAAGGACCCTGTAACATTCCAAGACCTGGATTTTGGGATCCTATTGGTAGATATAAATGGTAACTTTTCATGACTTTTTTTTATGCTTGGGTGGAGGTGTTAAGAGGAGTAGTTCTTGAAGGAATAATTTTTTTTTTTTTTTTTCATTTTAATCTCTATTGCTTTGTTTTTCTCTTGTGTTTCTCTCTGAGATCATTTTTTTGAGGAATTATAAACCATCGTAATGTTTTCACACTGTATATCTACCCTGTAGAATAAGACTAGGCAGTCTGCAGAGTGTGATGTAGAACAGTGTCTGAAATTCTTCTTCCTTATATAATATAATATGAGTATGAAGTAAATAAATGATCACTGAAAGTTTTTGATACAGCTTCAAGCTCTTGGGGTGAAGTTTTCACTGTGCCTGGTTTATGTGCTCAGTAGCAGGACTTGCTGCTGATAGCATTTTTTTTTAAGCCAAATTACAAGCCTTCTGAGCACTGTGAAGATCTGTTTGAGAACCTGTATGAACAGTCCTCTAATTAAGTTATTTTAAGTTTCTTTCTGGAAAGCAACTGGAAAGGTGGGTATTTTTTTAGGTCGTGAGTTACCTATGGTGGTAGTTGGGGGCAATGATTAAATTATTTGCCTATTAGACAGGTGCATCTTTCCTTTGTTGCTAAACTCAGATGCAAAGGACGACACACTTTTGTTGTAGCCTATTCTGACTTATTTTTGACTGACTTATTCTGACAGATATTTGTAGATGCCAGCTGAGTACTAAGCTTTTTTTTTTCTGTTGTAGAGGGCCTTAAGTCAGTCAAAAGGGAAGTATGTGTTTTTCATAACATCTGGACTTATGAACAACTTTACTGGGTACAAGATCATAGTTGATTAGCAAGGAACTGTTCAGTCCCAAGACTGTTCATTTTGTTTCTTCTGTGTGTATGTCCCTCTACTTTAATTATCCTAGCAAATTACAAACTTGGATGTGATAGCAGTTTGCAGTTTTAATTTTTTTTTTTTTTTTTTTTTTACAAGTATGAGGGAAACTTTGAGCATTATATAACTGACCTATTTAAGGCCAGGATTAAAAAAAAATAAAAATCCTGTGGGCCTTCGAGTTTCTGAAGATGTGTGACTTTCTTTCCTAGGGATGCTTGGAGTGCCCTGGGAGATATGTCCAAAGAGGAAGCAATGATAGCTTATGTTGAAGAAATGAAAAAGGTAAATTTATTAACAAGTGATAGGTATCTTTTAGAACAAATATTCCATCAGCTAAACTAGGAAATGCAGGAAGGAATTCTCAGACAGCATTCACTGAGCTCCAAATGAATTCTTCCTTATATGAGCTGTTATATTTTAGTACTATGCTTTTTGGCCTGTGGGGCAAATAAAATTCTGTAGTTTTCTTCAAAGCTACTGAATTTGGGTTGGTTTGGGGGAAATAGAAGAGTTCTAGTTGGTATGAAGCTTAAGTGACAGAGCTAAAGTAGTAGTGAAGCATTAGCTAAGGTTAGATGTTCAGAATTAGGGTTTCTTGTATTTTACTGACTAACCCTTTGCTCTGCAATCCTTTACCTTATATCTACTTCAGGTAGCCTTTTCAGTTTAAATATATATTTTTCTTCTTTTATGGTCACTCTGGATGAAGATATATCTGTAACTTATAATGAGGTTAGCATGAAGGCTAGGGAAATCTAAGTTGGATACAACTAAGTCTGGATACACTTGTTCTTCCTCTTAGAACAGTATTTTAATAGTCTTAAATGTCTGCTGGAATACTTGGCACAATTGATAATTGGTATAGCAAAAAACCTTTACTTGGTATGGAGCTGGAATTCAACAACTACTTTTTCCTATCTGATTTTGATTATTTTGTTCTTGTTAGCACTGCTGTTGCTGCTTTTAAATGAAAAATTTAAGGCAAGCAAACAACATAACCCCACTGCACCTCTAGAAAACAGAGGCCATATGTTATTCATCTTAATTAGGTAAATTAAAAACAAAAATCCCCACTAAATTTTAACAACTTCTTTTGAATGTAGACCACAAGATTTAGTGCTTCCTTTCAGATCTCCATTTTGAAATGCAGTGACACATCAGTAGTGCACTTGCTGTTTTCAATGCAGTTGTTGATTTGTCAGGATGCTGAAAATTAGGTGAAGTTGTTTTTGCACTGAACAAACACTGTAGTAAGTCTTCTGTGAGGAAGCCTGCTTAGTTGACCCAAATGAAGCACAAATATTCTGCCTGTGTAGAGATCACGTGTAAGGATTGGAGAGCAAATGACTTCTTGCCTCATTCAGCTTTGAAACTAGGGATCTGTTCACCCTGCATTGCTGCTGCTTCAGCCCTCACACTTGAAATGCTGGCTTTAGCTTTTCCATGCTGATTTGTTCTACTTGAAACATCAGTAGAAGTGTCCACTGGATTATTCTATCAGTGCATACCGCACTCATCTCCATGGTGTTACTGCAGGTGCTCTGCTGCTGCATAGATATCTACGGTCAGGTTGGGAGATGACATCCGGATACTGATGTAACTTAAGGGTATATCCTTGCTATGTTTCTCCCCGTTTCACCACCGGCGGCATAACCCTAGGCTGCACATGTCTGGTGACCCATTCACAACATTAACATTATTATTTGTTTGGTGGCTTTGGCTGTTTATTTTCCCTGGAATCCTGGAAAGTGTCCAGAGAAGGGCAATGAAACTGGTGAGGGGTCTGGAGCACAAGGTGAGGGGTCTGGAGCGCAAGAGGAGCAGCTGAGGAAGCTGGGATTGTTTAGTCTGGAGGAGGCTCAGGGGAGGCCTCACTGCACTCTACAACTTCCTGAAGGGAGGTTGTGGTGAGGAGGGGTTTGGTCTCTTCTCCCAGGCAACAAACAGGACCCAGGGAAATGGCCGCAAGTTGTACCAGAGGAGGTTTAGGTTGGAGGAAGAACTTTTTCTCTCAGAGAGTGGTCAGCACTGGAATGGCTGCCCAGGGAGGTGGTGGAGTCGCTGTCCCTGGCAGTGTTCAAGAGGTGCCTGGATGAAGAGCTTGTTTAGTGCTTGTGGTAGCAGTGGTGGTGGGAGGACAGTTGGAGTAGATGATCTTGCGGGTTGTTTCCAACCTTGTGATTCTGTGATTCTATGATTCTCAAGTGGCAGTGCTGAAAACTGCAGTTGTTGAGGAATGGGTGTGGGTGAGATTTTGAGGTGCTGGGCGGGCATCCAGCATCTTAGTTCCTGCTGAGATGAATATGAGCTCGGGTGCATTTTGTTTAAGACAAGTATCTTTTCCAAATCACATTTCTGAAACTTTTATGTTGTAATACTGTTTAGATTAATTTATTTATACTTCAAGTAAATTATTGTATAGCATAAAAACCAATATGGTATTTTTAATTTAAAAGAGGAATCTTCATATATGAACTGACACCCAAAGAAATCAGTAATTTAGAATTCATTTATGTTTTGCCTGTTTTCTTTTTTTATTTTTTCCTCTTGCCTAAAAGCTGTTGGCTTACGGTTCAGTTGACAAATGTAAATACCTACCAAGTACAAGTGTGTTACTGTAGAGAGGGTTTCTTGTTTCTATCAATTCTGATTTCTTTGTTGTTTCTTATTTTTAAGAAAAAACAAACCTTTCCTGTTTCTGGTTCATCTATAGCTGAGCACTGAGCATTTCTCGCTTACAAATATAGAATGAATTATGTGCACGAAATAGGTCAGAAGCATCAGTGAAACTGCAGTTTGATAGGATTTTTGTCTCCTGGTGTATTTGACTTGTTTGGAATTGGCTTGTTAACTGTTAGCCTGCCTGGAGTTTCTGCCTTGTGAAGGTGTAGCGTTTGCTTCTGCTGCTGAGTGATGTGCTTGGTGCTTTTATGTGAGATGCATGCTCTTTGGCAACTTGTTCCTCCTGTCTGTTCCCTCCATTGCCCTTCTGAAGGAGGAAATGTACCATAGGTGGCAGTTTGCTTTGCTGTATTCTGTCCATTTTGTTTTTTTTTTTTTTTTTTGGGGGGGGGGGGGGGGGGTTCAGATGGATCTGGGAGAGTACTTTTGGTTTGTGCCTTCGGTTCCACTGAAGATGACAGGGTCTGACCAAACAGAATGCTCTGGCAAATAACTCTTGCAGTTTTATTTTCCTTGTGGAAAGGTAGTCAGTAAAAATAAATCACATCAGATAACGGCAGCCTGATGAACTTTGAGTTGGTTTACTTTGAAATTGTTGAAATAATGGATTCTGAAGTCTGCTGACACTTTGCTAAAGCTGTCCCTTAGTGGGACGTGAGCTCTCCTGTCTCGTCTTTGCCCAGAAAAAGTTAATAAAGCTAATTAGGTTTCTTGTTAGGTTTGGTTTATGATGTTGTAGAGTTTTTTTTATACATAATTTCTTAAAATAAATAAATCACAATGATGTATTGAGAAATGCAGTGAAATGTTACTAAGTTGTCAATAGCTGACAGTTTGTAAAATTAGTTGAAATGGATGAATCACTGAAATGCTGTTTCATGAGGTACTTCATATTTTGGACTTGTGCAGATACTTGAGAGTATGCCAATGACGGACAAAGTTGAAGAATTACTACAAGTAATAGGCCCGTTCTATGAAATAGTAGAAGATAAAAAGAACAGAGGATCTGGCCTAACCTCAGGTTCGGACAAATAACTTCCTTTGTGCTTTTAATAATCACAACTGCAGCTTTTTTTGGGGGGAGGTGCTTATTTTCTGTAAGTGATTTTTAAAGCTAAATGTTGCATCTTTCTGTTCATTCTCTCTACTGTATGGCAGTTCGAATGGAGAAAGTATCTAAATACTTGGAAGGTAGGAATAAGAAATTATGGATAAGTCTATCACTTCCATTGTTTTGGTGCTGTAGTAATTTTTTGCCAACACTTGTGACTTCTAGGTTTGCCACCTTGTTAGGCTGAATCTTCTATTTCTATTTTGAGGTTAAAAAACAGAGTTAGATCCAGGAAGCTGTGTGTTTAGTCATTATCTACATGCTTTCTGAGTCGCTGAAGGAAAACTATTCCTGAAGAAAGAACCATATTTAAAGCCAAGTCTAGCTCTTGCCTATTCGTTCATAAAAGGAATGACTGATGGAAATGCATACTGCTACCCAGTAATGCAGTTTTGTTATCGGATCTAAGTTTTATTTAAAAAAAAAAAAAATCTTCCCCAGTCAAAAGCCACAGCTTTGTTAATCATGGTTTCATAACACCTTCAGAATTTAAGGTAAATTTGTGAAACTTTCAAGTTAACTTTCTGAGATTCAGATGTACAAGGGAAGTATCTTTTTAACCACTTTGTTTCCAACAAGTGGCAAACCTAGCAGTGTTGCACAAAAATCAGTGTGGTGCTTTAATTTAGCAATGCCATTGTAAAAATGTTTTGATAATGTTTTTTATGTTATAGGTAATGTGCTTGTAAGGTCGTGATATAAGCCCTAGTGATTTTTGAACTGTCTTCATTTCAGTGAAAACTTGAAATGCTGAAGGAGAAAACTTATAACAGCTCTAAAACCCAAACTGTTGCACAAATGGATTTGATGTGCTTAAGAAGTAGCAATGACTGGTGTCTTTTATATGTGGGTCTTTTCCCCTTTTTAAGCAAACGCAATTTTGATTTGGTTTTGGCATGGAGTCTCAGAGGGAGATAAATATTATTCATTCCATTTGAGTAAGGGTAATGGTTGAGGTTTCCAAATGGCTGCTTTGAAACTGTAATTTTTAAAATTACAATTGCACATAGTTCATGTCAGGAGTTTAATGAGCCTGCCTGACAGCTGGATTGATAGGCAAGATTTTAAGAGTATCAGTAGATTCAGGTCAGTCAGCTGTGTAATAAGGATTTACTTGCACTTGGTGTCCATGGCAGAGTGCCACAAATGCCTTATTTAAAAAAAAAAAAAAGACTCAGGCAGAAAAAAGTTAAAAGATAAGTATCCTAGGTTTATTACTGAAACAGGTATAGTTTAAAAATTCAGCTGTAAGCACGAGGCAGTGTAACTAAAATTAACATAGAATAGCCAACTTCAACTTTATTGCAACAGTAACACAGCAGGATAAATTTAATGATGTGTGATAAACCACATACGACTTAAATCTGCAACTTCTAATTCTGCCACACTGGGTTATGACAAACATTTTTTTGGTAAAATTCCACTGTTTTATGGTAGAATTTTACATTTACACTTAAGATTTTTGAAATCCTTTCTTCAGTCCTCTTAATGGTTCCATGATGTAAGTGAAGCTGGAAATAATCAGCATTATTCATAGTGCAGGTCTTAAAATATTTCATAGGAATATGGAAACACGGTTACAATCACTTTCCCAGATTCATTCTAAGGAGTTAAACTGCTCTGCCCAAGTTTGCTTTGAAGTGGTGAGACACTGGTGACAGTACTCTTACAAATGGATGCATTGTTACTATTAGTTGTGTTAGTTCTTGCAAACTCCTCTGCCCCTACTCTATATAGCTTCTCTATTGGAAGCTGTTTTGTTGTTGTTTTTTAAGGGACAGGTAATTTTTATGTCCTGGAATCTGGGCCCTTTCTCTTAGTTCTTTTTTTTCTTTTTTTTGGTATTGTACTCTACTGTCTTCATTCAGAATGGGCCAAAAGATTTGCCTTTTGCTTTCCATCAGGCTTTTATCTGTGTGAAAATGACTATCCATCTATGTAAGAATTGCATGCTGCTTCCTAGAAAGTATATCATCGATAAAGAATATCATCTTGCTTCAACACCTGCTACCAGACAGTATGCATCTGATGCGTTGTTGTCTCCCACAGATTGGCCTCTCAACAGAAGTGTAGCCTTTTAAAATTGAATTTCTACTCCTTGTGGTTTCTCTGTTAATGTTAAATGCAAACCATTGAAATAATGTCTTTTGAGTCAACAGAGCTTGTGGCTCGCATTAATAAGCAGCCCTGAGGCTTCACATGCCAACGTTAAAATGGCAGCTAAGACAAAGTTGCCTGACTTACACGTTACAATCCCCAGACTTGGTCTGTGCCTTACCTCTGGGAAATCAGAAGAGGAGCTGAGAAGGGGGAACATATTTTTGTCTAGTAGACTAGGTAGGTCTGAGGAATATTTCAAGAGTACATAACCTGGGCAGTGTTCTGAAAGCTCAGACTGCAGCTGAGATGCTGAGGCTCTTCAGAGAATAGTCTTTTTGACAGGTAGAAAATATTTTAAAGGGAGTAGGTGGGGGAAAAGACTAATTCAGGTCCATAAAATACAGGACGTCAAAGGAGAAACTGGACCCTTATCTGTCTTAGGGCTGCAGTAGAAAGCAAAGTAATTTTTGCTGCCTTAAAGAAGGGCCCTTTTGTCTGTAGCTGGTAGAAGAGGAGAGGAATACTGGGAAAGATGGGGACAGGTTGCTACCTGACAGGGACACTGCTGCTTTAGAAGAGCAGCCTTAACATGTTGTACTTGCTAATAAGCAAACGAGAAATCTGATGTCCAGCTCACTGCTGAAAAAGACCAGCATTTAAAACACAGTTATATCAGTGAATCTCACTAAATAAAATTGACCTTCTGCTGTTATGCTGAGCAGAAGTGTTCCTTGTAAACCTTTGTGAAGATTAAATATTGCCTTCAGCGATGACAAGTTATGCACTGTGGAGACAGGAAAGTTTCAGCGTTGTAATACTTTTGTCATCCTGCTTAGTGTTTTTCTTCTGAGCCCTTTGCTCCCAGGTGCATTGTAACTGCTGTAATTACAACTGTAATAAGCTCTGTTGAAGCACAGCACCTCTTGCTGCTGGATAGGCTACTTGGGGACAGTGCTGATTGCAGTGTAGCTTTTTTGTTGTTGTTGCCTATACAGGGCACCACTTCAATAGCACCTGGTGTGAGAGGCAGAAGTTGCAGGCAGATACAGTTATTGAGCAGTTGCTTGGGTGTGAGAGCTAAGCTTAGAAGACAGTATTCACTGAAGTATGCATGCTGTTGGAGCAAGTGAGTGCATCCATTCCAGTGCTTCTAGTTCAGGAGGATGCAGGTAAGCTTAGAGAGGAGTATTGCATTTGAAAGAAGTGAGTCTGCTCTTAATTATTAATTCTCAGAAATGCTTTTCTTGCTCTTAAAATGTAAGATACTTCCTAGCTGTGCTTCTGTAGATTGCGTATGATTAGTTTCTCTTTTTCAGATTGTTGTATTTTCTCAAAGAGCTCATTTCATTTTTAATATTTTTGCTTTGTAATGAAGCATTTGATGGCATGCTTTTCCTGCTTGTGTGTGGGCTTCTTGTGAAACACCCTCTGTTTGCTTTATAAGCTCAGTTTCTCATTTGTGCTTGACTTCAAAGATGCTTGTTAAATTAATTTCCTTCCTCCTCTTTCCTCACTAGGATTTTTAAGGCACTTTGTGGCTATCAATCCCTAATGCTTTGTAAGAAGGGGGAAAATAACTGCAGTCCCCGGTACTTCAGAATTGCTCTGCTTTAGTAGGATATCTAGAATGGGTGGCTGTACCACAGCTATGAGGTGCATTAAAGCAGGGCAGGTGTGGGGCAGGAGAAACTGTTGGGTATGTGAGAGAGGTTTTTAAAGTTCTTTTTAAATGTTTTTCCAGTTCTAGTCTCCTGTGATAAGCTAACAGCTATAATCAAGGTTCTGTCTAAATATTACGAAGCACTTATCTGTTGTGTGGCTGACAAAGTGCTGGCATAGATACCCCATAGAGGTTGTGGAGTTACCTCTCTGGAGATCCTAAAAATCCTGGATGTGGCCTTGGGCACCCTGCTTTGGATGGCTGTTCTTGAGCAGGGTGTGGAACAGGTGGAACCAGAGGTCCCTGCCACCCTCAGCTGTTCTGAGATTCTGTGGAGGCTACTGATCATATTCATAGAGGCTAGTGTGAATTCTATATTTGCATCTATCTCAATAGTTTAGCAGTTTACTTCCAAAACCATCTTGTACAAGGCAAACCTGACTGTATTGTGTTTCATGCTGGAACTGAGTCAACAGTAATAGTTTTTGTGCCTGATGAGCGTGGGTAAGTGTTTTATGTACAACTTTATTGTAAGAAAAATAATTACTTTAATAATAGTCTCAAATATGCATAGAAAAGCCATCAATTATCCATGAGGCTATGTTTAAAATAGGCAACATGAAAGGCTGTTGCTGTTCACTTGCTAAGAGCAGGTTGTGGGGGACACAATCTTAATGTTATTTCCTGTGTATTTTTTTCTTGTACAAGGCAAAACAGTTTTTGATTGAAATTACTTTCCTGTTGACTGAACTATAGGTTATCCAGAAATTGATTCTTCTATTGCTTTCAGACATAACTTAGTTTTCTTTATGGAGTTTTGATGCACTTTCTGAGACAGATGTAAGTACACATGAATATAATAACATACATATATCGTCACACTAGTACATAAAACCCCTCTCTTCTTACACAACAAAAAATTTCCAAATATTGACTGTATCTCTTCCACACAGAAGAGAACATAGCAAATCCTGCTCATTCTACCAGAGGAATGTAGTACCAGACATGGGGGGCATCCTGGATCCTGGGATTGTTGTTATTAAGAGCTAATATGAAATCTAAGCAGCAGCTACTTTTCATGTTCGTTCTTATTCATGATCCTTATTCTAAGGTGTTGACAGCATGTTGGCAAAGGCTACAGTCATTGTTCTCGCTGCACGTGCACCATCTACCTGATCTGCATGTGCTAGTGGCCCTGTATTTTGGGTGCCTGGTGCCTTATTACTGCCATTGTTGGGATTGCCTGTGGGTCAGCTGCTGTCCTTACCGAGCTGCTCTCTGTCCAAAAATACAAGCAAGTTGTCTCTACTGGCACAAGTTTCAAGCAGAGAAGGAAGAGAACCATGTATACATCAATCAAATAAACTCAGGAGCCTTCTTTTTGTGTGGGAAGTGCCCTGAAAATTCAGGGGAGTAGATACCAGTGATGTGAATGGAGAAGAACTCTGTTGATACTGAATAGAAGAAAAATGTAAAGTTCCAGGATGATTAAGTCAGTAATCCTCAGTGCATTCTTGCAAGTTAATAGTATGTCTAAGAAGCTGCTCTTAATGTTTATTTATCCACAGATTGTTTTGGTGTTTGTAAATGGCAAATAAAGACATGACTGTTGTTTATGGAAATAAAATGGCACATCTCTTTATGTAACAGCTTGAGTAGCACATAAGAAGAGAGAGGAATGTGGACAAAAGAGGGCTGTGGTCATTTGGAGTAAATTAAAGAAAAAGGAGAGGCCTTTGTTCCCACTATAGTAAAGTTCAGGAAGACTAAATTAAAAAAAAATATGAAAACTGTATAGAGCAAAATCTGATCATCAAATCATATGAGTGATAAAACAGTGGTAGTTAAGGGATTTTGTATTTTTGTCTTTATTTTGGCATGCCTTCCTCCAATCTTATTTGTGAGGCTAGTTCGTTAGTGTGTTGTATAGCAGCTTTGTAGTGTGGTGTCCGAAAAAAGAATGAAAGGAAACAGGGCAAACAAAGTCTTCTAGTTGAAGACTAGACTCCTCAATGCTTGCATGTCCCCTTTGTCCTTTCTTTTTCCCCTCAGAAAAGAAATGAAGCTTCAGAAGCCATTGCTTTCAGCAGTCTGTCCTCTGAGCTACTCATCTGAGTGCTTCTTAGTTAAACCAAGCTAGGCTAGTGGAGGTCTATTATTCATTTTAAGATGTGTTGTTTAAGCAAACATCAACTTAAAGGTACTGTAGTCTCATGTAGGGATAAGGGTGTGTGTAGGCTATGTCAGGCAGCACAGCTCCAGATGAGAAAGGATGCATATCTATGCTTTGAACCACATGTTAAAATACTACTTACAACCTCTACAACCTCAGTTCTGATGGCAAATCAGCTGTCGGTCCTGTTTCATAGACTGCTCAAAGAGACTTTTGGTTGGAAGGCTGTTATGAAATGATAAATATCAGAAGGATTTCCAAAGCATAGCTAAACCCTGAAATGTACTCCTTCCCCTGTGGCAAATAATCTCTCCTTGCAGTAATACAGTATGGGAATGCATCAGTTTCAAAACGAAGGAGGAAGTTTGTGAAATTGGATGAATGAGGAATGAGAAGTGGCAGAGCATAGTTGTATAAATTTGGAATTGAAACAGGAAGCCTACATGAATCAACTACAAGTATGGAACATGGGGTTACGATGGCAAGAAAAGAATTCTAGTTACCTGATTATCAAGGTAACCATCAACATTATTTATATATACAGGCATCTGGGGACTTGACACCCAAATTTGGACAGAGCGTTAGTTGATAAAAACATGGTACAAAAAAAGTCCCTATGAAGTTGCTATAATAAAAGTCATAGAAATAATCTTTTAGTAGTTGAGATTTTGCTACTATCAAGCATATGGAGTTATTCATATTAAAAGATACATTCCTCAGGGAGCAATTACTGACCTACCCACAAGGCTGTGGAAGTTGCTACCAGTTGGCTCTGATTAGGCTTTGGTGCTCTTACCCCACAGAAGTAGAAGCAATTGGGGATGGACTTGGTGAGGGTAACATTGTAGGGATTCTGATGAGAAGTCAGAATCAAGCATGGTATTTCAGTGAGGCCATGGCTCTGTACAGTGTGCTGTGTTCTTTGGAGTCAGTATCAAAGCTGTGCCTCTTTGTAGTCTTCAGGAGCACTGTTGCTACCTTGTGGAAGAAATACGATCCTGATTTTGTTTTTCAGGTGTTTCATGGCATACTGCTATTACTCCTGATACTTTCCTGCAGTTCTACCTCTTTATTAGTTTAGAGTAGATACAAGGAAAAAGCTTTTTTACAATAGGGGTGGTGAGGCACTGGTGCAGGTTGCCCAGAGAGGTAGTGGATGCCCCATCCCTGAAGGCATTCAAGGTCAGGCTGGATGGGGCTCTGAGCACCTGATCTAGTGTAGGTGTCCGTGTTTCATTGCTAGAGGGTTGGGCCAGATGGCCTTTAAGGGTCCTTTCCAACTCAAACCATTCTGTGATTCTATTTGAATAGGTGCAGTGTAGCACACAGAAGTTTCCCCAGACTAATAATGTCCATGCTGAAATAGAGTACTGAGAAAACATTTGCATGTTCAACAATGTTCTCTTCAAAACCAAAAAAAAGTAAATCTTAGAAAATATGTTGATGGTATGGCTGGGGCTTTTCACAATACGTTGGGCAGGGTGAGGAGGTTTACAGTTCTTTAATCACCTGCCTTTATGGCTGGTGTCTCCAAGTCTTGTTTTTCCCGTTCACTCCCACGACTGGGTAAGGCACTTGCATATTTGCTCCCCACCCTGTTTTTATTTCAATGGGATGGGTGATGCCTGCTTCTGAATTGCCAGCGAGCTGTCCCTGTGCGTACTGCTCGTGCTGCAGAGGATGTCAGCGTTACGTTATCCTTCTTGTACTGTTTGTTCCCTGATAAACATCTCTAGAATTGAAATTCACAGTAAGTGAAAGATGCTTATGAGAAATAAACAGGGAATATGGTGGGAATCTTCTATGAAGTCTTATTTATTTATTTATTTATTTTGCAAATACAGTTTTTTAGGAAGAATAGAATGACTTTGTGATTGCTTATTTTCTCGCGGTCCACAAAAGAGGTGATAGCTTTTCCAGTTACTTTTCAGATAAAAGTTTAAGTTGTAATCCAAAATGGTGATGCAGGGTGTCCATAAAGTGCTTGTTTCACAGTAAGACTGAGGTGAACAAGATATTTAACGTATTCATTGTGTCTAAATAAAAGCTCTTTTGTTTTTTATTTTTTAAGCAGTATGGGTAAGCTTGGAAACTAAAGGACTGTGGGAAGGCAGATCAGTTCTTCATTGCAAGATTAAAGTAGAAAACCCATTGCTCTATGCGCAGCAAAGAAGCTAGCAGGGCTGGTTTGACAACTCCGGTATAATTGGATATTATTTTGCTCTTTAATATTAAGCCTAATTAATTTAAGGCTTGACGTTAATTAATCTTTCAAGATTCCATCAAGGGAATGTACAAGTTATGCAGATAGAGTGCTATGATGACAATTAAAGCAGACAGAATCCAACTTTCTGGTCAACATGTGAAGTGTGGGAGCGTCTAGTAACTGTCCACTTTGTACCTTAGTCACTCTGTGCTAATGTACAAGGTTGAAATCATCAGTATGTATTTCTCCATTTCTTTTACGTAGGGTGTAACAAAGGCTTAAATTCTCCTTTTTATATTTTTAAGAATCTTTAGCTTGCAATACTTTGAACATGGAGTAAATCATGAACCTTGAAATAATCACAGATATGGAAAACAAGGGCTAAACAGTTACTTTATTTTTTCAGTATTTGTTTCATATATATATATATTACACCATCCACGTGCACTTTGCCAGATAAATATTTGTATACATTTTGTTACCACGTTTTGTTTAAACCACCGTGGGAAGAGATTAATAGAATATTCCCCTTTCACAGAATGTGGTTGCTCACATAATTGAATGGAATGTTCCAGAGTTTGCAATTTTGAAGCATTTCAGCCACAAAGGGAGTATCTATAAAAATACTGATTTCTGGACTCAAAGAAAATGGCCAAATCAGTCCCAGATAAAACATTACTGTAGCTGTACCACAAGTGTGGATAGGTCTTGGTGAGAGGTTTTGTAGTGAAAGTAACATGTAATGTGCTGTCTTTTTCCAGTAGGCTTCCTCAGAATCATTCATGAGTAGTCAGGCATTCTGTGGTAAACCACAAAAGAGAAACATTAAAATAATTAAGGAAGAGCGTACAGAAATAAAACTGGCATTTGTTGATTGTTCTTTTAATATGGAAATGCTTTTGTGCAGCAGCTGTCTGATATTTCTGGGAGAACTGTGTGTTAGTTTCTTTTAAAATACTTACTTTTTTCTCGTTGAATGTTTTCTCAGACCTTAGTAATGTCCTGAATTCTGCTCCAAATATAAAGACTGTGAATGGAAAAGCTGAGAGTAGTGATAGTGGAGCAGAATCGGAAGAAGAAGGACTTCATGAAGAGGAAGAAAAAGAACTACAGCAAAATGTGAAGGGTATGTTTTCTACACTTAGACCAATGTCTCTTGGAAACACTTCAGAAAACACTTCTTTACTGTGCAAGTGAGGAAGCAGTGGCACAGGTTGCTCAGAGAGATTGTATCTCCTTGGAGATACTCAAAAGCTGTCTGGACCCTGCTTGAGCAGGGGTTGGACCAGATGGAATCAGAGGTTGCTGCCAACCTCAAACATGCTGTGATTCTTACAGAGGTTTTTTTGTCTCTTTTTTTTTAACTGTATCAGAAAATCCCAAAGGATTGTGAATGCTGTACTTGTACTGCCTTACATTTTTTGACTGTTAGAAAGTTATGTCAGGGTGTTTTCTAAGAATTGGTAGAATATCATCTATTGTTTTCCTTTTTGTTGCCAGTGTTACTTGTAGCAGCTGTTAATAACAGCAGAATTGAAAATCATGTTTCTTCTCTTCAGAGAAAGGAAAACAGAACTTGCAGTGGGATTTTTTTTTTGCATTTTGGGGGCTCATAAAGGGTTTTGAGTAGTAGTAGTAGCGGTGTTGAGTGAAAACCAAATGAAATTACACATTCAGAATTCTGTGCAGTTCTTTTTCCCTCCAAGGACATTAGGATAATTATTTATTTTGTCAGAGGGACCTATGGTGAAATTGCTTAGTTATGTGTTAAACATCACCTGCTCTTTATGCAAGTTAAACTGTTACATTAATGCTTTTTTACAGTAACAAAACAATCCCTGCAAATTTGAATCCATCTGCAAGGTTTTCCTGTTCTTTTACAGAATCTAACAGTCTGAAAACAGAATCATTAGCTGCTAAGGATATGGAAAATATTTTTGCTAATGACTGTTACAAGGACAACTTTATCCCAGATATGCAGAATGGCATCCAGACCAAATCTGCCTTGAATGGCTTGAATGTGGAGGAAGAAATAAAGAAGACAGAGCCAAGCCTAGAAATAGCTAATAACTGTGCTCCCCAAGGTATTCTTCTTGCAAGATCAGGTGCTAATTTGCATATGTTTTTCTTGGAAATATTAATCCTGGGATTCAAAAATGAGAAGTGGCATCTTGCAGTAGTACAAATGTGAAGAAAGAATATTAAGAAATTGAGTCAATTCTCAGCAGTTTAAAATAAGGTGCTTTTTTAAACATCTTTTACAGAAAAAGGGGTAAATTCAGAGGGAGGTTCAAATATACAGAAGTGCAATTATCTTTTAGAATCATTGTATTATCTATGTATGCATTATTTGCATTTGAAAGCTAATTTGCCATTAAATGAAGATCATTAGTATCTGTATTTGTCGAGGTTGAAAATATTGTGAATGCCAACTTATCATAACTGATGTGCAAATCTACCAATTGAAAATCAATTGATAACTTTGTACAAAACTACTTTATACTGAGATTAGGAAGGAGAGTGAAATGAACAGACAAAAATTAAAATTTTCATCTTAGAACATAGAAATATCAGTATGATGTTTGGTTTTCTCTGAGCAAATGCTTTGTATAATTTCTTTATTAATAGGATGACAATAGTAGATGAAAGGGGCATGAACTGGAGCTCACCTAGATATTTTAACTCGTTGCTTTACTCTTTGCCAAGATTGGCTCACATTTACAAAGCACGTGTGCATACCTCCTGCAAATACAGGTGCAAATGAGGAGAGCACTGAAGAGGTCTCAGGAACTCAGCACTTAACCAGTGATTCAGACAGTGAAGTTTATTGTGACTCGATGGAGCAACTTGGACTAGAAGAGGTAAGGGATTAAAATTCCTATATGTAGTTTGAAGCTAATATGCCTGTTTTTAAATAGGTTCCTGTCTGTCAGGGGAACCTGGACATACAGAGGTGAATGAAATAACACACACATACCTTTCTCTTATTTGAACTATCATTTTGTGTTCTTTTTATTGTCAGTCTTTTACAGCTTGGTTAATACTTGTCCGACAGCCTCAACATCATTGCCCTCAGAGAATTTAGATGAGGAGAAATGGTCCAAACCAGCAGTTCATAGAAACAACTGTCAAAAAGAACGGTATGAAGAAAGTAAGGGTTGTATGAGTAAGTAACAGGGCCTAGTAGCATATGCAGGGACCAGAATTCAGCTGACCCTCAGACTCGAAGTATCTTTGTAGTGTGTGGATTTTTGCTCTCTTTTTCTGGCCTGATAAATCCTGCATTTGTTTCTTAGAATAAATAAAGAGTAAGCCTGAGCAGCCTATAGGCCAGTGGAAGAAAGTGGCCTAGATCAAGAGAAATGGGAGATGATGATATGTAGGTGTTCTTGTACTCTCTTCAGCCATAAATAACATCTTTGACTTCCATGTAAAAGGTGGGCACCAACTGAACTGTACTGGTTTAGTTATCACTGAATTGTTGCTTGTATTGCCTGTGGTTGTAGTTGAATTACTGGTTTGGACCTCTTTTGGAGATCCAGTTTCAGTGTAGGCTTGGCAGAGTGTACTCAAACACCTAGCTTCCTGATTCAGGGGAGGAGTGTGTGAAGGGTGCTTGGGATCAGAAAGGCCTGCAAGCACTGTGTGTTGCATTGTTTTCTTACCCATCTGTTTCCTTTTAGCAAATCAGAATTCTATGCAGCTGTGAAAACTATTGCAAAAGGTGATTTAGTAGAAATGCTTCAAGCTGGTTTTTTTTATGTAGGTTGTTTCCCAATTGTCTTGTGTGTTGTTTGAACTTGTTTGAGGCTCTTTCATGGGCATGGGTGGATAGGTATCAATTTCCCAACTTGAATGTGAAAAGTTTAGTTCAGATAGATGTGTATAGAAATAAGTATAGAAGTACTACTACAGACTGACTAAAATGAGAAAGCATTCACTGAATGTAAATATTGCAAAAGTTGTAGCAAATACTCAGTATTCAGTTCTGATGATGTAGGTTTATGATCTGCATTTAACAAACAGGAATTTTGGCAGCAGTTTCCATTTCTTTTCCTCCTCTTTTTTGCTTTTTTTCCTTTTTCATGGAGTTAGCTCCAGCTAGCTGAGTTCCCCAGTCTGCTTCAACATGTAATTGTGCTTATACTTTGTTCTTTCGCTGAACAAAGGATGCTTGTAGCACTTCAAGGCCGTCCTCTTGCAGAACATGTGATTGTGACCCGGTCAGTGTTCATGTCAGCTATTTTTAATGTCTTTCTGCAGTATCACGGATTTTGAATGAAAAACTTGGTAGAATTTACTTTTATTTGTGAAAAATACAGGGTGCAGTCAAGCAATATTGAGCAGGTTGATAATAAATACTGTGATTTCTTTGCAGTGAGTGTAAGCACTGCTAGCCCGAGGTTGCTAATAGCACATGGCTTTGACAGTCTGGTTCACCAGTTAGTTTAGGATACTTCTTCACTGTCTGGGAGGCAAAACCAAAGGAAAACTGAACATTCTGAGATCTTCCAAAGGTTCAATGGGTGCATGAGAGTATGCTGAGGATGTCTAAAGTAATTCCAAGTAGTTCAGTGTTTTGAGAAAATCTATCACAAGTGAATGTCTAACCTTTTCAATTTGGAAAGAATGTTTGGGCACCAGTAAGCACATTCTATAGAAAAACAAATGTTCCTTTTAAAAGTCATAATACAGAGCAAGCTGCTTTCTTAAAGTGAAAGAAAAGATGCTGCTTCTTCCTTTTTATTGGTTAACTGTTACATTTTACAGACACTAATTACTTGTTAATGTTAATTTGTAGCCCTCGGATATCATCACGTCAGCTAAAGGATCTTCAAAGCGTTCATCCCATTTCTTGGATGTAGATCACCATCTTCTATTAGAAAATACTGATCTTCCAAGGCATGCTTGCACAGCTGCTGGGAATCTACAGCTTGGAAATACTCTAAAAGGGGCAGTTCAAGAAAAAGGTGAAGTCAAGTGTGGAGGAGAAGATGGCAAAGCCAGTAATGGGGTCCCTCACAAGGAGAAGAAGGATGGAGAAAAGGCAGATTTCTATGGTGTCAGAAGAGGGAGAGGTACTGTGCACAGCTTTTGTACTTCCTACTCTGCTCATGTCTATAAATGAAATGATATGAGAGTAAAGAAGCACTGGTCAGCCTTGCTCATTAAGACAGTCCCACTATACAATGCCTCTGTCCTTCACAGTAAAAATAGCTAATAAAATGTTAATTCCAGTGGGTGGTGGTCAGTTTTGTGTTCATAGTATTTATTTCATTCATGGTAATCATTGCAGAATAATTGTATTGTGTTATAGAGATCTTCAATAAGTGAATTGGCTGCTTCAGTTTTGGCTGACCAGTTTGGCTGATCCAGTTGTTGGCCATGGCACCCACCCTTCTTAAAGTGTAATCTTCAAAACCCATCTGTGCATGCAAAATTTTCTTTACAAGTTGCATATTTATTTTTAAATGCATGCCTGTTTATACCTCTATAGTGTCTTATTTGAAACCACGGAACCTCTAGTAAAGGTATCAATTACACATTGTTTTCTATATAATTGGGATATTAGCCACACTTTTTATTTATGCTATGTGTTCTGGTTGTTAAAACACAAAGTGTTCAATTTATTTATACCATGTCTTTTTGTATGGCATCAGATGGCAAAATTAAAAAGAAAATTTTAAAAGAGCACTTATGTTGTGAGCTCTTCTATTCTGAAGAGCATATTGTTGGGCTGCACGTTAGTTTAACCGTCTCCCCTTTTTTCTTGTTCGTCTTAGTTTGCTACAAGCAGACAGAAACACATTTGGTTATCTGTGTGCAGTTAAGGGAATGTGATAGGTGAAGGCTCTGTTATGTGAGACTGTAGGGAAACATCTCAAACGCTGTTGCAGGAACCTCCCAGCACATTTGAACTGCCGGAATAAAGCACTCAATTGAGGTGGAAGAAAGTTGAACAAGTGTTCACAACAAACATTTTCAGTAGAGTTGGCAGCCCATTCTGTTTTCTAAGCATCTGTTTCTTCCCTCCCAACATAGGGCACAGACTTCATCCTTTAGGAGACGGTTCACAAGGTGGACAGATGGGTAATGGAGGGGATGGAGAGCGCTGGGGATCAGACAGAGGGCCGCGGGGCAGCCTCAATGAGCAGATCGCGGTAGTGCTGATGCGGTTGCAAGAAGACATGCAGAATGTCCTGCAGAGGTTGCATATGCTGGAGGCAGTTACAGCATCACAGGTACACACTGAAGCAATTTGATTATGTTTTTGTTAAATCTCCTTGAATATCTTTATGCTTTCAGATTAAAACAATGTTTTCATAAACTGTAAGTAAAGTTCAGTTATATTCTGTAGCTTGTTTCTCAGGAACACAGTTCAGGACTGCGAACAAAACCATGCATATTAACTTAGATATTAACCATACATTATTGTGCTCATTTCTGTTATACAACTAATCTCAGCCATCGTTATCAGTACACATTATGCAGTCATGACACAGATATTCCACGGTTAATGATAGCAGTATGGGATCCCATGTGTCTTCATCAGTAGATTTCAGTGTATTTTCAAAGGAAATAAAATTATCTTCATTTCCTAGATTGGTAAATGTTTGCAGGCAGAAATTCTGAATCCATTATTCAGCTAGCAAATTGATTCTTCATAGCATTCTTTTCCTTCAAGTAATCCAACTGCACTGGAGTTTCACATCATGTTTACAAGGCAAGCAGAAGTCTTAAGAGTGTAGATACTTGTTGGTGTAGTGTTTCTTTTTCTTTCAATTTCAGTGGAAATACTGCTACACTTAGTAGTGTATGCAGGATAGAATGTGATAGAACTATATTCAACCAGCAGTCAGAAATACTTGGTTCTTCTTGTCATGTTGATACTTGATCTGCCTGAGCATTGTAGAGCCATGTCAGTAAGTGTCCTATGAGATGCGCACACCACAGATCTAAGGCAACCAGGGAAGAGGATTTCTTAAAACTGTAATTTTGCTTCAGCTTAGCTGTTCAAGAATCTGATGTTTGCACACAGACCTTTTTTTTTCTTTCTTTTTACTAAAGCAATATATGAAGAATAAGTCAAAGATTTTTCCCCAGCAGTTCACTCTGTGCTTTCATTTTCTGAGGAGCAACAAGATCAAGAAGCTTCTGGTTCACACATTCATTAGGAAAGGCCTAGAAAGCTGACTTTTTTATTCCTGTGAAAGCACCACAACAGTATGTAGGAAAAGGCTTGAAGTGTTTCTGGTACTTCTGTTTCTCTGTATTGCCTATAAGATTTTGGATGGATTCCTTGGTTAGACTGTTAGACATGCCTGTAGCTATAGCTATAACTCAGGGCACACTGAAAAAACACTTCTTGCCTTTATTACAGACCAGTATTTAACTACTTTGTTATGCAAGTTAACTTGCTGGGATTTAATCTCTGGATTATCAGAGCTGCTGGATTTGGACTGGAGAAGAAGTTGCATAGGCAGAGGGAGCCTTGAAAAACTGTAGAAAGGTTCAGTCAGTGGTACTGATTCATATTTTAACACACAGAAATGTGATAAAAATGCTCTGAAGTTTAATGGAAGCATTAGAGGTTAAGTTGGAAATCAAATGGTGGAAGGTGGGTTGCATTGGGTGTAGCACTGCTTTTTAACAACGTCGAGGAAAAGCTTCCTTTCCTTTTAAGTACTGTTCCTCAAGCTGTCATACAGACTGCAAAGCCACCATGAAGAACTAAATATTCTCATTTAGCGAAGAAGAAATAATGTTATTGTTGTTTTCTTTTTGACACTTATGAGGTCCTTCTTTGTATTTAAAGGCAAGATCTGCAACACTACAGTCAAATTATCCACCTGCCTCCTCTGTTAAGGTAAATCCTGTTTTTTCCATTTGCAAAAAGCAACATGAAAGGATGAAATGAGTATTTTATATCTGGCTTTTTTTTGTATGTGCTTTTCATGTTGTCTCTTCCTTGATTAAGTGATATAAAAATAATTTGTTCCTGAAGAGATTACTTAACAGACAAAACTTTTGGGGGGGGGGTCTTACTAGTCTTTTCTACCTTGGTATCGTAGCGTTTGAAGCATTTGTGAAGTACAGATGAGATGTTGTATATGCACGTGCAGGTTGCTGACTTGACTCTTTTCTGTTTTCCTTAGAAACCATCATGGTGGCCCTTTGAAATTTCTCCTGGTGTTTTAGCTTTTGCTATTGTATGGCCATTTATTGCCCAGTGGTTGGTGCACGTATATCTTCAAAGAAAGCGAAGGTAAAGTTGTGCATTCAATGGTCATCTGTTGATGATCAGTGTGAAGTAGGTTATTTAGACATAAAAAAAACCCTGCCTTCGCACATAAGAATAATGCAAGAGCATGCATCTTTGGCGGTATATCTGAACCATGAGTTCCGTATCAGAATGGGGAGCTTGATAGTCCTGTTTACTTAAGTTGCTTTCTTCAGGACATCTTGCTTAATGTTTTCTTATCTGTATCAGGAACACCTAGTTCTTACAATAGAAAGCTAAAGCAGATTGTGAAGTAGAGTCTGTGATATGGTGACCTTGAGAAGGTGTGTGGTTTATTCCCCAAAACGCATGACAAGTGCTCAAGAAGAGATGCTGGAAGCTAGGAATGCCTTCCAGTAGCTCGGACTTACTTCTAGGAAGAGACATGAAGAGAAAATGTCTCAATGTTAGAAACTGTTGGTTAATATGACTCTCTATGTAGTGTGCTCAGTAGAGACAACTTAGGTTAAATCCATGAAGTGATGCAGAAGAGCAATTCCTGAGAATATACATAAGTTGTTAAGGCTGGATACCTTGGAGGTGTGTCCATGACATTCTGTGACCCCGTCGCTCCCAATATCCTCCTGAGCCATTTTCTTGCCAGGCTCCCTACTTACCTTTTGCCGTGAGACAACTATGTCCGGTCAAATACATTATGGAGTCTCCTGTCACCTGTTTCTTATTCTGCAGAGGAGTTGGACCTGATGATCTTTAAGGATCCTTTCCAACTCAAACCATTCCATGATTCTATGAATCTAAGGCAAATGTTCAGGAATCTTGAATCAGTGTTATATTTTAAAGGACTAATAATCTTTCTTTCATATGTAACCTTAATCAATTTCAGTATTTAGACAAATGAAAAACTGTGTTATGCGATAGTACATTAACCTAGATTATTTGTTTCCTCTTCTAGAAAGCTGAACTAAGAATTCATGATGTTGTTTAAGACTGCTAGAAGAAGGTGGCCCTGGGAAGTGAAGGAATTCTGAAATCTTAAGAGAACCTCAGGATTTGGGATAATGTTCCTTCTGTTATAGTAATATTTGTTCTACCTTTGAGCTGAACATTTAAGGACTAACACCACTGATACTTGAATGATTTGCTGCTCCTAGGTTACAAATAAAATCTAATAATTTCATCCTTAAAACCACATGAACATTAATTATTTTGGAACCTGTTTGTGGATGGGCCTTTAGGAATTACTAGTCTTGCTAATGCCAGATAACAGAGAAAATATCTTTGTAAAAGAAAAAGCAAAAATACGTAAAGCTGTCACTTTAATATAGAAATAAGGTTACAGTGAAAATATCCCTACCTGTTTTTCCCCAGGTTTACATACTATGAGATGAAAGCACTAACGAAGTATGAATTAATACATTGTAAACTGTTGAAAAATGCAGTGTAGCTCTTAGGAATTCAACTGGTTATTTTTGCTGCTAAATGGGTATGGGACAATTTTCCTTGTAAACTGTTCAGAAGTGAAGTGGGAAGCTTCGGTTATCCTTCAAGATTGTAAATGAGATGTTACAAGTGGTAAACATCCTGGAAGTTAGAGCCCTTAGTAACAGAGGACTGTGAAATATGTATTTGTAAGTAGGTGTGATCCCCCAAAGCAAGGGATCCATCTGAAAAGGCTGCACCTTATATTTTTAATGTTGATTGATAGCTATATTCTTGTTGGCTACAGCTTGTTGTAACTGAAACCCATAGTTGAGGCACAGGATGCTTTTAAGAAGACAGCAAGCTCACTCTGTAAGTATATCTCTGAGATTTGACAAAGCTCTGTGCATTGCAAGTTTTCTTTTGTTAGTTTATGTCAAATTAAAATAAGAGCTCCTATCCCTCATCTGTTGTGCACTCTTCCCCACTCACACTAGGAAAGATGTTTGTTTCGGTATTCCTTTCTCTCCTACCCTTCCGATTTCTTAGAGAACAAAAGCTAATTTTGGTGCCGATTCTTTTTCTTTCACGGAAGATTTATTAATCAAGATACAGTTAGAGTTGTGCATGTGTAGGTAGGTAAACATGTATGTCAGTCTTAATTTCTGGGAAATGGAAGTGTACTAAAATAAATTAGAAAACAAAGATACTTCTTTGCTATAAAGAATTAAGTTATCTCACAACCTGTGCGTTAAGATTTGAATCTTAGAAATTCACATATTATTGATGCACTTTCATTCTCCATCCACACCAAATATTACAGATTACTGAGGTAAGCTCTTTTCTGCCCTTCCTGGAAATCTTTTATAGCTTGAAAAGCATTTTTCATACAAGCTATATTGTAAAAAATGTAATCACAGAATTCAATGTTTGTCTTACTGGGGCAATTTTAGTCTTGTTTTAAGCCCTTTTTTTTTTTTTTTAAAGAACTGTTTTTCCTTCTTATGATTTTCTTATTGTAAAGCTGAATTACAAAATAAAATGATCAGAACATCCTTGAAGACTGCTGTAACGATCAGCTTCCATCTGCCAGAGGTCAGTTTTGGCATGAGATGTACCAAAAACTCAGGTCTGAACAAATCTTATGCTGGAAGGGAAGTTCTACTGTGACCTGAAGCCACTGTGCCTGTAGCTTAAAGCCCTTAAAGTGATTAATTTAATATAAAACAACAGAAAGGATTATACAGGAGGAAGGAACACTCTAGCTTGCAGGTCACTTCCAACCCACCCCAGCAGGATGGAGCACCATGGAGTGCCTGTCCCAGCTGCTATGTCCCATGTAGGTGGCTTCCTTTTAGAGATGGTATAGACATTTCCAAAGGTACCTGTTAACTTCCCACTGAAATAAGTGCAGGCATGTGTTATGTGTTATTTATTAATGTTTCAATAAATCAATCCTTTAATATTTTGTATTTAATCTTGCACTTTCTTCATGTTAAGTACATGCAGCATGGGGGGTGTGATGGCTGTACAGAACTCATGGGCTGAAGCAGCCTCAACCTCAAGGCTGTAATAGAAGCAGCACAGCTTCTACAGCTGCTTACTGGTGCCTCCTGATGGGGGCTCAGAGTCCTGAGACCAGAGCCAGCTAGGACTCATATTTCCAGTTAGCTGCTATTTCACCTTGAAGGAAAATTGCTGTCACTTGCCCGAGTGCAAAGACAACACTAACTTGAAGGCAGTGGAAGGAGAGCAGTGCAGATGAGAACTGGCAGCCCCTCTTCTATCTGGGGCTCTCTTCACAGGGCCCTGCAGTCACCACAGGTTTGTGTGGCAATGGAAGCATCCACATCACTTTTGAAGCAGTGAATCCACCCGTATCTCACCTTTACAGTGGATGAAACAACAGGGAAGATGCTCCAACTGCACTGAGGTACAGGGCACAAGAGAAGTTGTGCTGTCTTTCCCATACAGTAGCAGACAATACAGTTGGAATTGTATTTCTGCCTTCACCCTCTTTCCCTTCTGCTAAGGGAGGAACCACGAAGGAGTGTCCTTGTGTAAAAAATACAACAATAAATACACAGGCCTTCCCCCAACACCAGGTCAAACACTCCAGCTGCAGGGGACTAACATCTTTGCCAGCTTATGCAAATAGCTGTAGTTAATTAGTAAGGGGAGGAAGCTTTAAATCACTTTCAGCTCCCACGTTTGATTATAACTTTTTGTATTTTTGCCTGTAGTATTTTCAGTCAAAAAGTAACTAGGAAGAAGCAGTGGTATGCAGGGTAATAAGGTAGCTGGAGATGATTCAACTTGAAGAATGCAGCCAGGATATGTAGCTTTAAACAAAAACCCACACACAAAACAGTCATTTTCAAATCTGTGTTTGCCAAGATCAGGATAAATACAAGGTACCAAAGAGAATGGGCTGTTACTTATCCACAGTGCTAACTGTGCAGAGTTTTAACAGTTACAGACAGCCATGTACACATACTGCAGGGACAATGGTTTGCATTAAACACACTGATTTGTCAGCAGATTTATGGTTGTACAGCATCCGTAGGTTTTGAGCTGCATTATATAACCACTGCAAGAACCAATAGTAAGTTAATACAACTCTTTATGCCTGGCAGCTGCTGGTACCAGCCTCTCTCACTCTATGCAATTGCAAAAGCTTTGTATTACCTCAAAGTCAGTTGAACTTCGGGTAGTTCTGCAGTTCCTTGCAATTGGTTTGAAAAAGCTTAGCAGCCCCCGTGGCTCTGGCAGCTGACTGAGAATGATTTCAAGGAATTAGAAGCTGTTTATCTTCAAGATGTCAACCACTGTAATTATCCCCCCTCATGATAGGGAGCACTTCATTACCATTTATAAGGTACTGTACACAACAGCTGCACTGTTTTATTTGCATCATTTCTGAACAAACTTTTATAGAACAGCTTTCTTAGCATGAAACTGATATTCATTCCTGTAAGATCAGTTCTCTTAAACAAGAGTGCAAAAAAAAAGTTGTATAGTGAGCGTTTTTTGTTTTAATTTCTATTTTCCAAAGTTTACAGAATAAAAATTTGCATTTTTATTAAATTAGTATGGTAAAGAACTTCTGATCATACTCAAATAATGTTGTCTATAGAACTGGATTCAATAACATCATATTTAATTCCTTGCACATTGCTCATGTAACATCGCTTTCCATAAGAATCAACAATTTAGAAGTCTTCAGAAACTGAAGCCCGTGGCAAACAGACAGACTGAGGGTCACTGCATGTTTTGAAACTTCCCAAGATTCTATTCCATATGACATGCACCAGCTCCAACAGGGACAAATGTTCTGACTTAATAAGAATCAGCCCTTCTGTCCTTTCAGAACCTTCCTTTCTCCCACCATACCTTTCCCAAGCTACCTGGAAAGAAAGCACACAGCCTAGCAAAGTGTCCTCTCAGAATTGCATTGCTAAGACTCATGCCTGGGAGTGGGAGCAGGGCACTGAAGGGACAGCTTCGTTCCCTGCATGAAATGCCTATGTCCCTCAGCATGACCCATCAGCAAAGTGCTCAGCTTCAGGCATATGGCCACTAGCTGGCGCCGCTGTCTAGCACAAGTGACATTTAGCTAACCACAAACCTGAAAAATAAAAATCTGCAGCAAGTTAGCTGAGGATATCATAGCTATACAAGAAAAAAATACTAAAAAAAGATAATTTAAACAATTACCCACAAGTAAACCTTTAAGATCTAGCATGCGCAAGCTGTGTTGCAGTTTTAAAATACATTTAAATATACTTTCCCCATAATTAGAGCACATAATACTGAATGTACATTTGTAACAAATCCCAAACTCTAAAATCTGGCTGTGGACTTACAAAACAACTGTTTCTTCGCAATACATTGCAGTCTTTAGTACATAGCAGCTTCAGTGTGAATAATACCTCCTGCATTGCCAGCACTCGGGTATATTTTACTTTCTACCATCTGACATGGCTGAGCACAAACACCCAGCATTCTATTTAGGAGCAGTAACCAATAAGATGCAGGCACCTGCTTGGCCTCCTCACACTGTGAGTGTGTACAATGCAACAATTCAAACACTACACGTCTAGCAGAACTGATCCAAGTATACATCCCTGCACCAGTGGTCTACTAGAAGAATTATAGCCAATCTTTCCTACATTAACAGGCCATACACAGCCAAGTTAATTTGGAAAACCACTATCTTAAACCTTAAGATGAAAAGCATTACATTGTTTTAATGCTGCATTAAGAGTTCTGCTTTCCACTGTGAATGGGAACATCAGTTTTGCACAATGGTCAGAAAGGATTATTCTGAAACAAGACAGTCAGTACACTGAATCACCTCTACATACAACGAGCATGGACTTTCACCCTTTCCCCATTACATTTCACTATAAAATAACTTCCCACCTCCTAGCTCAATTTGCTCATTGATACTAAGTTGTTTTTTTTTTTTTTTTTTTTTGCCATGGCAAGTGATACCTCCTCTAAGAAATACAACCCTCTGGCTCCAGTAAGGTGCAGTACGTGAAATAAAGAGTAGCATAAATGCAGCTAAATTTCATACAGTAGTTTCATCTCAGAGTAAAGGATACAATAATAAAAGCAGACTGGGAACTTAAAACATGTTAAATCTGGCAAGGAATCTTCAGAGCATTTTAGTGTTGTAGAACAACCTGCAGCTGTGCAAAAAACATGGAAAGTTCATCTTGATGCTATAGGCTAAATCCAGACACAGTCAGGTGCTGCGCATTATTCCTAGCTTCAAAGTAAGAGGTATCAGTTTCATCATCTGGCTGCGGTATGAAAGGCATAGGCTGATTCTGTAGATTATCCCAGTCTACACCATGAAAGAGGGGGTGATGCTTCAGTTCTGCAACAGAAATTTATATAAGCATTATTACATAAGCATAAAAAATACATACAAACGGAAGAAAATGTTTGAATTCACAAAAAGGCAAATTGCAGTTGTTTTGATTGCGCCCAACATCGGTGGGATCAAGCTGGTGCCATGCAAGCTTTCTTCCCCGAGCCAGAGGAATCGTTTCACACAAGACACACAACAGGTCTGAGGCTCCTTGGGGGGAAACCTGAAGCATAGATTCAATCTCAGTTTCTAGATATGCCCTAGACCACCTGTCTTACACTAGTCATGGAATAGCTTCCTGCTTCATACAGTCCCCAAATCATCATCTTCCTATCACTTGGATTTAAGTTTCTACACAGAATTCAAGTCACCTCTAGGCAAGTTACCACAGACCACCAGATTCCTCTTCCCCAGCCAGGGGAAACCAAGCTACAAGACTTGAGAACAACTCTGCTCAGTCTCTCTTTAGCATGAGGCAAATAAAGGTCAAAAACCCAGGAACACCAATCCCTGATGGAAGTGGCTTTATTGCTTTGAGTCAATCCAAGAAGGCAACTTTTTAGCTGGATGGGATCATAAACTTATGTTTTAAAGTCTCCTTTACCACACACATTAAAAGATAACAAGGAAAAAAAAACAAACAGGACAAGCAAGAATCATATCTAGAAGGAAGCAGAAGTTTGTCCAAGGTACTCACCACAAATGTAAATACAAACTGCCTAACACTAAAAGCCTGAGGTAAAACGTTAACACTTGCTTATTGTTCCTACATTGCCTGATCAAATCACATAGCACAATATTAAAGTACAAATATTTATTTTAGACAAAATGAAAGGCAGTTGGCCTTCCAACTCCTCCTAGTCACTTTGACTACTACATGTGCAGCAGGACACTGAACAGATCCACCATATCAGAACTGCACGTAGCTCTGCTCATAGAATTTCCACGTACTTGGCTGTCTTCAAATGAAAAGATGAGCAGAATGTGGCATCTTCTACAGGAAAGGAAAAACTGTAACCATGTTGTTTATGTTTATATGCTTTACAGGCAATTAGATTTCACCCTATAATCTAGGATAAAGACAATAATTTGTGTTAAGTAAAATATAAGATGCTTTTTGAGAGTCATTAAAAGTCAGAAGTCCCTGTTGCTATTATGATTTTCACTTACAAATCTGTGCCTTCTCTGATTTAAACTAGCTTTGAGCTCCTAATCTTTACTCTCAGGGTAACCATTTCTGTAATAATTCCTTCTCCAGCAGTTCCTTAAGCAATTCTCCAAGATTCCTTCCCCTTTCTAAAATATCTTACCTCATAGGTTTTCTTTTTTTTTTTTTAATCAAATGTATAAGAAATATAGCCCTCCTATAGTAGGAACTATTTAAGACCCCATAATGGGGAAAAAAAGGATAGACTTTGTGAAGTGTACATTGTAGGTAATTCCTACAAATATTCTCTATACATTCAGCAAAGACAGGCTGATTCTTATGAAAAAACTCCTTGGAATTAGCTTGTGAAGGAAACTTCTCTCCCAAACTACAGAAACCTCGATTAAAAGCCTAAAAATCACTTTTGTCTAGATCCCCTAATTACCTGTTACAGCACTAACAACAGTGAACTTGAGTATGTCAGATATTAAACACTGAATATGTGTTTTATGTGACACAAATTATTGTCTTTATCCTAGATAACAGGGTGAAATCTAATTGCCTGTAAAGCATATAAACATAAACTTAGATGTGATAATAGTTTAAAGCAAAAAAAAAAATTAATAGAAAAACACTTCAACTTCCACCAGAACTCTCCTCATTCAGAAGGTTGGGCAAAACCCCCAATGTGCCAGATGTCCCAGCTCTATATAGAGACCATAAGTAGATTACAACGCCTAAGTTTCAAGAGGAGTTCAATATCACTTTTGGTTGTAATGAATGCAAAAGAAGTTTAATACCAACCCTTCAGTCCAGCTCTCTTAGTACTGTCAAAGGTTAGAAGAATATCTATTGCATTTTGGGCATTGTCAGACAGCTTTTCTTCACCCTCTGGCCAGGGAATATCTACAGACAAAGATGCAGATGAGTCAATAAATCAAACCATACAGCCAACGTTGGGAAAGAACCTCACATTTTCCTTTATTACTGAAATAATTACCTCTTTTCAAAATATTCTGGAAGACTTGTGCTGGTGTTTCATCATTAAAAGGTGGAATTCCAGTTAGAAACTCAAACAGGCAAACTCCAAGAGCCCACCAGTCCACAGCAGAACCTAAGAAACCCAGACCATTATTATTAAAAACATTATTTCAGTGTATTTGCAAACATATGAGAAGACAATTTGAAAGTGTCTTCTTCTTGCAAAACTTCTTGGAAATGAAAGGCAAATACGTTGTGCCTGACAATCACACGAAGACAAAAAATATTAAAGGGCTTTTTTCAAGTCATCTTGTTCCTTACTTCCTTACCAGACAATAATTCTTTTATTTTGTACTGATAAAAGAAGGGAGCTATTTCAGTCATCAGCTCCTCTCACAAAGAATCCAGGAGCTGAATTCTCCAAGGGCTTGTTTCTTTTTTTGACAGGAGATGACTGTCTTTAACACATTCTCTACTATCTGGACAAATACTTCATCTTGCCATCCCGTATCTTTCTCTCCCTCAGATCTTTGAGAATACCCAAAGAATTCACACTTAGAACTTCATTTACCTAAATTTATGCCCCAAATACTCAAGACAGCTTGCAGAGAGCATCTAGCATGGGAAGAACTGGAATTACTTTCCATGACACTGAAGTTGATTAGAGCTTTGGTGTAGTTAAAGGCACTCACAACTTTGCTATTTTCATTTTCCCAAGTTTTGGATTTTGCAAAATCTTATTAAACCACTTAAAAACAAGCAGGCAAAGCAGTCTCAAACACCACTGCATGCACTCTAAACTTTCTTCATCTTTAAGCTATGCCTATGCCACCAAATAAAGAACAGATGCCACACTTTCTGATAAAAAAATTTTGAAACAAAATTAAAGGGTAATTTTTAAGAGTTTTTCAGTATTAAAAAATAAAAGTGTTCCCAACCATTTCAAAAGGACTATTTAACCAAATTCAGAAAAGCTGCAAGCTGTATAGCTAGTATAATGCACTTATAGCAACTTCTAACAGCAGTAAGAGTGCCCCGCCAAGCTAAGCACATCAGAGCAGTGAAATCACATCCATCACTGTTAGAAGTATTTGGATGTTTAAGATAAGCACTCCCAGCTTTAGTCAAAATCTAATTAGATCACAACTCTGAACAAAGTAGGAACACAGGGCTCAGCAGCAATTTTAAACCCCTCCCACCTCAAGTTTAACTGAAGTTAACTCCAACCACATCCTGACCAAGTCATGTCTATCAATACTTGGACACCAAAGCAGAAATACCCAGCCTTAAACATCCGAGTCTTCTTCACATACACAAACTGATTCAGATTGATTGCATGAAGTAGAAATGAACCAATGAGAAAAAAAGCATCTTCATTATTTCCTGCTATGGATGGCTTTTAAGAACACCAACAGTATCTTGGGGCACATCAAAAGCAGGGCAAGGGAGGTCACTGTCCCTCTCTACTCTGTCCTCCTGAGGCCCCACCTAGAATACTGCATCCAGATCTGCCCCAAACACATGGAAGATGTGAAGCTGCTGGAGTGGGTCCAGAGGAGGGTCACAAGGATGCTCAGAGGGCTGCAGCACCTCTCCTATGAAGACACGTTGGGTTTATTCCACCTGGAGAAGCCACCAGAGCCTTCACTTAATACTTAAAAGGAACTTATAAACTGGAGGGAAATTGACTTTTTACACTGGTAGATAGTGACAGGACAAAGGGGAATGGTTTCATACTAAGAAAAGAGATGTAGATTAGATATCAAGGGGAACTCTTTCACTACAAGTGTGATGAAGTCCTGGCACAGGCTGCCCAGAGAAGCTGTGGATGTCTTAGCCCTGGAGGCATTCAAAGCCAGGTTGGTGAGACCCTGGGCAGCCTGATCTAGTGGTGGACAATTCCATCCATGTCAAGGGAGTTGGAACTAGAGAACTAGATGATCTCTGAGGTCCCTTCCAACCCAAGCCATTCTGTGATTCTATTACTCCAATGTCTGATAATCTCATCAGCAATACTGGTGTTTCCTGAATCTTTAGTGGAAGTACCGCATTATTACGTGGAGTACATGTTGCACATCTCTTTCTATACACACTCTGCTCACCCAAGAGTTCTCATGAATTGTGATCTAATTATACTTTGACTGCTTGCAGTTATGCTGAGCACTCCTTTCTATGCAGTACACAGCAAACTCACCAGAGATCAGAGTCCCTGTATGTGAAGAGACAACGAAGCAAGAAAATATTACAATTATTGCAAAACCCCTTAACAAATAAAAACATCAACAGATACCAAATGTAAATCTGAAAGCACAAGAATACAGATAACTTAAAATCTGGCAACTCAACAGTAAAAATCAAATGATGCTGTTAAAGCCTAAGCTAGAAATAGAAGAACAATAGCTGTATTACAGAACTACTTTAAGGTCACAGCAGCATTTACAAGTAATTTAACGCCACCAGGAGTATTTAGGGAAGGAAAGTTGAGTTCTGAAGCCAGCAAACCCTGGCTTCAATGAAGGTAAAGGGAGCTTTTTCATTTACTGACAAAAAACCCTTTGCAAGTTACTAATGAAGGCCTGAAATCCCTCAATAATTTCATGGAAGCCATCTTGAAACACAGCAAAATTTGGTTGGAGTACCATTGGTTACATTTTCAACCACTATCCAATTTTGATATCTGCCAAATAACCATGATTCTTTAAGAGAAGTGAGAACTATCACATAGTTTTAGTAATTTTAGTCCAGTTACACTCAAATTTGTTATATCTGTTAAACTTTTTCCATGCAGTTAACTGCATACCAAAGAACTTTACAGTTCTACAGATTAGTGATCACTCAATGGATATTCAACAGTAGCATCAGTACAATCCTTCTAAGACTATTTACTTTATAAAAACTCATAAAAACCTAAAAGTTGCTTTTTGAAATAAAAATATAACAACTATAACTATATAAACTATACAAACTATAAAAATATAAGCAACTATAAACACAACAAGGGGTACACAGACTTTTGTTGTTAATGACCTAAAAATTAAATGTTGGGCTTTCTGTTGCTCAGTAGAGCTCAGGATTAGAATCAAAGTTTACATGCTTCAATGCTGTGTTGTTTCATTTTACTATAGCATTTTATATATTATATAAATTATATATATATTTATATTTATATAGTATTGTATTATAGTATTCTCAATAAGTATTTGATGGCTACTGTCGAGTTTTATTGAGGAACCTGTGAAAAATCTCAATTCAAGTCACTCAGTTCAAGAATAACTAGGATTAATGCAGCTGTATAAACTTGTCTTACTGCACACAGCACTTCAGGGTCAACAGATATGGAATACACTGAGAACTGGAAGATTGATCCTTTCATATTGAATTTATTTTATTATTATTTTTTTTTAATGAATCTTTATGGATACTTACAATGAACAATTTGTGATTCCCAAGCAACAGGAAGGTCTCGGGCTGCCTAAGCACTGTTCCCAATGCATTAGGTTAACAAGTGAGACTACTACACCAGACAGCCCAAGCCTTGTGAAAAAGTAAACAGAGGGACCTGCTGAGGCAAGCACTCATAAGTGCAGGCAGAAGCCAAAACAAGTTTTTTTGTTTGTTTGTTTTAAAAAAAAAAAATTTGCCCTTCTTGGGAGGCTCAGGATTCTAACTACATTTAAAAGCACATTTGATGACAGAATCGAATGCATCCTCAGCAACACCAAGCTGAGAGGTGCAGTTGACACGGTAGAAGGAAGCGATGCCATTCAGAGGGACCTTGAGAGGCTAGAAAGCTGAGCCTGGGTGAACCTGATGAGGTTCAACACAGCAAAGTGCAGAGTTTTGCACTTGGGCTGGAAGAATCCCAGGCATCCATACAGACTGGAAGGAGCGGTCCTTGAGAGCAGCCCTGCAGAGAAGGACCTGGGGGTCCTGATGGATGAAAAACTTAATATGAGCCAGCAGTGTGCCCTTGTGGCTCGGAAGGCAAATGGTATCTTGGGCTCCATCAAAAGAGGGGTGGCCAGCAGGGACAGGGAGGTGATTGTTCCCCCTGTACTTTGCTCTTGTGAGGCCCCATCTGGAATACTGTGCCCAAGTCTGGAGCCCCCAGTACAAAAATAACAGGGAGCTGTTGGAGCGGGTCCAGAGGAGGGCCATGAAGATGATCAGAGGACTGGAGCACCTCCCCTACAAAGACAGGCCAAGGGAGATGGGCTTGTTCAGCCTGGAGAAAAGAAGGCTACGGGGTGACCTCACTGCAGCCTTTCAATACCTAAAGGGAGCCTACATAGGGGAGGGGAATCAACTCTTTGAAAGGATAGATAACAGCAGGACAAGGGGAAATTTAGGTTGGATGTCAGGGAGAAATTCTTTAAATTCTTTACAGAGAAAGCAGTGAGGTGCTGCAGCAGGCTGTCCTGAGAGGTTATGGATGCCCCTTCCCTGGAAGTGTTCAATGCCAGATTGGATGGGCCCTGGGCAGCCTGGTCTAGCATTACATGTGAAGGTTGGCGGCCCTGAACATGGCAGGGGGGTTGGAGATTCACGACCCTTGAGGTCCCTTCCAACCCTGGCCATTCTGTGATCCTGTGAAAAGGTAACATAGCTACATTTCTAAGCATTTATAAACTCCAGTTTGTCTTACCATGAGGCTTTGTCAAAAGCAGCTCAGGTGCCAAGTAGTCTGGAGTCCCCAGGATGCGTTCACCTTCCACTGGGGCAGCTCCTCTTCTTACACTCTTTGGGGTCCTGTATGGTGTGCCAGCATCCCTCTGACAAGGTGTCTTCAAGTAAGCAACAAAAAACACTTAAGTCAAACCAAACTCCTCAACTCCTCAAGTTCTTTTCCAGTGTCAAATCCATAAATAACATTTAAAAGTAAACTCTTAAATTTTAATCTGAAAAAAATTACCAAATGTATTGTCAAAACCTCCAATTCTACCCCACAGTTCTTTACACTAGCTAATGAAAAACAAGCATCTCAAATATCTAAAGTAACACACAATTTTTCTTACATACCATTTGTACTCAAAACATGCTGAATTAGTCATTCATTCTTTAACCCACACACTACGTGACACACAATGCCTGCAGATGAAATTATTCTCAGGTTAGACTTGGTGACTGCTTACAGCTACACAAACCTAGTGAAAGTTATTTGGGATGTAATTTGAAGGAAATACACATCTGTGGGGTTTTCTTGTGAATCTGTAAGGCTGACTGTGGTGAAAGATTTCTAGTTATGATCACTGAAGCATCTTACAGAGACTCTGTTCTATATTTTTCAATATCCTCTTAATTCTAATCTATCTGGTATAGTTTTGTTTGTTTTCAGCTTTGTTTTCTATACAATAGAGATCAATCAATTATAACTTTAACATATGGTTGGGCTACAAAATCTACCCTCTTTCTGTTTTAGTAGTAATCATTTAGCAATGAAGTTACAGAAAGTAACACAAGTTTAAAAGAAACATTGCTATGCAAGCTACAGAAATATAACACCAGTCATTTATTTCTCAAATGAAGCACACAGTACACTGACTGTTTCATCTGAACACAAGTTCCATAGTAAATTAACAGTCTTATGCTGAAACAGAAGCAAACAATCCAGACATCAGAAGGAAGAGAGTCCTTCCCCAAAACACCATTCAGAATACCTGCTTCTGGTACATCACTTCATTCAACACATTGCCAACAAATGGCTTTGTAGCTCTGTCAGGAGTCTTTAAATCCAACTGCTTAAGGAATTAGAAAAGATCTGTAAAGCTGTACCAAAATAGACCAGGAAACGCAGACTGACATATGTTTACTTTTCCCACATTTCCAAGGCTCTAATTGACTGTAAAACATTTTTATTTACAATCAATTGGATTAACAGTCAAAAAAAGTGTCATCATCCATCCAACACATAGCAGGTGTTACTGTTTGCATAAGTCTTTATAATATCCTTTTAATTATTACTTGACAGTAAATCCATTTTCCTATGATGAAAAAAGCAGCAAGCACAATAGCAATTACTAGCAGCATAGCAGTATTTCCAGACTACCATGGCTGATACGCAACAAGAAAGTTAAAGACTTCCCATTACATCAGAAAAGCTCACAGGACATACTACACTGCTCTGAAAGAGAGGTGAAATAAAATATCACAGGTTTTCTTTACTAGCTTGCAGTAAGAGCAAAGGATTTCTCAGAGGAAGACAGACAACATGTTGAACTATAGGCAAGTCAGGGAACATACATCCAGTACCAAGCTCTTACAGAAACAGTGTTGGCCACACAAATGCAGCAAGTGAAAGCATGCCAGCAAAAGTTATATTTGACAGACTACTTCAAGCTACTCCAAGTTTTCCTAAATAACACCTGAAAGGCAAGTTTCAGGTCAGCAGCGTCCAATGCACAGATCCTGTGTCCCCTTACGTACCTGATAGGCTCTGTATGGTCTTCCTTTCTGTAATGGAGTAATAGCTGTCGGGTAAGAGCCACTACAAGCAGGTGACAGGTCCATTATGTCTAAAGAAGCCATGCTACATGGATCCGATGCATTAGATATATTAATTGGACTATTGTAACTTCGAAAAACAACATTATTTTTTCTGAAGAGATTAACTGTTTCCATCATCTTTTCAGAAGGAGACGATATGGTGTCAGGGTAAGTATCTCCAGTGTGTTTTTGATGATTATCCTGCTCACAACATAACATCCTGCAGTTCTGAACAACATCTGTTTCCCCTCCATTTCGTGAAGAATGTTGGCAGTTAGGTGACGTTGTTAGCAAGTCTTCTGCTTTAGGTTCCTCAAAGGAAAGGTCTTTAACACCTTTATCCAAATCTAGGAGCTGCTTTTCTAACTGGCTTTCTGGAACAGACGTTTCAGGAAATGAAAGGTCAGGATCTGCACTCAGGGCTCCTAAAGGTTTTTCATCATCAGCGCACAAAAGACTTGAGTTCATATACTCACTTTTATCCTTTTCATGATCTGCATCCAGATCACACAAAAGATTTTTGGCTACAATTGGAACAACTGTTTTTTCTATTTGTTGCCTATCCATACATCTCATAACTTCTTTGCTTTCGCAGGTCTCACCACCAAGCATTAAGGATTGAATTTCAGTTGTCAAACCTGTACTTTTGCTTGCTGAAAACTCTGAGATCCGACAGCCACGTTTATATTCTGCATTTGTTTTTTTAACATAGTTAAGTTCCTGACAAGGGCTCGTATCAACAAGTTCAAAGCTTCTTTTTACACCTGGCTTTTCAAAACTTTCTTCTTCTTTGATTGGCTTGACAGGACCTTTCAGGAACAAAGGTGATTGTTGGGAACTGGCAGTTTCTGACATCTCACTGGTCATCTCTTTATTTGCAATGACTTCTTCCCAGACCTTGTTTTCCAAGAGGCATTTTCTTACTACTCCTTTCATATCCAGCGTAGTCACTGGAGTATCTGTTATTTCAGAACGTTCAGTTCCCAGCTTCTGCCTGCTACTAGAATCATTGCTACTGATGGGAGAAATAGCAGATTCTAGTTCTTTTTTCTTAAGAACTGTAGGATCTTTGCTATTTAGTAATTCTCTATTAGAAGGGAGAGCTGGCCTGCTGTTACTTGGGCCCGTAGTAGAACATATCTCATCTTCAGTTCGCTGCAAATGAGCACATTATGTTTTGAGTATCAAGAAAAATAAAATTACAGGATTACAGAAATGTGTCCTTAAAAATATTTTATTTCTACTTCAGTAGAAAACTGCAAGTTGCAAGCATTACTTATTCTTTATAATCACCAGTAGTGATAAAAAGTAATACATAGTATGTTCAAAAAAACCCAAGAACTAAATTAGGGAGCAGCTTTGACAATTAACTTTAACAAGAAAAAAAGTTTGCAATAATACAGAAGAAAAAGTGGTAATTTTAGAAGTCTAAGGATGAAGAAATTGTGGTTAAAGTTGTTTTACTTGCAACAATTTTATGTTAAGAAGATAAGCTACAGAAGTTTCCAGTTAATAAAAACACCACAACAACCACTAAAACCAAGGAACCCTACTATGCTCCTGATGGTTGTGGCACATTTTACTCTAGAGATGAAAGGAAAATGCAACACTGCTATTGTTTCGATAACACAACACAGAAACAAGGCCTTAAGAAATGGACAGAAAAAAGTGTTTTAAATAATGCATAATTCTTTGCCTTGTGTGATCTAAGTTGGAATCGCAGCAAGTGGCCAAACAGAAGAGGAGCATTTCATTAATTCAATCATTGGAATGGGCTGCCCAGGGAGGTGGTGGAGTCACTGACCCTGGAGGTGTTCAAGGAACGTTTGGATTTTGTCTTGAGGGACGTGGTTTAGTGAGAACTACTGTGATAGGTGGACAGTTGGACTGGATGATCTTGTAGGTCTTTCCCAACCTTGGTGATTCTGTGATTAACAGTCTAAAATAAGAAAGGATTTTATACCAGCTATGACTGATTACTGGCTAGGCCAGTTGGTACAAAACTCCTCAGTACTACAAGTGGTAACAGACAGAAACATTGCTGGGCTTCTTTTCTACGTTTTTGTTTTTTTTTCCTTCTCCAAGTTCTGACTTCTGAGGAAATTCTTTACTCTGCACACTGAGTTAACTGAAGTGCAGGGATAAGTTCAGGTCCCAGAGAGCTTCGGCACTGAACACCTTATAGAGAACAGAGCACTGCTGCCTTCTGTCTTCTACTGCTGCTTTGCAGAAGGTAAATGACATTTGCTTTTTCTGCACATTGCGCAGAATTACCATTTGTCAGAGGATGACAATAACACCACGAGGCTGATTCAAAATTCCTGTTCAACAGTGATTACAGTCTGTTCTTTGTCCAGTAAGAAGGCCTCTCTAAATCTGAAATAACTGGGAGAAGGAAATAAAGACACCTGCAATCATGCATACAGAAGTGCAAGCTAGTTTTAATTTGTAGTAGAAAAATGAAACAGTTCTGACCTCTACACCTTTCTCCCACCTGGGGCTGCTGCAGCATTCTGATTCCATACTGGACAAATACATATGAGACTGACTACTAGCAGTGGAGGTATCAAACCTTTCCCCTGACTGAAGCAGAGCAGGAGTTAAACTCCTCATGGGCATAACAGGAGTTAATGGAGAAGTATCCAGACCTTGAGAGAGAAAAATGACGTAGACAGATAAATGTAGGCATCTGTACACATGCATATATGCTTTTTAAGTAATAAATCAAAAATAAAAATTGAAATGTTGATCCATATGTGCAGCATATATTATATTAACCAGCTTCACATTAGGCCAAGCTTTCACACTGACATAAGTTACAGGAAGCCATGTGATATCAATTTATCATATCCTTTTCTGCATAGTAAATAAATGTTTTTTTCCTCTCCCTGAGGTGGGCACTTGCCAAGAGCTTAAGAGCAACATTAGTAATAGCAACATAATTACTTTCTTTTGCATTTCTGGTTAGAAAAAAACAACAGACAATTTAAATGAAAGTACATATTGCTGTATTAAACCATTTTCAGTGGAACTATAAAAGCTGATACTATTTCTGTAAAACCCCAAAGAGTAATTTTGAATTCAGTAGTTATTCACTCAAAACAAACAAACAAACACTACATTCGTAATTTAGCTGAAAGAGTGTCAGTGCTGAAGTACTGGAAGAATGGTAAACAGCAAGACTGTAAACAACTTTTATCCAGTGGGTTCAAGCTACTTGTATCATTCAAAAAATATATAAAACAGGACAATGGTACAGAGTACCATTGTATTACTCAATACAAGGTTTTGTATACTCACCTGTTTTGAATAATTTAGTTGAAAGAGGAGTGTTTTCCTTTTCAATCATAGGTAAGGGTGAAATCACTTCATTCAGACTGTCAGATACTCCACCTGAATTGGGATTGATTGGCATTTTCATTCCAACAGGAGTATACTATGAGGCAGGAAGAAGACACACAGCAGTTAACAGAGTCTAAACAAAGAACCTGAGATATTGAGTTGATATTCACACATTCTTTATTAAATTTGCATTGGAGGTAGACCATAATTTTTTTTTTTTAAAATCAGAATTAGCAATCAGCATTTGAAAATGCTGAAGGAGTGTAAGGATAACCTTATAATTCCTACCAAAGATAAAGAGAATAAAATAACCAGATACTTAAAAAAAAAAAAATAAAAGAAGAAATTACTTACAAAACCCAGAGAGCTGATAAGAGACAACAGTTGTCCTGGAGTCCGTGAGTAGTCATGTTTTGGCTTTGCCATCGATGGTGTAGTAAGGATATCTATCATGTTTATATCTACAAACACGCAGGCAAAGTTCAGGTTGACTATTCAGCTACACCTTTCTGCTACTTGAAAACAGCATGTTCAGATGCTAAAGTAGTGATTTATCTTTTGCTAGGCTTAAATTCACATTTTCACCCTGCTCTTGCACCCTCCAATTTATGTGGGAAGTTCCCAGTTCAAGCTGGAAATTAATATACACAAAGACAGAAAAACATGCAGTGAAGGATAGAAATGAACAGAAGCACACTAAGAAAAAGAATTACTTATTCACTCTTCAAATTCCCTTACAGGATTTCACAGTAAACTTTGAAATTCATTTTTCTTAAGAGAAATAACTCATTTTTCAAACATCCTGCCCCAAAGAATAAATATGTATGCTTTGGAAGAGCACAGAACAGCACCCTTGCTAGCAGGTACTTAATCAGTACTTTGTAGAAATCAGGTGTTAGTGCAGTATTTGGGCTTATTTAAATGAAAGCTGTCTGCTACAAGGAAGTAAAGCATTCAAAAAATACAGAGGCTTGTCCAAAAGAACATGGATAGAGCTGGATGGGGCTTTGAGTAACCTGGTTTAGAGGGAGGTATCCCTGCCTATAGCAGAGGGATTGGAACTAAATGATCTTAAAGTTCCCTCCCAACACAAACTATTCTATGATTTTACATTCTAAGAACTATAACCAGTAAGATACAGGTAACTCTTACCTCTATTCAGAGTAACTCTGGAAAGCCCAAAATCTGTCAGCTTTATGTGGCCTTGATTAGAAATGAGCATATTGTCTGGCTTCAGATCCCTGAAAACATGAATACAGTTGCGGTCAGCAAAAAGGTAGATTATTGGCCAGCATTATGGAAGCTACCTGAGCAGAAATGTACAGTCCAAAACAACTGGCAATAATGCTGATTGTCAGCAGAAAGGTCTCTTGCTACAACAGAAGATTCCAGTTGGAGAAATACACCTAAACAGTCAGACAGACCTAGAACTATATACTGTACAGACATCTCAAGCCTTGTAACATCACCATGCAATCACAACTTGCATATTCTATGATATGAAGGGTTTAATAAGTGCTCTTGAGTACTACTGCCACAAAATTTATTGATGTGTAGCTGCTGTACATGAGAACAAGCACAATAAGCAAACCTCAACTAAAAAGAGTTAATGCATGTTCTTTGCAGTGCTGCTACGAGCAGCAGAAAACACAGTCGTAAGAGTAGTAAACATCTTGTTGTCTTGCTGTTCTGCTCACAGTATCCAGAGGATTCTGGAACTTGTACTCATTTAACAGCCATGTTCATACAGCACTTCCTGGGGCAGGAAGGGAAGAGGAAAGCAGTGTATGTTTTTCTGCTAACTTACATGGATATATTTTATTTTTGATGCTTCATGACATTGTTGCAGCAAACAAATGCAAAAAGAGCTTCTGGAAACTATCGAACGGGGTAGCTATTACTATGTAATAGCTGTTGGCATTTGAGGAGAATCTGGAGACAAAATGCAATGAAATTGAGTTCTTGCCTGCAAAAACCCAACTGTGCTCCACCCAGTTACAGTTGCTTTGCAGAAGTTTTCCTAAAGTATTCATAATTTCTTTATGACCAATAAATGTTTTTTCCTTTAATAAACAGAAAATAGCAGTCTGGATGCAGAATCAGCCTGTTCTGCACACCACTACTTAACTAGCAAAGAAGATAAGCATGTGATGTCAGCCAGAAACCCACCACAGGCAACACAAGCCAGTAATTCCATGCACTGCCTGAACAGCAGTGGGTTACTGTCCTTTCATATGTACTTTATAAACAACTGACCTACAGGTGGCATGCCACAAGTCTGGGCATAAGATGCACATAAAATGTTACCTAATAAATAAAACATACAGGCAGTGTGAATGCATTCATCCTTAGGAAAGGCCATACAGCAAGTACATGATTAAGGCAATAAAATTTGTTCCGTGAGATGATGAAATGTAAATTCCTAGGCTAAAAAAGACCCTAAGCTACCAAGTCATTTTTTATAAGAAAGTAGGTTTTACCTGTGGATTATCCCATGTCTGTGAAGATAGTCCAGAGCCAGTGCTGCCTCAGAAATATACTTGACAGCCATTTCTTCATCAAAATATCCATAAATATGGAGAAGGGATTTGACATCACCACCAATAAGGTATTCCATCACCTGCCATGCAAAGATTTTAAGGTAAATTAAAACACATTTCAAATTTGTAAATCAAAAAGCTTTTACATGCAAGAAAATATCATTTCAAAGACTAAAAGATTGCAGAAGCTTCCTTGTGGTAGCTTCATTGATAAATGAGAGTGGATATTAAGCATGTTCTGTTAATAGGCATTAGTGCTTCCCATTATTTGTCTACATTACTTTCTGGAATAGGTGTCGGCTTCCAAAAACTTACATATCATAAAAAAATGAATTGTTGCTCTCTTCTGTGAAACTCAAGGCCTGAAAGCAACCACTAACATTTTGATTTGTTCAAAAACAAAACAAGTATGTAAATGATTTCATCTTGCAAGTGTTTGTACAACATGAAATTCTGACCCAAGCCTTATGAAATATTGGTAAGTTTACAGAAACATAGGATAGAGTGAGAACACTTGATATGTGAAAGGAGTTAAAAGAAATGCATATTAAAAAAAACACATAAAACCATATTACTACACCCATGTAACATTCTTCAATGGTAAAAAGAAATTTTTTTTTTAGTCAAGGAGCCTCATCAGTATTAAGATATTAACATACAACATATTAATGCATGTAGAGATGACTCAGGCATCTACATGATGAGCAGTGATTAACAGAGACCAAAAAAGGAATACCTTTTATACACAAACTGTATTGTAAGAGCGTGAATCAGCCTCAGCACTTCAGCACACTCTATGTGTCTACAGCAAACCAAACGTGCCTGACCTTTTGCAGGCAATATTAAACCATGCTCTTTCTATGTAGAGGCAGGTGACAAAGCAATGCTCAAGCCCTGCTGTGCTCCACAGAACTCCACACTGACCAGCGCTTCCTTCTGCCACCCATTTATGCTCTCACCACCCAGGCCAAGAGCCTTAAAGCATTTTGAGGGCAGGCAACAAATAACAGACTTCCACATTAGTGAGGCTCATAATCTTTTCAATGACACTTCTCTATTTGAAGAGAATGATTTCTTGTTTTGTTCTCCAAAAGACTTCTCTACATCTTCCTAAAGCAGACTAGCTACTAGAAAAGACTTTCCTGTTTTCAGACATTAATAAAGTTTTGCATTCTATTTTCAGGGCTGTAATGGAAGACCCCTGCTGCTCAGTTACTCACCAGATAGACGTTATTGGCTGACTGAAGCGAGTAGTATAAATGCACAATAAAAGGACTTTTGCTGAGAGCCAATGCATCCCTCTCTGCCTGGACCTGGTGAACCATGTTCTTATTGATCATGTCTGCTTTTTTCATCACCTGAAGAAGGAGGGGAAAAAAAAAAACAACATAGCAGATACACATTCTTTTCCTAAGCACACAACCCACAGTTGTGCTTCACCCGTCTCTATACTGTAAACTTGCATGCATGTGCACGCAACAGTTTTAGGAACAGAGCTCCATGTAACAAGGAGATCCTAAATCACGGATTATTAGAGCCCTTTTCACTTGATCACAGCTGCACACAGCTGACAGGCAGTGAGCACACACTGCACACTCACGGAAGCTCACCAACCTCCAGCACCTGTGTTCTGGTGATGCTGAAGTCACTTTGATTTACCTGCTCTACACACAACACAACTTGAAAGCCGGGCACACAGCTACCCGGCCGTAACTGTAAAAGCATTCAGCGCCTTTTACAGCAATAAACAACCCCTAAGCTGCGTGGCGTTAGGACGAAGGACTTACACAAAGCTCCAGAGGTGACAGCGCTCACAACGAAGCCATACGAGCGCATGCAGCGTTGAACACCAGTGTTTACCTCACCGCCTCTCATTTCCGAACCCGGCCGCAGCCCCCTGCGATCCCCACGATCCCCGCTCCGGCTGCGCCCAGCACCGGGGGCAGACAGAGCTGATGGAGCCCCGCGGCCTCACCTTCACGGCGTACAGCCGGCCCGCCTTCCGGCCCAGGTACACCTTCCCGAAGGCGCCGCGGCTGATGGGCTTCACGATGGTGAACTCCTCAATGGAAGGCGGCCGGGGCACCTCGATGCGCCTCGGGCCGGCAGCGCCGCCCTCCCCCGACCGCGGCTCCACGGTGCCCATATCGCACCGCAGCCCCGTGCCCCGCGCCAGTTCAAAGCGGCGCTCCGCCCCGTGACGTCACGGGCGCCGCGCAGGGAAAGGCGGCGCTCTCGCGAGACCTTGCGGCCGTTAGGGCCGTTGGGGAGCGGGCGGTGATGGCCGGTGCTGGGCGGGGCCGTGCCGGGTGCTTATGGTGGTGGTGCGGCTGTGCGAGGCTGCCGTCTGGCCTGCTGGTGGTGTCTGCTTCTTGAAGGCTTACACGGTTGTTGTGCGTAACCACGCAGAACTGAGTGGTGGTTGTTGACAGAAGTGCAATGAGGCTCACTGCAGCGTGCTTTCCCAGTGTGTGGGTGCTGCCCCAGTGCCCGTGCCTTGGGTTGACGGCATCACAGAATCACCCGGGCTGGGAGGGACCTCAAGGATCATACAGTTCCAGCCCCCCTGCCTGGCAGGGCCACCAAACATACACATTTAGATCAGGTTGCCCAGGACCCCGTCCAACCTGGCCAGTCACCTCTGCTACACCTCGTGGCTTCCCTGGCCCGACTGGAAGCACTCCCCGATCATTTACTCCTTCTGTCATCTACAGCAGCTGAAAACGGCCCTTTGTGTGGGAGGGTTTGTTTTTTTTTGTGATACCTGCTGATGACATTGCAGCAGATGTTGCTGTTGTTCTAACTGACTAGCTAAGAATTTGTCATCTAGACTTGTTGCTCAAAAGAAGGTTGATACTTGCAGTCTCTGTGCTTCTGTGGGGTGCCTGAAGGTTCAGGAATTTAATAGAATGTAGTGTGACACATGAAGGAATTGAAAGGTAATATTTAGGAAGAAAGGACTGATTTTGGTCCCAGTACTCATTTTCTGGTATGCTTCACGCACAAATCTTCCCCTACCTGCATACTTAAAAGTAGCAAAATTGAGGATTATATAGCCAGGCTTGGATTCCTCTGGTTTGGAGTTGACAAACTGATTTCTGAGCAGCTCTTGTGATCAGGAACTACTGTAATGCTGGATGCATTAATTAATTAATGCATCTGTTAAAGACACAGAGTTGCTGGAGTGGGCCCAGAGGAGGGCTGTGAAGGTGATCAGAGGGCTATGAAGATGATCAGAGGACTGGAGCACCTCTCCTGTGGAAAAAAAAAAAAGGCTGAGGGAGCTGAGCTTATTCAGCCTAGAAGAGAGAAGGCTACAGGGAGACAAGCTGTGGATGCCCCATGCCTGGAAGTGTTCATGGCCAGGTTGGATGGGACGACCTAGAGGGTGGCAGCCGTACCCCTGACAGAGGGTTGGAATGGGGTGGGCTGTAAGGTCTCTTCCATCCCAAGCCATGCTGTGGTTCTATGATTCTATGAACTTTTGCCCCTCCAGTTCTTACTTCAGCCTCCATTTGTCTTAGGCTGGGTTCCTGTGTGTTTTCTTTATTCATTTTGTGTATCTCTACAGCTACAGCCCACATTCCTGTTGCAACAGCAGGAAGGGGAATGGCATATGCAATGCAAGTAACCTTGTTGCTATCTTCCTGTTATCAAACTATGGCCTTGTGACAAACCATCTGTGATACAGCCCTATTGGAGTGGAGGCCTTCAGTGGAGGCCCTCAGTTTTAGGGCCTCCAGTGTTTACCAGTTTTACAGCTCCCAGCTGTTTTCCTGGTCTTTATTTTTTAATATCCCTCACCCTGTTGTTTTTATATTGCTTTTCTGTATACATTGCTGTCAATAATTCATTTCAACTAGGCATAATTGCCTTGCTGCTGTCTCTGTGTTAGCAGAGAGCCATCTCTCTAGACGTCAGTGCAGACCTATGGTCTTCAGTAACTCAGTAAGACAGTGTCATCAGACTTCTGTTTTGTTTTAAGGTGTGTACTTCACTTACAATCTGACACTGCCAGTGGAAGTCTTGCTCGTTAATGTAATGTGCTAGTGTAGGAAACAATGTTCTGAATAAGCTTTCTCAAACGAAGTCAGCTTATTAATGGCTGTTTCTCATTTAACTCTTCAGCATTAGTTCAGCTGTTGCCTTTTGTCAGCAGCAGTTTAAGCAAAAAAGCACAGCTGACAGCAGGAAAGATGGCATCGCACTCACAGATCAGGTTGTGTAACCAAGCAGTCCATCACCACAGTTCTTTGATGCAACATCAGCGGTGTGGAAAACTTCACCGGGTGGATCCTGGGCAATGCTAATTGCCTTTTTGTACTGCTGCGTGAAGATTCTGCCCAATTAACTGACTGACCCACATTGCGGTGATCGTGTTGGTGCTTGTGGAAGGCAGCACGGAGATGCATGAAGGCTGTGCTGATTTGGATCCGTGTAAACTGGTGTTTTTGGTAAAGAAAGAAACAACGGTGAAGAACAGCAGTCAGGTGAAAGAAAGAAAATGATAACAAACATCCAAAGGTAATTTTTGGGCACATGGAAAGACAGCTCAAAGCGAGGAGAAAGGACGAACATCAAAGACCAATTTCTGCTACGTGCAGGTCTATGTGCCCGTCCTATCATTTATGTTGCATCGTAACTGAACGCGAATAACAGCATTTAGGTTATTGGTGCTGGGGGCGTCTGTCTGAACGGACACGCCGGTACGTGAGGCTTAGATGGAGCTTTCCGCCTCAAACCCCTCCCCCCGGCCTCGCCGCTTTCCGCTCCCGCGCGGGCAGGCGGTTCAACCCCTGCCCCCAGCTCCCGACGAGGACGGCGTGGCGCTGAGGGAAAAATGGGTTGCTGAGCAACCTGGTTGTGGGCGGGGCGAGCGGTAGGCGGCGGATCCGGAAGCTGTTCCAGCACTTCCGGGATCGCTCCGGGCCTGGTGGCGGCCGGCCGCAGGGGGCGGCCATTTTCCCGGCCGGCGGGGTCCTCCTGCTCGCGGCGGCTGCCAGAGCGGCCGGGCGGCGGGAGGGGGCGGCTTTCTATCGTGGGCCGGGAAGTGGGGCAGCGCCCCGTGGTCACCGCCGGGAGGATGTTTTCCTTTTCCACCGTGCAGCCTCAGGTAAGAAGTCCGGCGGTGCGGCGTTCGGGGCCCTTCCGCGCTGGACGGCTCTCGGGGGGCTCCTCTGCGGCTCGGACGGGGCGCTGGGCGGGCGGCGGGGGTCCGGCGGTGCTGCGGCCGTTTGGCGTTCTGGGGCGGGGAGAACGGGGGAACCGAACGTGGCAGTGGAGGAGAGAGCGGGTACGGCTGAACCGGGTAACCTGCAGGGAGGCGTTCCTTATTTGTTTCTGTCGTGGGTGGGAGCGGGGGCTGCGCTGTTCGCACAGCTGGAGTCGTGCAGTGAGCTGTCACCGGGCGTCGTGGCGGTGAGAAAGAAGCGGCTTGGGTAGTAGTGGAGAAGTCCTTTAATTATGTTATGTAGAACAACTTGGATGCAGTTGGAAGGGAGGACACCGTTCGGGAGCCAGCGAGCAGGACGTCACTTGTGGGTTGTGTTGGCTTCCATCTGAACCAGTGCTTTTATCCCTGAGTTTTGCATTGGTGGGATTGCTGTGTTACCGTGGGCTTTGTGTTAATTGCTTTTGTTGGTGTTATGAAGCGAGAGGAGTGATGTTTTCAGGAATGCATCATTCCACGTTTTTGCACTGGGAAATGCAAGGGGAAAGTTTGGTGAGCAGTTTGCATGCCAATTTTGACCGTTGGAGCCTTTATCATTTTATTGCAAACTTCTGCAGTTTATCTTGGAGCAGTTAATTCTGAGCGACTTCTCCCATTGTGCAGCACGTTCTTTCTGTACCTTCCATCTAGTCAACACACGTGGAAGTTCTTGGAGAACTTAAGCAGGAGCTTAATCAGCAGTCACAAGGCGGTGTTCACACTGCAGGAGCTGCAGCTCAACTCCTCCCTGCCTAGCAATATATGCTGTCACTGGGGCATTTCAGAAGTGTTGAAATGATACTGTGTATTCATGGCAGCCATGGTCATGATGGAGCAGGAGCCCGGGACATATGAATTCACAGAGTGGTGTCACTTAAATGGCTGAGGACTGCTGAACTGCAGAATTAACTGTGCTGTGTGTGCATGCATTGTATAGGCTGGTGTGGTACTGAGGTTGATAAAATGGGATCCTAAGGGAGAAAGCGTAAACTTAGGAATAAACTTTATAGTACAAGAAAAATATAAGTGCTTCAAGTCATAGAAGTATCACTTCGTAGAGGAAAAGAGGTGTTTTATTTATTTTAACAATGCTAGAGCCCACGGTTCTTACAAATAAGTTCCTTTGAGCTATTAAGATTTTGATTAAGTTCTCATGATTAAACACTATTTACACTATGGAGTTTGAATAGCTTCAAGTAAAATCAGCTTGATGAGATCTACTATTGAGGTAATATGTCCATGGGTAATCTAGAGTTTTCTGTGTTATAATAGTCCATTTTAATATCTGAAGTTAAGTCCTGGGCACTGGTGAGAGGAGTGATTTCATTTACCTTTCTTTTTCTGTTAATTTTGCTTGAAGAGTATTCTCTTCTGCAGCTACATTGTGAAGTCTACTAGACAGGTGATCTTTATGCTTAGTTTTGTCCTGACACCAAGATGGCCTCAGAAATACCATGTAAAAAGAGTTCCTGAAAGGCAATAACTGTAAATAAACAGCATTTAAATATTTTAAGAGGTGGTGGTAACCTGCAGATTTTTTTCAATATGGAAATAGTTTTGCTATTGCTTTACCTCTATCTCTCCAAATGTCTGTGTTTCCTTTTTGTGTGCTGGTATGTTTCTATTTGGGAGGTAATTTAACTGACTGTGGTCATAGAATGGCTTGAGTTGGAAGGGACCTCAAGGGTCATCAAGTTCCAAGTACTCTGTCACAGACAGGGTCACCAGCTGCTAGATCAAGTTCTAGACCAGGCTGCCCAGGGCCCTATCCAACTTGGCCTTGAACCTCCGGGGATGGAACATCTACAGCCTCTCTGGCCAACCTGTGTCAACGCCTCAACAGTCAGTCAAAAAACCTCTCCATGACATCCAATCTAAATCTGTCCTCCTTTAGTTTAAAACCATTTTCCCTTGTCCTGTCATTAGCTACCTGCATAAAAAAATTGATTTCCCTCATGTTCATCATCTTCCTTTAGATATTGGAAAGCTGCAGTGAGGCCTCCCTGCAGCCTTCTCTTTTCTGGGCTGAACAAGCCAGCTCTTTCAGCCTGTCTTCATGGGAGAAGTGCTCCAGCCCTCCGATCACCTTCATGGCCCTCCTCTGGACCGTCTTCAAAAGCTGTACACTTTTCCTGTAGATAGAAGCTTAGTTCCTATTAGGGAAAATCATATTTAGTTTCAATCATTTCATACAAATAAGATACAAAATTGTGGAGTATTTGTCAAAGATAGCAACAAATCATATTGTTATGTTATCAGGCAGTAACAGCACTTTTTTTTTTTTTATACTTGGAGGAAAAACTGCCCTGAAATTCATGATGGAAGTATTGTAATAGTAACTTTGTTTTCATACTATTTCAGCAAGCATCCAGTCTAACCTAAATCTAATCTAAGTTATGTTAGTTTCCTAACTAACTAAATGTTTAGGTGGGAACTGTCTTTGTGTTGCCTAAATGTTGATAACCTGTACCTGTTTCTGTATTTGAAAATGTAATGATTATTTTCTAGAATCCATGCTATATCTAAAAAGGAACAGGAAATGTAGCTGTTTTTCTCACCCAAACTTCGTGAACTTCTATTCTGTTGTACATACTTAAACTCCCATTTTTTTTTCTGTAATTTGAGCTACCAACTCACAGTGTAGTGTTGAAACTAAGTACATGTGATTTGTTATGCAATTCTCGGTTAAAAGGCAGTGTACAAGATACTTTAAGCCATAGTTTGGAAGGGAGACTTGTTTAAATTGTTGAAGACAGCTTTAAGTGTTTGTTTTTTTTCTTTTCTTACAGGCTACTGTTCCTTTGAGTCACCTTATCAATGCCTTTCATTCCCCAAAGCCCTCCACTACTACTGCCAGCGCGACATCCGTACAGCCTGTCCAGAGGGATGCCACCTCAGAACATGATCCTCAGAGCAGTGAGGTACTGGAAACTTTTGGAAAATGGGTCTTTTGCTTATAACTTAATTCAATATTTGACTCATTTTATAAAATGATGTAATGAGAATATGAATGGACAGAATGCAACTTTTTTTTTTGACAGAACTTCAGTAAGTCAGTGTCCTGTTAGTCCTACAAAAATACAGTACTTCATTAATAAGAAAAAAATGCAGGTAGTACCTGTCTTATTAATAACTTTGAGATGAAGAGAATCTGTTTCTGCTTAAATCAACTTTGAATGTGGTGATAACTGTGGTTACATCCAGGGGACTTTTTTAAAATGACTTCAGCTTTTGATGTTTTATTCACGTATGTCTTCCCGAGCATCAAGTTTCATCTCAAAAATACAACATAAAGTTTATGTTAAAATGATTTAGGAAAAATGAAAATATAACCCATAATGTTCTAACAGTAAAAAACCATAATTTATGTGCAAATACATTTTGGATAGCTTGATATACATTTACTTCTTGTTTAAGAAAATATTAAGTCTAGTGAAAAGCTCTCATGAGAGGCTAATATATATTTTAAAGGGTCAAAGCCAATAGGAAAAAAATGTTTTTATAGTTGAGCATGTTTAAAAAATACCCACCTGTAAAATACAAGATTACATTTACTTAAATCAAGATTACTACTTTGGTAACCGAAGTAGGTGCACCTTTTGCTTTTTTTGTTGTATCCTTAATTTTCTGTGTAAGAAATTACAGATCTTAGTTCTTACGCTCCTCTAAATACAAACTTTTTACTTTCATTGTGTCCACTCATTTCATACCTTTCATTTCATACAAAAATGATTATTTTCAAATTTTTATTTGAATTCTGGATATAGTTTTTAAATATCCAGTCTTCATGTTGCTGCTAAATTGCCTTATCAAAATTTTTCTGTAAAAAGCCTGGCCAAAAAAGGAGAAAGTGGGATTTTGTCCCTTTCCCACTTGTATGAAATAAAATGGGTGGATATCGCTGTACATCATCTCCCTCACACCCTCTGCTCATTCAATCATGAAGATTAAAAAGAATTGGAAAAGAGCATTTTTTTCATGTCTACCGCAGTCATAGAACTGTTTGAGTTGGAAGAGGCCATTACAGGCCCAGCTTCCCTGGGATGGACAAAATGGGGCACCCACACTAGATTGGGTGCTCATAGCCTGATCCAGCCTGACATTAAATGTTCACTGCTGCTCTGGGCACCCTCTGCCACTGCCTCACCACCCTTATTGTAAAAAAAATATATAAATAAAATAATAATAATAATCTTTATATCCAAACTAAATCTCTTCTCTTTTAGTTTGATACCATTTCCCCTTGTCCTGTCAGGACTTTCCTGTTGTGAAAGCTATTAAAAAAAGACTGAATTGGGAAGAAAACTTGCTTACAATTAGTGTACCCTGCTAATGAAAATATCGGTGTGCACATATGGAGAAGCTTTTTTGTGTTGACAGTAGCAAATATTCTTAAACTGTGTCCTTTCATTTACTTCTAGTTGCTTATTTTTTTGTCTAAACTTTTTATCTCAATGCAGCACCTATATTTTGCAATCAATGTGGCTAATTTCAAGTTATTAACGATATGAAGTAATTTCTGAACATTTACTCTTTTTTTTTTTTTTTTTTTCCAGTCTGTACTTAATTTCCGAGATCTGGGATTGTCAGATTTGAAACCTCACCAGTACAAAGAGCTCATGAACAGGTTGCTTCCTGGGTACTACCCAGATAGCAAAGTCTCATCGCGGTGGCATACGTCTTATGTCTCTGCTGAGTCGTTCTTTGAAAATAAGCATGGTATGTTTTAGAGTGAGGTGCTGATGAAAATGAATAGTGTTAAATTGTGAAAGTGAGCTGTGTTCTTCTTGTTGTAAATAAATTATGGTTTTAAAATGTCTAGTACATTTTTTTTAATGAAGAGAGTGCTAATATCTTGTTTATTTGAATCATGGGGTGGTTCTTTTTATGTTTTAGAAATCTGAATCCAGTTTTGAGCTCATGCTTGAAGTTGGTGATTGTTGAACTTGTCTGAACTTAGCTATCGCATGAGTACGTGTTGTCTTAATGACAAGACTGAGCTAGAAATTTAATCACCACTCTGTTCCACCAAATAAAATGGATTTTGCTCATTTATTAGTGTAACACATTTGTGAAAATCTCCAGCTTACATAAGGCTGTTCCGTTTTTTTGTTTGAAGCACTGTTACATATGGACTAAATAAAAGGGAGTTCATAGTAACAAACTTAACAGGACACATAGAGTATTTCCTTGCTGGGGGAAAAAAATAACAAAGCAAGAGTATTTCCTTAAATATGTTTTGTTGGGATTGGCCTTAAGTGCAGGAAGTGAAGCTATCATAAAGATGTTCAGTGATGTGTTAGGGAAAGAAGCATGTAAACAACATCTTGATTATCACTATGTGGATGGGGTTAAGGATGGGAGGACTAGTAAAATGGAATTAATGTTTAAGAAAGGGAAAAACAACCTGTGCGAGCAGTAATGTGTAATTACTATTTGACGTGTGTTTATGTTTTGTTGTATCAATTCTTACAGGTTTTGTGGACGTCTTTAGTGCTTTACGCTCATCATGTTTATACAGGCGGCATCCTCATCCCCTCCAACACTTCTGTTCTGAGCTCAGGTGTTGGCCAGGTATGAAACAGTGAACTGCACTTTGCTTTTAATTTTCGTTACATTTTCATTTTGAGAAGGTCCTTTTCTTTTTTTTTTCTTTTCTTTTAAAGAGAGGTCATGCAGGAAACATTGGTAAACTTCCAGGAAGAGCCTTTAAATTGATACTAGCACAGTAATTTTGAGACTATTCTTGCATTTGAGCAGTATGTTTTCAGATTTAAGTTAGTAAATGTGCTGTAACAAGAGAATATTGTTCGAAGTTGTTAGTACTTGTGTATAATATTATTAAAAGACAACAGAAGATTTATTTTTAATCCATAAATATGTTGAATCTAATGGTCTTTATAAGGTTTCGTGATTTGTTTAAACTGCTCCTGGATACGTGATGGGTAAAAGCAGAGTAATAGCAGGGCTGTTTTAGCTACAAAGTAATTAGGAGCTCAGTGAGTTCAAATACATCTGTTCAGTTTTTCATAGGCTGCATCTGGATACTGTATCTGGCTTGTGTACCTAAGTTACAAGGGAAGTGTTGACACAGTAGAGGCAGCCCAGCACTGGAAGGGTACAGAGTGTAATGTGCTCAAAGTATGGTGGCAGCTGAAGGATCTGAGCTTTTAAGTTAGCAGAAGGGAGGACAAGATGGGACTAATTGCTGGTGGAGCCAAATTAGTTACCCTTCTCTTGTGCACCTTGAGGGAGAGGCAGCAGTTGCAAGTAATAACAAAGGAAATTTGTGTTGGGGAGTTTTCCCAGTGAGAATGATGAAGTTCTGGAACAATTTTTTTGGCGAGGTTGTGACTGAACTGTCTGATCTGATCTTGAAGTTTGCCCCTTTTTTTGAACAGAAGTCCCACTTAACAACTGACCTTTAGACTGCTGTTGATTATCTTAGAATGCTTTAATGAAAGAAGTTTAACATTCCTGGCTTTTGTACTTTGTGATTAAAATCTCCACCACAAGGTTTCTGTTGTGATAAAGGAAGACCTGCAGTGCTATAAACTCTTTGTATTCCAACAGTCTCATTTCTTTTGTCACTTTCTATGTTAATAAGGCATCACATTCATTTGGGATCTTTTCAGGGCAGCTTTTTAGCTGAGCTTTTGAATAGATCTTGCCTTAAAGCATGAATTTTCATTCCCATCCTTCTGGATCAGATTTCAAATATGAAAGATTTGCCAACGTGCCTGGATTTAATTGATCTGTCTGTTTCTGCTGTTCTCAGAGACGGCGATAGAGCTGATCAGTTTTCCTTAAAAATTGTTATGGAAAAAATGTATTGTAAAACACAGCATAGCATACTTGAAATTGAAAGTTTGGATTACAGCTGTTGTTCAGGATTGTCTAACAATGCACTTATATCATAAAATGTTTTGATTTATTTGTTTACACTGTTTTTTCCTAGTAGATCTAAAAGTGCCTTCAGACAACTTCACTTTTTTTTTTTTTTGGTGGAAATGGTCTGTGATTATCTTTGCTTTCTAACTTGATTATTTTGGGGAGGTTTTATTTGCTCCATATATTTTTCAATTAATGAATTGAAATTACCGATGTTTTTAATTGTAGTGTGGTAGTAAGGGATGGTTCTAAATTTTCCACTTCTCATAATTACTTTTTGTTTTAAAACCCAAGTTTACATACAGACCCGGAGCTTTAAGACATTGCGGTCAAGATCGAGGCGTTTGCAGTCAACCACTGAACAATTCACCGAAACAAAGAGTTCTTTTCCTTCACTTTTGAAGGTAACTACAGATAACTTTAGGAAGTTGTGCTCCTTAAGTAAATCTTTGTAATTTACCAAGAATGCTCTAAGAGTTTTTTTTTACATTAGTAATTCTGAATTCTGAACTGAATGGCAACGTACTGGTTTTCTCATTAATACACAGATTTGTTTAATATGTTATGACTAGAGATTATTTTAATCTTCAGGGAGATAATTTCAAATTGAGAAACTGGTTTTAAGTCTATTCTGTTTTTGTGATTTTGTTTAAAATAGCTTGGAGTCAGTTAAGTATTTAAACAGAAATACAGTGAGTTAATGTAAAGCCTTTTTTTTTCCCTAGCGATTCAGCATGTTACTGATACTTTGAGAATAGACTTATTTGTAGTAATTATCTTTAAGATGCAAAAACTTTAAACTTGATATTTCTATGGGTTTAAAAACTTCTCTGCTCTTAATTTAGTAGAGAACTCTAGGCTTGGGGTAGCCCAGCACTTACCAAGACAAAGTTGATTTCGATACTTTTTGCTCCTAACTGGTTATGTAGAAGTCAGGCTAATTATAGCATTGGTTCTTATTTTATGTGCAGATTAGCTCGGAACTTTACAATTTGTTTAGGCATTGTGATTTACTTAGTCTGTGGACTAAATTTTCTATGGATGGAGATGCACCAGAGCTAGCTCCATGTGGTGGTGGCCTTTGATTTGAGAGCGTATGATACATATCTAATCAACTCTGTCAAAACTATAGTTGGAAAATATTTAATATTTGGGAATAATAAGTGGTTGTCATGAAGGAAAAGGCTTAAGCAAATAACTTGCACTGAATCCAGTGTACAAAGCTAGCTGTGTGCAAAGCTCTCTTGGCTCAGTTGTCCCTTTGGGCTTTGGAGCCTGATCTGTTCAGAGCAGACATCAAGATGGCTCTTGCTTGTACCTTTGTAATCTCACACTTAGCCTACTGGTTTATATTGTCTAAACCCACAGCATCTAAATTTTAAGCTTTTATTTTTCCCTTCCCATCACCACCATGGTACCAGAGAAGTTAACTGTATATCAGAACTTAGCATAGACTAACATTGTGGAATGTGTTTTAGGGCTTTTTACTGAGAAAACGAAGAATTGATGTTGAGAACTTGGATGCGCTAATGAAAACAAAAAACATCCCAGAAGCACACCAGGATGCTTTTAAAACTGGCTTTGCAGAGGGCTTTTTGAAAGCACAGGTATTCCTGCAGAAGACACTTGGTAAGTTGTTTTAGTCTGTGTATTTTTTGTCTTTGTGTTCAGAAAGTAGTTTATTTTAGCCTATTTAATATTTTTCTTTGTTTTCTTTTACAGATTCCTTAAGAAGATCCCGTTTGCTTTCCTTCTTTCTCTTTGTTTTATGTTTTTATCTTGCTGTATATTCCTCATTTTTGCCTGGGAAAGGCTCCTTTTCAGATGCCGGTTAGTTATGTTTTTTGAAACCATTTTACTTTCTTTATTCCTTCCAGCGTGTTTAGCTCAAATTAAATGTGTTTTTGTATGATTGTTTAGGATAATGTTGCAGTGTACTAATGGAAGATAGTTACTGCTTTTGACTACAGTCTTTTAAACACTAATGCTAAATAACTTTTCAAGAACAACTTTGGTTTTTTAGTTTCTTTTTCCTGATTATTTTAATGAAACAGTTGCATGGAAACTAGCATAGAGGTAGTCTCTTCATAGATTGTGTTAGTCTTTGAATTTAAATGATGTGATATCTGAGTTGTCAGCAGTATGGAATAGATTCAATTTTTCAACTTCCATTTGTAGTCACAGCCTAATTTACTGTGACTAGGTACTTACATGGCCAACTGCCATCATGAGATATCTGCTGGAAATGGCAGAATGAACAAAGGCTGAGCTCAGATAAATGGAGACTTTCACTTTCGTACTGAGCTATGATTTGGTCTAGAGAAAGTTTTGTAATGTTGAAGGAGAACTTGTGTTTCTGTGTATCTGCTTTTGGATGCAGAGCTTTCTGTACCTAAAAAAGCTTACCACTGAATGAACTGAAAATATTTTAAATATGTTTAGTGTTTTTTTTTTTTATTCTTGCTGCACGCTTGTAAACGGAAACATTGCATTTTAAAAGGCTGTGTGTAAAGGTAATGGCTTAGCGTTGTATGGATTTGAGTGCAAAGCATGCTCTTGGAACAAAGTAACTTTGCATACATTTTGCCTTTCCTTTTCTGCTCTCAGTGCGCTTTAGAACATCAAGTATCTTTGATGCAGCAGTGGATCCAATCCAGCTGAAAAATGTTACCTTTGAACATGTAAAAGGGGTAAGTTCAAAAACTGTGAACTCAAAAGTCAATTCAGAAATTTGTTAATTCTTTGAGTAAGCACCGTGAGCCTGGAGAACATCATACTACGTCAAAGGATCTGCTTTTTATGACCTGTTTTAGAAGAAACAAATCTTTCACACATTTGGATAAGCATAAGGCGTTAAAACTGAAATGAATGGAGAATATGAATGATTGAATTACATTTCCTATTTTTGTGAAGAAGAGGAGCAGTGCAGTCTTCAGTAACTGACCTCATTCCTTTGCTCCTCTCCTTCCTCCAATATTTTCTCAATATATTGGTATCTAAGCAGAGCTGCATACTGACTTCAAGTTATAATCTGTGATTTTCTTTGACTTTGCACATTTCTTTTTATATTTGAAAGACATGATAATTGCATTTTCACATTTATTGGAGATATGGAGATACCTAGAAACATCTAGGCCTGACACTGCTGGTGGGATAACTTTATTTTTGTTCTTCATCTGTTCTTTGGCTGCGTGTTGCAAAATGAGGACTTCCCTTTGCCTGAATAGCTTAATTTTTTTATCTGATTAAGTTGATATCTTGACATAGTTTATGATTTCATGTTTGTCTTGGTGGTCGGATCTGGTCCTGAACTGTTTGGTTATCCCTTAGTTTTGTGAACTTCAGTGTTACTGATTCATGTAAACAATTCTAGGAAATAGGGTTGGTATCAACACAAAAAAGTTTTTTGATACTCTTATCTCCTTTCCTTCTATTTTATATTTCTGTTCAAATAAACTTATCTAAGCCTGTAGTACAAAGTTTATCTACAAAAAAGATGCAGTATTTTATGAATGTTTATTGACTTTTTGTGACATGCTTTTAATGTGTAGGTTGAAGAAGCTAAACAAGAATTGCAGGAAGTTGTAGAATTCCTGAAAAACCCACATAAATTTACTGTACTGGGAGGTAAACTTCCAAAAGGTAAGAATCATTTCTCACAGAAAGGAGAACTGTATGTAGACATGGCCACCTTTTGTAGCTTTGTTCCATGTTGAATGACTGATTTACAGACTAATCCTTGAATATTTTTTCCTCTGGTTTTGGAGTCAAAAAGTTGCATGACCAAAATGGTATTAAATACCACTGTTCCATTTTGTTTATATTTGAGATAAGTAGTAAAATACTGTTAGGCATTTGTAGTGGATTTCCTCATTTTGCCCTGTTTCAGCTTTTATTTGATTACAAACTTTTTTTTTTGTGGTTGTTTAAATGTGGATCGGACTCCAGATCTTTTAACGGAGTGCCTTCATACTGCAAGGAATGAGCAATATCTGAAATAGGATAGCACAGCTTTTTGAAGCCAAATGTAAATTCCTTTAATGCGCAGAAAGCACAGCTGTATAATAAGGCTGTATGGATTTGTTGTTGTTGGGTTGCTTTTCTTTCATATTTTCTTTCCTTTCAGGTATTCTGTTGGTTGGACCACCTGGTACTGGCAAAACTCTTCTTGCCCGAGCTGTAGCTGGTGAAGCTGATGTGCCATTTTATTACGCTTCTGGGTCAGAGTTTGATGAAATGTTTGTTGGTGTGGGAGCGAGTCGCATCCGAAGCCTATTCAGTAAGCTGAGCATTTGTGTTTTTGAAATCTTTCAGTGTGCAAAATGAGTATTCGTTATTGTTTACAGATAGTGAAAGTATTAATTTTGATAAGGTACAGTTTTGGTTACTGGAAAATAGCACTGTATCAGGATAACAAATAAAGCCATAAGTGTTTAAGTGTCTTAGATTTCCATGAGCAGCAATTGGTTGTAGACACTTGGTTGTCAAAATGAAGTTGTAGCAAGATTATAACTGATGTTACAGCATGCCAGTGAGGGTAGAAGTTATTTAATCAAAGATGCAGTGTTCTTTAAGTAAAAGTAATATTTTAATTTGTAATTGTATTACTATAAAATGTAAATCTTGCTCCCTTCAATGGGACTAGAATAAAAGGCTTTAGAATGAAACTCTGTTACATTTTTAGGTTGATAGTTTTCTCAAGAGAGGCTTTCTTTAACTATGGAAATAAATATTACAGAGGGTGTTGAGGGGGAAATTAACTTGTCTTTTGCATGTACGATTGATAGTGTCATGCATCAGCACTGTAAGAGGTGATTTGCATTTGTAGAAGGAAGGTCGCTTTCTTTTAGAAAGGCAACAAAGCGTGCCTTTATTTCTGTTGGTTATGGAAGTTTAGATAGGTACAGGTCAGCTTAACATTGATACTGCATGTCTGTTCAGCTGGGTGAGATGAACTGCATCCTGGAATGCATGTATAAATTTTATCCTAAAGTTTATTAGTGTATTTTATTTTGTTTTCATTACCTGTGTACTTGAGGGTGATGTCTTTCACTGTTAAGAAGCAGGCTCTGTAATGTTTTGTACCTGAGCCTGTGAAATAAACAGTTCTATGGAGCTGATAGAGGATAGGGTGAATTTCTTAATCTTCTGCACTTGTAATTTTTTATAGCATGATAAGAATATGGAAGCTGGTATAGAGATGAAAAACTTGCTGCTCTGTTGCTTCAAGAATGTTATACATTTTTTGAAATGGAGGCTAAAATTGCGACAGTTTTGGTGATGATACAGTGTTCTCTAATGTGAGGCTAATGGAAATAGGAGAATCCTGAATTGCATCATATGCTTTCTGTTGGTTTGTGTGGTTGAAGTGCCCTTCAGCTATTTTTCTTTGTCAGGGGAAGCAAAAGCGAATGCACCATGTGTTATATTTATTGATGAGTTGGACTCTGTTGGTGGGAAGAGAATTGAATCTCCAATGCATCCATATTCAAGGCAGACCATTAATCAACTTCTTGCTGAAATGGATGGGTAAATATCTAGATTCTGAGGGTATAGAAGGTGTTGACTAGTATTTTGAATATTTGGGTGGATTTTTCTTCCTTACAGCTTTGTTTAACTTTTAAAAATACTTTTAAGGATATAAATCTGTACGATACTATGATAATGCTCTTATGTTACTGTTGGCAATAGCAGAAAGTTACCATGAATGGCCTTAAGTAATACAGAAGCTTTTAAGTTACAGTAGTGTAGTATCTACAGTTTCCTGAAATCATTTCTTATCAGATCTCAACTCTGAGATCAGAGCATGATTTTCAACCAGTTACTGGGATAAACGTAGTCATTAGTGGATCAAATGTGAGTTGAGATGACTGGTCAGTTGAAGCCATCCCTAATAAGAAATAGAAATTGTTTAAAAATAAGTGTAAATTCTGTATAAAAATGCATTCTTGCCATTTTTTTTAACACAGCTTTAAACCTAATGAAGGTGTTGTTATTATCGGTGCAACAAACTTCCCTGAAGCATTAGATAAGTGAGTATGACTCATTGATCACTTCCATAGCATGTTTTTCTTTTTTTTTTTTTAATAAAGCAACTAAAGCTTGCTTTGGTAATTTTCAGTTATTGTAGTATTGTAGTTGAAGGCATTTGCAGCTAAAAAGGTTTGTAAATTGAAGAGTTATTTAAATTGAGAGGCACTTAAAAGGTTGTTATGCTAAGTATTAAGAAATAAGTAACCTGCTTCTAAATAACTAAAACTTCTGCAAGATTTTCAACTTAATTGGACTGGCTGTGTTCCTTGTTTGCAGTGCGTTTTATAATAGTTAGCAATAGTATCTTACTGTATTTACAAATAAAAGACATTTAAAATTGGTTGGCAATGTATCTTTCATCTGACTTTAGCCACAAATAAGAAATGAAATGTGGTTTATGTAGATGTCTTTTGAAGGATCAGGTACACTTGTTTTGCTCATATCTCTTAGGAACAGTTTACTGCAGCCTTTTTGAGTCAGTACATTAAATGATCTTTTCTCTGCAGTGCTTTAATTCGTCCTGGTCGCTTTGACATGCAAGTTACTGTCCCCAAGCCTGATGTAAGAGGTCGTACAGAAATTCTGAAATGGTATCTTAATAAAATAAAGTATGATCAATGTAAGTAAACACGTTATTACAGTATCTTTTGACATAACTGTTCATACTCAACCAGACCATTGATGTCTCAGCCTTTATTCCAAAAGCAGCAGTATCTTTACCTCATACCTAAAAATAAACACCACAATAGTACACAATGTTACAGAGCATTAAGACAGTTTTCTGAGGCAGTGTTTCTTACCTCCTCTGAACAGGTCATAGTGTCTTTAAGCATTAGCTTTCATTTCTTTTAAAGCTTGAGCACTTCTGTTGAATGCAACATTTTTAGTAGAATGTGGTTCTTATAATTTGAACACTTCTTGGTATCTGTTCACAGTGGAAGATTTTTCAGGAGCAATGTTGGCCTGAATGACTTCTTTTTTTCCCTGCAGCCGTTGATCCAGAAATAATTGCACGAGGCACAGTTGGTTTTTCTGGAGCAGAGCTTGAGAATCTTGTAAATCAAGCTGCCTTGAAGGCAGCTGTTGATGGAAAAGATATGGTAACCATGAAGGAGTTGGAATTCTCCAAGGACAAAATTCTAATGGGTAGGACATAATATACATAACACATAGGTATATGTTAAAGCAGTTCACTCTGTATGTGTCATTTACGCTTTCATAGAAGAAGAGAGGGGATTTGTTCGTATACAAACACATCTTCTGTTTAGTTTAGTTCTGAATAGAATTTGAGGCCAAAGAATAATTATGTTAAATCTAGTATAGAAAACATTCTTTAAGAGTTGATGCTCTATCAGAAACTGTGTTTTATACTTGAACCCAGAGGAAGGAGCAGGTTTCATTTCCTCCCATCCTCAATTTAGGAATATGTGGAGGGGAGTAGGTAACAAGAAACCTGGAACTGCTGTTCTATTAACTGTCATCTGGCAACACAACACACCTGTGACATTCACTCTATTCAAACTTGAGAGGAAGTGCAGTTTCATCAGATAGACAGATTCATGATTCATTTTGGTCTATTCCTTTAGAAGCAGCTTTGCTGTTAAGTACAGGTAGGTCAATTTCGGATGCTAGTTAATGCTCATCAAATGTGAAGTGTTTGCAAGTAGTATTTTAGTTATGCTTGTATGCTGTTCAACTGCTACTTTGTACTGTGTGTGTATAATCCATGTGTATTGTGGCGGCCAGCTGTACAGGCAAGCTTATTTAATTTTTCTTCCTTTGAAGGACCTGAACGAAGAAGTGTAGAAATTGATGAAAAAAACAAAACCATCACTGCTTACCATGAGTCTGGCCATGCCATCATTGCGTACTACACCAAGGATGCAATGCCGATCAACAAGGCTACCATCATGACACGAGGAACAACCCTGGGGCATGTGCGTATGTTTATAATTTTTTGTTAGTTTACTGCAAATTCTAAAAAGTATTTTGGCAGCAGTGCTATTTGTTGTCCTTATAATATAGTGTGTATTGGGATATACTGAGATTTGCAGTTTCAGCAGTCCCTTGGAAAGCTGGTTATCTCTTTTGTGGTACAAATATTCTTCATTCTGAAATACAGTAGCACTTGCTAATATACTGATTTGATTCTGCTGCAGTTAAAATAGCACCCAAGTGCAGCACTTAAAAGAATGTCTGAAGGATCAGAGAGTAGCAGCATTGTTTAGCTGTACTTTTAATACAAACATACTTTATCCAGTAGTTTTGTGTCTAGTTTGACATTTTACAAACCAGATTAGTTGATTACCTTGTTTCTCTACCACAGATATTCTTTCTGTGCAAGTGCATGGTAGTTCGTGGCAGAAAAGAAAAAATGTAGAAGAAAAAATGTAATTCCAGTCTGTCTGTTTCTGCAGAACTTTTGTGCAAGTTAATGCGTTCAGATAAAGTAATTGGTGTGAATCATTCAGGAACTTGATTTGTGCTCAGTCCAGATGTAGAAAATAAAGAGAAATGGATAGAATAGATTGTTCTGTTTCTGGTCCTACTTGTAAGGTTCTGTTATTTAGTTAATATTTTTGGGGTGGCTCAAAGGAAGCTATTTCAGCTTGTAGACCAAGCACAAACCTGACGAGGGTGTAGCCTAGAATGAGGCCCAGAGCAGTCGCATAGTTGTGTAAAGCCATTACATCCTCTTTGGATTTAAACAAAATTACTTTTCAGATTATTTCAGTTTGTTACCCAATTGTGTTTCTTTATCTTCCAGGTGTCTTTGCTCCCAGAAAATGACAGATGGAGTGAAACTAAATCCCAGTTACTTGCACAGATGGATGTCTGCATGGGAGGAAGAGTAGCAGAAGAGCTCATATTTGGAAGTGATCACATCACAACAGGTCAAGTCATCAATAATTAGAAGAATTTGTGAGCAGAGTTCATGGACAGGCATATTTAACTTGGTTTTAGTAATTAATTTTAATTTGTTTGCTATCCAGGTGCTTCCAGTGATTTTGACAACGCTACTAAAATTGCAAAACTCATGGTGACTAGATTTGGAATGAGTGAGAAGGTAGTGTATCATCAGTGCTTAAATATTTACATGCTACACAGACATGTTTTGTAATGGCTGTCAGTTGTGATGGGCAAAGTATTCTGCCAAAAAGGGAGGCTTTATGATTGGCCCTGCTATAGGAAACTGAATTAGGAAACCTGTGTATATGGTAGTTTAAAAATCAATTTGCAAGATTTCTCCTCACAGTGACCTCAAAAGTTACTAAGGTCTGCATGGAAAACAAACAGACAGACAAAAAAACAACAACAACAAAACTGAGTGAAATCAAACATTTTGGAATTGAGAATAATCTTACTGTGTTGGGCAGGATAAAGGAAATGTTGAGTTTTATATACTTCGAAAGAAACTTCTTTCATTATCGCTGTTGTTTTATTAGTAGTCTTTTTGTTTTCCTTTTAAATGAAATACTTAAGGTTCTGTACTGTGATCTATGGGAAGAACTCTGCAGTGACTACATAGGTAATGAATAGGCTTCTTGTTTTGCTGCTTTTGTTTGAAATTCTTTTTGTGAACAATTTTGTTTGTTTAGCTTGGTGTTATGACCTATACTGACACTGGTAAAGTTAGCCCTGAAACTCAATCTGCAATTGAACAAGAAGTAAGAACACTTTTACGGGTAAGAATCTTCCTTTTGCTGTAATACACTTGTTTTGAGATGAGTTGAGCATCAGTTTAGTTCTGTAATGTGTATCAGTGAAAATACAGAGACTGTTGCAAGCATTCACAGCATTTCACGTAGCAACAACTTGGAATATCCGCATGTCAAAACTTCTTGCATATTTTGCTTTGCAAGCAGTGGATAACAAGTTGATGGCGTTGGGTTTTTAATGTTCCTTAACACTTCCTCTTGCATTACATCAGGGTTTGTATGTTGTGTATTCATAGGAAAAGTGCTGTAAAGTGTTACAGAACAGACACAACAGCTGCATGTTGCTCCCAAATCTCATAACTTGCAGCTAACTCATTTTGTGTAGAAACAGCCATATTGGATGAGATCAGAGACATTTGGTCAGGGGTTCTGTTTCTCACAGGGATCAGAATCAGATGCTTAGGGAAGGTTGTAACAGTTGATTGTCACCAAACTTCCAGATCTGTTCTAGTATTCTGAATTAGTTTTCTATGGGTATATGAACTATTTATATCTAATAATATTTAAATCTTTACAACTATTGCTGAAACTGTTTCTGAACTGACTGGTGAGCTAAAAAGCTGTTAATGTAGAACAGAAAGTTAAAAATTGAAGCTGGTAGCGCTGGCAGTTCTATTTGCTGCAACAGGAAACTTGCTGGGTAGCGTTCACCTTTCAGGATGTATGTAATACTTTGAGAGCTCAATGTTTGGAGATCTTTGCACCTGGAGGAACATCTTGAAGGCTGCAACACTGTCATAATGTAAAATCAGATATTTAATAAGCGACTTTACAGACCTAGAAATGTTTTCTAGGTCATATTTAAAAATACTCAGGCTTGTCTGCAAATTTTGTTTTCAGTTATACTTCTGCAAAATGGAGAGGTGGCATAAAGCTATGTTTTCTTGAGCAGTTATGCCAGCTGGCTCTTAAATCTTAGTGAGACAGGAGTTGTGCAAGCTGTGATGTGTGTGGCATGACTTTAGGTACATGTTTCAAGCTGCATTTACCCAGAAACAATTTTAAAAACAATTCTGCTGTTACTTTTGTTCAGATGTCTTAAATTCGTACTACTTATTTTTTTGTTTAATATTAGGACTCATACGAGCGAGCAAAGAACATCTTGAAGACTCATGCAAAGGAACACAAGAATTTAGCAGAAGCTCTCTTGAAATACGAGACTTTGGATGCCAAAGAAATCCAAATTGTACTAGAGGGGAAAAAACTAGAAGTAAGATGATAACTTCTGGGATACAGTTACTGATAATCTGAAGAATGTACATCTAGCAGTGCAGTAGTCCATGCAGCATAGCTTTTTTCCCTCTGATGTGTGTATGGCATTAGTGACATGTTATGATTAATTCTGTTTCTTGTGAGCTTCTGTTGTTTATCTGTTTGTTGTGTCTCATTGGAATAAGACACGAGAATAAAAAACGTTCTTCATCTTCTGTTTTTCCCACAAGACGTTATTCAGAAAGACAAATCTCAGGGTTGAATTCAGTGTTCTAGTGTAGTCAGTTGTATTGAAGCTGAGAAGAAAAATGTGCAGATGTACTGTGGTGTGTTTTGGCATCGCTTCCTGAGTCGTGCTGCTACATGTGCATTTGAAGTGATACCCCGTAATATATACTATAGAGTTTTTTATGGGTAGTGACAAATTGACATGTAAAACAGTATGTAGTCTAATGCTCATACTCTGATTGAAGGTAGGGATCACTTTCAAAGAAGACATATTTGGAAATGCAACAAAGCACATGTATGAATGAAGCAGCTACAGAGTGCATCTCTAAAGAGAATTATGAGAGCTCCGTGTAAAACAAAAATATTACTGATTCATCTTCTTAGTGTTCTTGGAGTTAAAATACACACATGCAGAGCTGGGAGAGGGATTTTAACGTGAACACCAGTAACAGGCTAAACATGTCTAATCTTCTTGGACCTTGTTTTGGGCAGAACCATGGCAGGGATAAGATAAATACCTGTGACCTCTGATGTGCTGCTGACAGGACTCCTAATTTGTTTTATTACTGCAGTAGATGGATATGATTTGATAAGTGCTTTTATACTGCTGGAGATCCTATATAATTAGTTTCTGCTAATACTATGTATAGGCATTTGATAATCCAACCAAGAATTTCTTCAAAGTGGATGCTACTTTTTTTGCTAAAAAGTAGTTCAGAAAATGTTTGAAGCATGTGTTTCAAATAACATTCCCACTCCTGTTCAGTACAGCTAGGAAGGCTGTTTTTTTGTTGTGGGTTTTTTTTCCCCTCCTCTTCTTCATCCAACTTTTACAGAAGCTCCTGGAAATTCTGGGGTCTTACGAAAAATCAGTTTCCAACCAAGTAGAAGTGATTGCTAGCAATTGTATGCCAGTATTCTGCTGATCTCATGGAACTGGTTTCTAGGAATAACACAGCTTTATTATAATCTTCTGCACAATTAATGGTAGAGTCCTGGGACTTTAAACTTCTGTTGCAGAGAAGGCCTTCATTATTGTGTTAATGTTGAATGTTTGACATGGTTGGAGATGAAGATAGTTGGGCTGGTGCCAATAAGTATGAATGACAATTGATAACCACATTTAAAGCTAACATTAAATTGCTTTAGAATTTTCTGAGTGTAAGACCTGGTTGTTTTTTTTTTTCCAGTAAGATCACATGCATTCTTTTTTTCTTTTGAAACTAGGATAACTTTCTATTTGCTTATTTTTCCATTGTCAGCTATGATAGTGACATCCCAGCATGGGAGAACTTGAAAATGTTAAAAAACAATATACCAAATGCCTAGGCTGACTAGTTACAGTTGTACATGTATTTTAGAAATATGCCAATGGAAACAGAAATATATTGCATATTTGCATCTGTTTTTGGAATAATAAAGGTTCAATTTAATTATGGACATTGGCTTTTCCTTTTACTTACCACTGTAAAAAGCTATGGAATGTAATACAGAGTTCCTATTATGTAAATGGAATATATAAAACATTTGAACTTCTAAATAAATTTAGTAGTTACAGAAAAAATGTATACTAATTATATTTCTAGGGGATGTTCTCCCTAGAAATTCAGACCTGTTCTTCAGTTCCTGCTTTCAGCAATGGGACTTAGACAGAAATGTTTCCAGTTGAATAATGCAAATCTGTCATTAAAAGCAAAAGCAGAAAACTTTGACTTCAAAAGTAAGAATATCTACTGAATGATCTGTTTTGTGGGGTGAGTCCTATGGTCTAACATCTTTATTTTGAACACTTCTTGGTATATGCCAAGAAGAGCCAAGTGCAGGTTTCTTTCGATTGTAAAGTATATATTTGCCTTCCAGCCAGCTCTTAGCAGCTGTGCATCTGGGGATGGGGCATCAATCACATCTCTGGGAAGCCTGTGCCAGTGCCTCACCACCCTCACTGTAGAAATTTTTTTTCCTTATCTAACCTTCTTGAGCTTGAAACCATTTCCCCTTGTTCTAACACTACAGACCCTGCTAAGGAGTCTGTTCCCTTCTTTCCCGTACCTCCCCTTCAGATGCTGAAAGCCACGCTCAGGTCACCTCACAACCTTCTCTTCTCCAGGCTGAACTGTCCTAGCTCTCTCAGTCTGCCCTCATAGGAGAGGTGTTCCATTCTGTGGATCAGTTTTGTAGCCCTTCTCTGGATGTGCTCTGACGCAGTGTCTCTCCTGTGCTGAGGATTCCACGTCTGGACACAGTATGCCAGGTGAGGCCTCACCTCCCTGACCTGCTGCCCACACTTCTTTTGATGCAGCCCAGAATACAGTTGGCTGTCTGGGTTGCAAGGGCACACTGCTGGCTCACATCCAGCATCTCATACACAAATACTCCCAGGTCTTTTTAAGCAGGGCTGTGCTCCATCATTTCATCTCCCAGTTTGTATTGGTAATGAGGGTTGCTGCAACACAGGTGTAACACCTTGCACTTGGGTTTGTTGAACCTCATAAGGTTCACCCGAACCCACTGCTCAAGCCTGTCCAGGTTCCTCTGGATGGCATCCTGCTTCTCTGGTGTGTTAACTGCACCCCACAGGTTGGTGTCATCACAAACTTAATAAGGGTGCATAACCCCACCGTCAGTGTCATTAATGAAGATATTAAAGGAGTATTGGCCCCAGCACTGACCCGTAGAGGACACTACTCATCACTGATCTCCATCCATTGAGCCTCTGACCACCACTCTCTGGACTCAATCCTGCAGCCAGTTCTTTGTCCTTCAAACAGTCCACACATCAAGTCCATATCTTTCCAATTTGGAGAGAAGGATGTTGTGGGGTACCATGTCACAGGCCTTAGTGAAATCAAGATATATGACATCAGTGGCTCCTTCCCTTGTCCACTGATGCAGTGACACCATCACAGAAGGCCACTGAGTTAGTCAAGCAGGATTTGCCCTCGGTGAAACCACACTGGCTCTCCTGTATCACCTCCCTGCCCTTCCATGTGCCTTATGCCTTACCATAACTTCGCAGAAGACCTGTTCCATAATCTTCCCTGGCACAGAGGTGAAATTGGCATTCCAGTTCCTAGGGTCATCCTTTCTAAAAATGGGTGTGATGTTTCCTTTTTTCCAGATACCAGAGACTTTACCTGATTCCCACAACCTTTGAAATATTATAGAGAGTTGCCTGGCAACCACATCAGGCAATTCCATTCAGAGTCTGGGATGCATTTCATCGGGACCCATAGACTTGTGGATGTTCAGCTTCCTCAGGTGGTCACGAACCTGATCCTTGCTTAAAGTGGGAGGATATTGCCTCCCCAACCCCCTCCTACCAAACCAAATGTTTGAGGGCTGTGCAGTAGCAGTTTGCAGAGAAGACCAAAGCAGAAAAACTGTTGAGTACCTCAGCCTTCTTGTCTATTGTTACCAGTTTGCCTGTGTCACTCACTAGAGGGGTATGCCCTCCTGGACTTCCCCTTTCTGGTTTAAGGTACCTGTAGAAGCCTGTCTTGTTCTTTCTGGCATCCCTAGCCAAGTTCAGTTCTAGTTTGGACTTGGCTTTCCTGACCCCATCCCTACACAGCCTAGCAGCTTCCTTATATTCTTCCCACAGTACCTGTTCCCATTTCCACTGCCTGTGCATTCTCACTGTTCAGTTTGACTAGCTGGTCCCAGTTCAGCCATGCTGGTCTCGTTTCCTTTCCTGACTTGCTACAGCTGGGGATGGAAAGCTCTTGCACACTGAAGAAAGCCTCCTTAAAGATCTGTCAGCTCTGCTCTGCACCTTGTCCACGTGGACAGTTTCCCAAGGCATTTTGTTGACTAACTCCTTGAAGAGCTGGAAGTTAGCTTTCCTAAAGTTTGGCTTCCTAATTGTACTCTTCACCTGTCTCACGTCCCTTCAGAGTGTGAATTCAACCATAGCATAGTCACTACAGCCCAGGCAGCCTCCAATTCTGATGTCAGTGATCAGTTCATTTCACTGGTGAGCTGCAGGTCCAGTACTGTACCCCCCAGTTACTTGATTCAGGAAGTCATCCTCAATGCATTCCAGGAACCTCCTGGATTGCCTACAGCTTGCTGTACTACTTTTCCTGCAGATGTCCGGATGTATTTCTATGGAACTGGCCCCAAATCCAAATGGAACAGAGGCTTTGCCACACTGGCTGCAGCTTTCACAAGAAATGCTCCACAGCTCTAGATTTGGACTGTGTGGTTTTATACCTCCAGAACTCCCTTTTTTCCTAAATTACAAATGTTATATGCCACTATTCAGCAGATTTCTGACAGGTAGCTCATTAAATTGGTGACAAATAACATACTGGCTCTTAATCCAGATTTCGTCCCTACAAGTTAAGCCCTTCATTTATTATCAATACTTCAGTGAAAGCTCTTGTGCTCCACTGATGCATCTAAAATTGGATTCTTACAAACACAATGGAATTTATGGCTTTAGCTTTAGAACTATACTTTAGCTTTAGCACTATACTTTAGAATGGCTTAAACCTGCATTGATTTTTGCCTTTGTCCTCGATCAGATGTGATGCTTTCTAGGAAATTCCAGCTCTGTCTTGCCATGGCACGCCATTTAGCACTAGGCCACTCAGATGGTCCACACAAGATCAGTCTACAGTACATATCCATTTGGAAACTGCAGCCAACAAAAATAATCATCTTAAAGCTACAACATAAATAATGAAGGTAAATAGCCAGGAGATGCATGAGACCGATGTCTGCTGTAGCCTCTTCTGTATATTTCCTGACTGAACTGCAACAGCCTACGATGCTGGGATGATCTTTAGTGTTTATAATAATTTCAGTTCCAATACATTCAGTAAACAATTCACACACACCAAAAAAAAGGTTTAACAACATTAAAGTTATAAAGTCAAGCACACAAAAAAGGAGAAAACAAATCGATTCTGTGCACTTTCACTTCTGTTAATTAATGCCTGGCTGTTCTTTAATCTTTGCCTCTCTGTCGTATTATTCCATCCTTCCCATCATTTGTTTCTTAAATCCTGTGGGAGTTGCTGCATTTTAATCTCCATATAATATATACAAAACTGTAAACATTTAAATTAGTCATGAATGGACTTTGTCATTTCTATATCCAATGTCTAGCATTTTAGTTTCAGTAATGGGGAGAGATTTGCCAAAGTATCCAAAAAAGGTTAGAAATACTGGAATAAACACAAGACCATGAAGAGCCCCAAACAATATAACAAGAAACATGATCTTAAAAAACGTTCTGAAGATGTAGGTTTTCGCTGCAGCCAGGACAACTACTCCTAACACAGTAGATACTGCTCCCTGTAACACTGGGTACCCAAGCTGGTGCAAAGCTCCTATTGCCTTTTCATTGGCTGACGACTCTCCACTCGTAACAAAGGCATAGGAAATATGTGCAGAAAAATCTACAGAAAATCCAATGCAAATGACCAGGTTAATCATGGATATGGAGTCGAGGCTGATGTCCCAAAATGTCATGAAACCGGCAACACCAACAATAACAGAAGCTATAGCAAAAGTCACCCACAAGCAACACAGTGGGCTGGGAATAAGCACAAGAGAGACAACGAGCATCGCCCCAGCAGCGATGACAACATTCTGAATGGTGTTCTGCACTATTACCAGGTATTGGTCGTAGTAGATGAATGCTGGATGGTACACCATGAGTGGAACTACGCACTGCTTGGCTCTGTCTCTTAACTGATTTAGCAGATTTTTCTCGTCAACGGCTGAGGTGACATTCACTGTCTGGATGAAGAAACGAGAAGCTGCTATTCCTTCCCCAGTCTTGTTAATGTCCCACTCAAAACTGGGAGAATACTGGAATAGCACAGCTAAGTTATTAATGAAAAGATCCTTACTGTTTATACTTATTAAACCACTTGCAGCAATTTCTGTGTATACTCTCAGCCATGACAGAGAGAGGTTCCTGTCTACATAGTCAGTGCTCTCTAAATCCTGTACGCAAGCCTCAATGTCATTACGGACAGACTCATCCCAGTAGTTTACGCTGTCAGTAATGACAACCATGACCCTGGGTCCGTATTCCGAGAAGTATTTGTCATCGTCGTCATAGTAGGCAATAACATAAGAGTCATCACTAGCCAGATTTCGAAGATCTATGCCCTCCTTCATCTGGGTGCACCCATAAATACTGCCACCCAAATATGCTCCGTACAGCACCACCACAAGAAGCTTGATCCATTTACCTGTCAAGAAAGGGCCATAATACTTCTTGAAGAATATGCTCATGGGATGCTCGCTTTCTGTCTCACTGGTTTCTGGCTCAGGCGGCTCACTGGAACAGCTGCCTAAACAACATGTGTTATACAAGCAGGACTCCTTTCCTACTTTCACTTGCACACAAGTTAACCAGTGTCGGTTTCCTTTCACCCTTTTATGATTTAACACGATAACTGCCCCAAAGAAGGTAATAACATAGACATAGCAGAAGACAAAGGCGGTGCCAGTATAGAGGCAGAACGACCTCACAGAAGGAAAAGAAGTCCAGGTGCCAATGAAGAAGGCCAAGACATCTGTGAGAGTGGTGATTGTCACAGAAAGCGCTGCTTCTCTGTAAGTCTCAGCCAGCCGAGATTTAGTGTCTGATTTGTCTGCCTTGCTTGAGCTTTGCTCCCAGGAAGAGATCATGATAAACATGTCATCCACACCAACTCCTGCAAGAGAAGAAAAAGTTAACTCTGCATGGCACAAGGCAGCTTCCACCAACACCCAGCTAAAGTATCACGTAAGCAGCATTTAAGCTACACAGAATTTTCAAAAAGCAAGCAAGGCTACCTGCTTTAGTGCTGATGTGAGTTTAAGATACAGGAAAACACGTCCTTTGGATGCACTTGGCTCTACTACCTTCCAAAAACTCATAGTGACCTGTCACATCATTGGTCCTTCACTCAGCTCTGCTGGAGGACTGAGCACACCTCACCTATCTCTGACAAGTGTTTTGTGTCAGCTGTTCAAGTACCCACTGATACAGATGACAGAGATACAGATACACTGCTTATTCTGACACTTCTCTATTCTCATCTTTAGAAGCACTCCTGCTATCCTTGGAATCTGCAGCAAATTAGGCCAATTATTTCTTGCTCAGTCTTCTGCAGACGGAGAAGTTGCTGAAGTTTGCCAGTTGCTCACATTCCCTCTTCACTCTTCCCAGTTTTTCCTAAAAGAATTTACTCGTGATCTCTGTAAACAACTTATTTTTGACATTTGTATTATTTGTTGAGCTTTACTTTCATTATGATTCTTAAATTGCTTTCTTATATTAATTAGTCTTCACATTTTTACAGATATGCCATCATTTACTATTCACCAGAATCCTGGAAGACCATGCCAGGAAAACTCTGGGTCCTGGATTAGATTTTTCACCAAGACACAAGAGGAAGTAAGCAGAAGCTAGATGTGGAAGTTACAGATGAATAGAGATGCAATAGATGATACTGCTAATCAGAACAGAAGAAATCACTATATGCTGTATCCATAACTGATTGGCTGTAAGAAGGCACCTGTGAATTATTTGTAAAACTAAGTACTTATCTTGATCACAAGCACTGACAAGACTTAGTGTTAGTCAACATTTGAATCTACACAACAACAACAACAACAACGAACTTTTGTTCCCAGTGTTAGCTGGGAAAGGTTACAAGTGTTTCAAGAGGTATACTCAATTCACAGGAAGTTTGGTGAACTGAAGAAATACTAATATAATGGCTTTCAGAATTACAGCATATCAGTGAAAGAAAAAGCAACAAACACAAAGAACTGCATATAGAAAACATGGAGAATAACTGGCTATGTATTTGAAACAGATCTGGGTTAAGGGAAGGACAGGAAATACAGCACAATCAGCCAAAAAAGGCAAGAACACAGAAAGCAAGAATAATATATGGATGAGTGCTGGTCTGTGAATACAGGTACTGCAGCGACAAGTGGCTGAAAGCACCCTGATCTTCCCCAGGCCTTTCACAGAAAGTGCATTTTGCAAAGCAGGCACAGCTGAATGTAACAGCTGGTGAATTTAGATAAACTGAACTTGGAGTTACCCTATATCTGGCTTCAAAAACTACAGCAAGTCAGATCCCTCTGCTATCAGCAAGGTTGTGTCCAGAAAGGTGCAGCAGACACATAAAGCTGTAATGTAGTCCACTGAGAGGGAAAAAGGAAAAAGGAAAAAGGAAAAAGGAAAAAGGAAAAAGGAAA
>JAPSGF010000005.1:10711647-10806481 GCA_035772895.1 Perdix hodgsoniae | reverse complement strand
AAAAAGGGTATGAACAATGGATTCATATTTTTGAAGAGGAAGACCTGCAGACCATCAGGGAGCGGCTGTTCATATGGAACTTCCTGTGTTCCAATTTGTGCCCATTGCTCCTTGTTCTGTTGCTTGAGACCACCAAAAACAGCCTGGCCCATCTGTGTGACTCCCACCCATTAGATATTTACAAGCTTTAGATTGATTCCCCACTCAGCTTCCTCCAGGCCCCTCATCTTCTTTTGTGGCCCTCTGCTGGACTCTCTCCAGCAGCTCCCTGCCTTTCTTGAACTGGGGAGCCCAGAGCTGGACATAGTACTCCAGATATGGCCTCACAAGGGCAAACTAGAGGGGAGAATCACCTCCCTCTACCTGCTGGCCACACTTTTTAATGCACCCCAGGACATCATTGGCCTTCTTGGCCACAAGGGTACACTGCTGCTCATTGCCAACCTGTTCCCCAAAAGGACACCCAGGTCCTTTACAGAGCTCCTCTTCAGCAGTTCATCACCTAAACTCTACTGATTCATGCAGTTATTCTTCCCCAGCTGTAGGACTCTACACTTGCTCTTGTTGAACCACATCAGATTCCTCTCTTCCCAACTCTTTCCCCAGCATGTCTAAGTCTTGTTGGATGGCAGCACAGCCTTTTGATGTGTCAGCTACTCCTCCCAGCTTTGTACCAACAGCAAACTTGCTGAAGGTGGACCTTATGCCTTCATGCAGGTCACTGATGAGGATGATGAACAGGACCAAACCCAGCACCAACCCCTGGGGAACATTGCCAGTTACAGGCCTGTAAATGGACTCTGTGCTACCAATCACAACCCTCTGAGCTCTGCCAGGCAGCTACTTCTCAACCCACTTCACTGTCGGCTTGTCTATCCCGCACTTCCTAACGTTACCTACAAAGATGTTTTGCAAGACAGTATCAAAAGCCTTACTGAAGTCAACAGGAAAGGACATGTACTGTAAAAGACCAGTAAGATTATTAAGAGCTAATTACATTTTAAAATACACGCTCATAAGCATGGAAATGAAATTACACTCAGCAGCTATTTCCTCCCAGATTTAGAATCTTCTAGCCCCACAATATGCATGACCAGCAAAGATAAATTAAGTAACCAATTAAAACTGAAAAGAGAAATAGTTTTGTAAACAGCCATGTATAACAAAAAGTGACCACCAAACCCCTAATTGGGTGCAGAATTAAAACAGAAAACTCCACATGGATTCTGACCATGTGCTTATTGACTATGTCCGGCATGCATGAATTCCGCTATGAATAACAATAAAATGTCTTTGAAATTAATCTATTTGTATACTTTAATCAGCCCACATCAGCATGATAACAGTCCTCTAATAAAGGACTGTTAAAAAAAATCATTATCTCTGCTGTATATGAAAAAATAAGGAATGATTAATTTAATGCTATCATGGAAACCTCAAGAGTTCTTCAGATAACTATCACAAACAGCTTTTTGTTTAATTACCAGGCAAGTTTGAAAGCAATTCTTCTAAAATAAATATCATTGGTTTGTCTTAATCCGAAAACCAAATTCACCACAATATTTATAAAGATCTGAAGAGACTGCTTTCAGATATTTTTCAGCTTCATGAGAGGTTCTTTGTTAAATTTGGAGCTTTTGCATCCAGGGAACAAACATGCAAATACCAAACACATTTGAATCATGGAGGAAACAAAGAAAAGTCCTGTCCCCTACTTGCATTAGACACTCAATACAACCTTGCATAGGTGTCCAAACTTTTGGCTTCCCTGGGCAACACTGAGTAAAGATGAATTATCTTGGGCCACATGCAAAGGATATATATATATACATACACACACACACCACATTAATTATATTATGTGTGCATGCGTTGTGTATGTGTGTGTGTGTAAGTTCTGTTACTTACATAAGATATTTACTAAAACAAAATAAAGACAAAAAAAGAGGGCAACAAAAACATAAAAAATAAAACAAAATTGGTGGGTTGGACACAGAAGACCTGCAGCCTCTAACAGCCCAGGAGGTCTATGAGCTTTCATCAACAAGGGATTAAGACCAAGAAAACCTCACGTGAATGTATCACACAGGAGACTAGCTAAGGTTTTTAAAGGTGTAATTTATTTCCAGCAACGTTATCTGAAGACGTTTTGATAGCTAAGCTCCAGCTGTCAAGTGTTCTGTGGAACTGTGACACAGTGCTATTCAGTAACTTCCTTGTGCTCTTGGGGGGTAATGATTCTAAGAACAAGCATCAAGTCAATGTTATACCAAAATGAGGCTGCTTGAAGGAATCATATTCCATAGGATATTTCAGATCTTATCAAAATAAGATGAACTTTGAAATTGCAGACTGTCCGGATACGCTCAGGCCTGATTTTATCTAATCAAAGACCCTAGTAACTTAATCTGCATATTCAGATGATAATAAATGTACTGGCTTTAGTCTCTGCTGGTTCCGCAAAGTTGTGCACGTATTCTTTATTGCTCACTGCTAAGTATGAACCAGCACCCACAAGAGAGTAACACTGTCAAGTTGTTTTAATTCCAGCTTTCCTCTTCATACCGGAGCCCAACACACTTTTTCTACTTACCAAGAATAAGAAATGGAGCATTTGCTACAGTTGCCACAAAAGGTACTCCACAGTACATCATCAATCCAAAGCTGCTCAATACAGCTAAACCGGAGGAAAGCACTCCACAGCATGCAAGCCAGATGTTATTTCTTACACAGCTCAGCCTGAAAACGTTTTAAGGAACAGCTTAGTTACATGTCACGAATTTCACCAAGGCATTTGGCACGACAACTGAATTCTCTGCAGAGATACAGATCATATCCCATCCTTGAAGAGAACCTGATGAAAGTTGCTATTTGCCAAGACTGCTCCCAGGTGTCAGCATTAAAACAAAATGAATTTATACGGCAGGTTCTAGATACATTATTACTGCTGGCCAGTTACAGAGAAATGCCCCTGAGAGTAAAATACACATGCTAATCTTTGTACCGATAAGGAAATCGCTACAGGGAAGACATGTACCTTTGAGAGTTTAGACTTAGTGTGTTCAAACAGGTCATTACTTTTAGAGGCTTTGTCCAGGCTCTTAGAGTCAGTATATTATGAATGCATCTCCTAGGCTGTAAGCACTGTGCTGTAGGGAAGCTTGATAGCAGACAGACCTGCTACTGGCCATTTGACAAAATGCCCACAAGGACTGGATTGAGGATTTCTCACAAAGCACTCCCAGTGGGAGACTTTGCATGTGGTAGCACTGCACCAGGGCAGTAGAGCTACCTTGTGCCCCATTAGAAGTATCCTCCAAGCTCTAGAACGCTTCCAAACTTTAAAAGAACATCTTGGTTCCAAGCAAGATAAATCTGGTAAGCTACCATGTCCAATTCAAGTTGCACCTTTTTGGGTAAGCCATGACTTTTATATACATAAAAAGCTGCATAGGCTGTAACTGCATCCAGCTGAAACCTCCTACCAGACTCTAATATGAGAAGCACATCATGCCTAACTCTTGAGAGGTCAGTGCGGTACAAAGTAATTCAGTGGGTGTACTTGGTGGATGGAACCACCCTTACTCTGGCTGTTCTCCCAACTGACGATGCCTGAGAGAGCTGATACCCAAAACTGCATGTCCTAGTTAGCGTGGTGCATCACACAAGATCTAGTTTAAGAAGCGCATCCTCTGAGCAGAACTTTATTCCTTAAGCACAGCACACGAACCCTTCCTACAGCTGATAAATGTAGGACTGCTCAACTTAAACAAAGAGAGGGCAGCCTAAGTTCTCCACGAAGGCAGGCAAGGCTCAGGATTCTCTGAATAAGCAGAATACTTAGAGACACAGAGTTGCAGCAATTTGTGAAGTTTCCGTTAATTCAACTGTTCCACAATCGAGGTAACAGAAAAACAGTGCAATGAGGCCTGAAAACAGAATACTTCTTCCACACTTTCTGGCTTCCTTCCCTTTTTGGACTTGACTTGTCAAAGTGTTAGCAGAGCTCCGTGCTGCACAGAGCAGCCAGCAGCTACTGGTCCCCTTCCTGTGTAAGGTGAAGTAGGACCTGGTGGCTGTGACTGTTTGTGCCACACTTACAGCACCCTGACTACTAAGAGTATGGTCTGCTGTGGTTGTTGACATAGCTGCAACACACGCAAATAAACCATTAACAAAAAAATGATTCTTAAAAGATGAGGACCACGTAAGTGATTGATGGCTTCACAGGACGGACTGCTGGGTATGAACGTTCAGGCTGCACATGACTGAGCAGAAGCCCTGTTCAGGGTTTCACCTGCTGCTCTGCATGAACCCCACTTAAGCACCTGGGAAGCACGCTCACATTGGAACGAAAGCGAAAAAACGCGTTTTGCCTATGACTCCATTTCACGAGGGCTTTCATTTCAGAGCCACTTCGCCCAGCAGCAGCCGGAGGAGCCCGAACCCCGCCGGACCCGGAGCGGAAGCGCGGAGGCGGCTGCTCGCAGCCCCGGCGCTTACGGCGCTTTACCTCAGGCAAGAGACGACCGAAAAGGTGATGGTCAGGAAGTACGTGATGGAAAAGAGCGGGATCACGCTCTTGGTGTTCCCCTCAAACTCCTCTTGCCTGGACAACGAGGTGAAGTGCGTCACCTGGAGCGAAAAAGCGCGAGGTCAGCGGACGCGTTTCCGCCCCGCTCCGCCGCAGCCGCAGCCCCGCGCCCCGGCGCTACCTCGACGGCCGTGAGGTTCAGCTCCCGCAGCGTCGCCGGGAAGTCCCGCAGGAACGCCTCCAGCCACGCCCGGCTCTCGCCCGCCGCGCCGCCGTCCTCCCGCAGGTAATACAGCAGCTTCACGGCCCGCGCCCGCTCCACGCGCCCGCTGCCGTCCGTCCGCACGCCGCCCAGCGCGGTGCCCAGGAAGGCGCCGCCGCCGCGGCCGCCGCCGGGGAAGGGCAGCTCGGGCAGGGCGCTGCCGTTGGCCAGCAGCGGCAGCAGCGGGTTGGCGCCGGCGCAGGCGTCGCCGCTGCGGGCGCAGAGCCGCTCGTAGCCGAGGGCGCGCAGCGCGCCGTCCAGCAGCGGCACTTCGTCCCGCGCCGGCCGGTCGAGCGCCGAGGCGTCCCCCGCCGCCACGGCGATGAGCGCCGCGTAGGCGCCCTCCGTGGGCAGCCGCTCGGCGGAGAAGCGCTCCGAGTCGTTGGTGGGGAAGTGCCGCCGCACGAAGTCGCGCTCGGCCTTGGCGGGCCCGCCCGTCGGCGTGAACTGGCCCTCGATGTCGTTCGTCTGCAGGTCCGGCAGGAAGACGAAGCCGGCGCCCAGCCCGGCCGACAGCAGCGGCGGCAGCAGCACGAAGGGCCAGGGGTGGGCGGCCACGACGCGCCCCAGCGCTTCGAAGAGCCGCGTCAGGGGCCGCTCCACGCAGTTGGTGTTGCTGCACGAGCAGCGCTCCCGGGAGGACCGCGGCCGCCCCATGGCCGAGACGTCGGTACGGGCCGGCGGCCGCCGCTTACCCTCCGCGTAACGCTTTCGCTCCGCAGGAGGAACGCCGGCCCCCCCCCAGGTAACAGAAACACTGAGCGCTCCCCAGCCGCGCCGCTATAGGCCGTCCCCGCGCTGACTCACCGCGCCCGCCGCCCCCTCAACCTCCGCACGCAGGCGGGGTCACGGCGCTGCCCCTCCGCGCCCGGGATGTTCCACGGGCGGGACGCCACCCCGCTGCCGGGGCTGCCGTTATGTGCTGATGGTAACGCCTGGAAACGCCCGTGCCCCCTCCAGTGGTTTTACAGCCGTTTCAACTTTCTCAGTTTTGGCCGCTGCCGTCTCTGGTGCTGCCAAAAGCCAGAATCGCCAGGTGCTCTGCGGAAGGCGAACCAAAGCGCCGTGCTGGGGTGCTTGTTTTTTTTTTTTGCCAGTCTGGGAACAAATATATAACCCGCTGATGTGCTTTGTACTGTGTCTGCACTTTGAGTGAACAAGTTTACAAAACAGGAATGAGAACTGAAGAAATGGAGGGCTTGGAAACAATATTTAATGACTGGAATGGGCAAGCGACTTAAATCAACAGTGTTACAATACATGACAGCTTCGTGCAGTAACAATGATAGAAAGCATCCTTCCGAGTCCACGGCGTACCCAGCAGTCTGTTGTTCATCTCTCTCTTAAGTGATGTTGATTCGAGTGCCCTCTGGCTGAGAACAAAATTAACCACAGATGTGATGTTTCTGAGTGTCCTGCCAATTAACTCAGACAGGTGCTGCTTCTTGCCCTTCTTTGAAAAATAGCAGCTTTTTCCTACCAGAGCATCCGGGGAAAAGTTATTTGATGTCATGGAGGCCCTCAGTAAATTACTGGCAAGGAGTTCTATTAACAGCTGGAAACGGCAGCCTGTTTTCTATGGAGATCATTGCAGAGGAAAACAGATGGATGCACAAATCAACATCAGCTATGCCTGTCCCCACAGCAAGTCACTAAGAAGACTGTGAGGACGTTCTAGCGGTGGATCTGTTTGTGGACAATCCATTGGGCTTGTAGCAGACATGCAGAGCAGAGAAATTATCCACCTGAATGCTTAAACAGTAAAAACCCAGTTTTTACTGGGTTATATTATATATATATATATAATGTATATATATTAAAAATATCTAATAATATTATATATTTATATATATAAAAACATAAAAAACCCGGTCTTAAAGGGTTATCCGTTATTTTAGGCTTATTGAGAAAGAAAATAAAAGTTGATGGCTTGTTGTGGCTCTAGGAGTTTGTGTGCTCCCAGGCAAGTGCTAGAGTTTGTTTGTGGCTCCTCTACAGCAGGGTATGAGCTCTGGTAATGGTCTGGAGGCAGGAAATGGATTATTAGATGGAGTTGCCCTGTCAGGGTACCCGGCACACTCAGCTCAGGCTGGTGCCTGTGGGTTAACTCTTTCTGAGTCTTGGGTGTTTGACAGAGGCTCCACCAACGCTCAGCTCACAGCAGTTTTCAAGCAGAAGGTAATTGTGTTCACTCTTCTCTACTAGAATTTGGATTCTCATCCTCATCCCCAGGCCTATTAACATATTTTATGTGAACATCGAATTCTAAGAAATCTGCAGTACGTCACAGGATAAGGCTAGAAACTGCACAAGAGGATTTTCCACTCCCAGTAGGCCATGGCTTTCCTTTCTTTATGGCTGAAAGCAAAACCTTGCTACTGATGGTTATGTTGCATTGGCAGAAGCTAAGACTACTCAAAATGAAGTGGAATCTGAGCACAGCTCTCCCTTTCAGTAGGCAAATGTTTTCTTTGCTGTACTGTTAGGTAAAAATAGAGATGATACAGGCACCTTTGGCTGCTAGGGTTTTCAAATAAAGCAACTGTTGCTCCCATTATTTCTTCTTACAGCTGTGATTAAGAAAGGCATTGGCTCTTCAGTTGGAATTTGTGTTGTATGTTGGCTGTAAACTTTTTGTCAATCTGTTTGCCTTCTCTGTTAAAGTAAGAAAACATAACCAAACACATTATTTGATTGAATTTGCATACCTGATCAATAGAGGTCAAAAGGACCTCACAGGGACTGCAAGGTAATGCAGCCATGGTGACAGTGGTTATGCTTGATACAAGATCAGCAGAAATCCTATCTTATCCTAGCTGATGATGTGAAGATGACTAATGCTAGCTAATACAGAGATGACTGAATTTTAAAGAATAATCCATTTGCAAGATCCCAGGTGCACTATCAGCATACACTCACAGCAATTGCTGGCTGTCAGCTGAACAATGCCTTGCCAGTCCCTGAGCAGCAGCAGCCCCTTAGCCAACCCCCATGTGACTGCTCAGCACTACACCGCATGGCATGGGATATCACTTTAACCATCTTGGGTTAGCCTGCTGGCTGTCCTCTCTCAGCTTTTTGTACTCCCCAGGCTCCTTGCTGGCAGGGCAGCACAATTAGCTGAAAAGTCATAGGCTCTGTGTAAGTACAGCTTAAAGTCATCTAAAACTCTGTGCTGGTCAGCTGGAAACCTGAAGATGATCAGCTCAGTGCAGGTGTGTTTCACAAGGGGTTGTGGCACATGGAGGGGGAGGGGAGGTTCCTAAAAGGCAGCCTCAGGGAGCAGTCCAGGCAGTCAGGCCTTGGCACAGCTCCTGGCACGGAGGGCTCCATCACTCTGCTGCTTCCAATGGCTGTTGCCACCCATGCACAAGGAGCTCCAGTCATGGCATCTGCTTGGCAGAAAGCTGCGTCCTCTGCATCCCTTTTGTCTCTCCAGCAAACAGGAACCAATGCAGCTGCCAAAACGGATCTCCAAAGGGAACATGCAGCCATGCAGGTCTCAAGGTTTCTGTCGGGGTCTGATGGCAGGGTAATTCTTTTTAAATATACCTGTGCTTTACTAAGGGGAGTTTCTATCTGGCTAAAAGGACAGCTTGCTTTTCCAGTCTTGCAGATAACAAAATAACATTCCTCACTTTGAAGAAGCTTCACATATATTTATGCACAGGGAATGCACGCACAGATCCCAAACATATGCCAGATGATGATGTGAAGCTGACTAATGTTAGCCGATACAGAGATAACTGTATAAAGCAAAATAAAGCAGAAATATACATACATTGCCAGAATTACATTCCTGCATGTCCTGGCTTTGGCTACAGCACTGCAAGTCAGCGACTGCCCCCTGCCATCACAATTCCTAAGAAACAAGGCATGATTACTTGTGCATAATTCTACAAGCAAGCTAGGAGACAAGTGACCTCTTTTTTTTTTATACGGATGTTTGTTCACTGAGTGTGCCCACCAGAGTCCAAGATTGATCAGCTCCCTCTCTAACTCCCACCTAAATTCCCTCCAAGTACAACAACAAGGCAAAGAATGTACCCACATATACCAGCGTCCAAATCCATCTTGAATCTTGGCAAACCCTTGGTGTCTGGCGGGTGGCAATACTGCACCAACCAAGACTTCCTGATTCCCACCCGTAGCCTATTTGGATCAGCTCACCCTCTAATAGTCCCATATGGAGAGTATGAAAATATAATGGAGAGTGGACATAAACAGTGGGCTATTGTGACCTGAATTAAGTCACATCACCACTGAGTGCTGCCATACTGGACATGCCAGAATTGTGAATACAAATTGAAGTCCAAAGCAGACAGCTGATCTCATCAATGTGTTTTCCTCCATCCCTCTTTGAGATTGGGAAGAAAATTATCTACATTCTTGTAATGGTTGTTTTTGTCACCAAAAAAAAAAAAAAAGGACTTGCAGAAGCAATCTGGGTTTTAGTAAGTGATGGACAAGATGGATGCTGTACCTTAGTTCTCTGCTCCATCCACTGCAGTGGCTCTCTGATGCTGTGCCAAACACCAAGAACCATATAGTGATCCGTGAGAGGCAAACCAAAGTGTCATGCTCAGGAGTGGAGCCTGAGGTGCTGCCTGTAGGCACCATATTGCTTGGCAGATCATTGGAGCTGGCACTGGTGGAAGACAGCCCCTTGCTTGGGCGCTTGCCTGGCCCCTCAAGAAGTTGTTTAGCATAACACAACTGCTTAAAGCAGTGAGTGGCTTTCAGCGTGTGGGGGGAGCTCAACAAACTAGCTGAGTATTGTAGGATCTGAACAGGAGGATGAGTTAGGAGGTAAGGGCACTGGAAGAACCAAGCAGAACTGTGTCATCTGGCAGCAAGAACTTGTTGGCACACATAGTTCTCTCAGGAAAGCTTCCATGTAGCATGCAGCTGGGATTCCAGGTTTTATATTTATGGCTAGGTTCTTGATGCTTGAACTAGTAGAAAACCAGATTAATATGATCTTTGGTTATGTGAACAGAGAACAGGCACAGGGAAGAGACTTTTACCGTATATATGATGGAATTGACTGTACAGATGTTATTGAATTAGATCCAGAGCTAGCTTCTATGTTGAGACAAAGAGACTACAAAATTTAAAAGCTGAGGAGAAGGTGTACTGATGCTAACCAGGAGACCAAAGCACACTGGGAAATTGATTGCTTGGTTATAGGAATTCCTTTGTTTCACAAAGGCACCACCAACACTCAGCTCACAGGAGTTTCTGCAGTACTGCAGAAATCTGCAGTACTTCATAGGGTAAGGCTAGGAACCGGACAAGAGGATTTCCCACTCCCAGTAGGCCATGGTTTTCCTTTCTTTGTGGCTGAAAGCAAAACTTTGCTACCAATGGTTATGCTTCATACACAAGCTGAAATGGAACTTGAGCACATGATTTTTCATGTAAAGCTGTGGAACAAGTCAAAAGTATTAAAGAATCACAGAACTGCTTAGACTGGAGGGGATCTCTCATGATTATTTATCACAACCACCAACCAAAGATGGGTGAGCCAGGTCAGACTGCTCAGGGCCTGTCCAGTTTAGAGTATATTCTAGGACAGGGATTGCTCCATGCAAGTCATTTTACACTTGGTGTGTGAGGAGAAGGTGAAGAATACTTAAGGGAACTGGACACTGCTGAATCCAGAAGGTACTAGAGGACATCCTGAAATGCTCTTCATGATTCTGTTGTGATTTATGAATAGACAATTTCAGGATACATTTTTCTTCTACCAGAGTTTAAATCCACACATAATTAAATAGAGGCAGCTGGATCTACGCACATTCACTTAATGTAATTTGATGTCCATTACTAACAACAGAAAAAATTATATTGTACCACCAGCAAGATACGTCCCTAGTGAGAGAGATAATAGAAGTATGAGCATGTGACCAAATGTGCTGATGTTAATGACTTAAAGTTTATGCAAGCTACACATAATATCATTTATGACCAATTATGAAACATTCCCTGAGGGGTTTCCCATAAATTTATGGTTGATGGAAAAAAAAACTATCCAGTTTCTGATTGAGGATATTTCATTTCTGAAAGGTAACTGCTGATAGAATTGCTAGCAGAGTGTGTGGTCTGTACATGAGATTAAGTCAAATCTGGCTGCAGGTGTACATCAGTATGGTTCACCAGAAAAAGAAAACAACAAAACAACAACAACAACAAAAAAAAAAAAACCAACACCCAAAACACATCCTGTTTCCCTGAGCCATTAATATAGTAACACACAACCAGATGACGCAGCCAGATGCAAAACAAGTTGGGAGTGCCAGAAACAAGCAAAGATCCTATTAGGTGTGGATGCTGAAAACTCCAGCTTCCAACCTCCTGCTGAGTAGCCACCAACACCTGGAAGTGAAATCTGACAGCAGGCTTTGCGGATGGTTTGCAGCATTTACAGAGAAAAGGGGGAGAGTGAACAACATTCAGATTGAGAGGAGGAAGGGATGCCATCCAGAGGGACCTTCTCCTAGTCTGGAGAAGTGGGCTTGTGTGAACCTAATGAGGTTCAACAAGGCCAAGTACAAGGTGTTGCACTTGTGCCAGGGCAATCCCAGGTATTTATACACACTAGGAGAAGAACTCCTTGAGAGCAGCCTTGTCAAGAAGGACTTGGGGGTCCTGGTGGACAAGAAGCTTGATGTGAGCCAGCAGTGTGCGCTTGTAGCCCGGATGGCCAACTGTGTTACGAGCTGCATTAAAAAAGGGGTGGCGAGCAGGAAGAGGGAGGTGATTGTCCCCCTCTACTCAGCTCTTGTGAGGCCCCATCTGCAGTACTGCATCCAGGCCTTGGGCCCTCAGCACAAGAAAGACACAGAGCTCTTGAAACGAGTCCAGAGTAGAATGGCCACCAAGATGATCAGAGGGCTGGAGCACTTCTCCTATGAGTAAAGGTTGAGGAAACTGGGCTTGTTTAGCTTGGAGAAGAGAAGGCTCCAGGAAGATCTCATTGTGAACTTCCAATACTTGAAGGGAGCATATAAACAGGAGGGGCAACAACTGCTTATGAAGATAGATAGTGATAGGACAAGGGGGAATGGTCTTAAACTGAGACAGGGGAGGTTTAGGCTAGATATTTGGAGGAAGTTTTTCACTCAGAGGGTGGTGACACACTGGAACAGGTTGCCTAGGGAGGTTGTGGATGTCCCAACCCTGGAGGCATTCAAGGCCAGGCCAGATGTGGCTCTGGGCAGCCTGGTCTGGTGGTTGGTGACTCTGCACATAGCAGGGGGGTTGAAAATAGATGATCATTGTGGTCCTTTTCAACCTAGGCCATTGTATGATTCTGTGATGATTCTACAAAAGACTACAGGTTATGATTTTTCTTTTAGGCTGGACGTAACAAGCATTATTTTTATCTAAAACGTCAAACTTCCCATTTCTGAAACATGAAATTTCCCTGTAAGTTCCCTTTGAATTGTTCACTACTTTTCCAAGCCCATAAATAGTGATTATTGAGGGAACCACTTCCCCTAACATTGTTCCAGATTTTTCCGTTTAGACAGTGCTTTTAACAGGAAACTCAGCTGCAATTTCACTGAAAGAAAAGCAGATCTATTAGAGGTCTTCATTTTTAAACACTGCTTTTTTTACCTATGTATAGGAAAGCTGCTGTCAATTCTAGAAATATGTCTAAATTCAAATGATCATAACTCATAGTCAGGAACTGCCATGAGAAGTGGAACAGGCCAGGACCAGACTGGGTTGGGGCCTGCAAGTGGGGTCCACACACAGGGTAGGGCCATGGCCAGGCACAGCCAGTTTCTACAGTCCACAACTGGGCCCTGGCTGTGACTGCCCACAGCCCTGTTGGGAACCTCTGCTGGGATAAATGCCAGAAGAGTCCAGATTGATCGAAGAAGAAAGAGATAACTTTGCTAAGGTCCTGTTGACACGTGAAAAATATCACAGAATAACAATGATTACATCAATCATGTGATCAAGCCTAATCTTTACATTTTGGGAGTATATAAAATTATCTTTCTGTAAGTGAAATGAATGCAGGCATGAAAAGTTATCCCTTATATGAAGAACACAATAAAAAGTAAATTTACCCCCCCTTCAGTTACTTTATTTTGTATTCAAGCTTCGCTGAATCATAGCTTGTGCTCAGAGCCAAATTCTTGGATATTTAATTACCACAGAATCACCAAATATTCAAAATAAGAAGTTACTTTTTCCTAAAGCAAGAAAGAAATACTCTGAGAAGCTAAAACAGACATTGGTTGATGTAATCAATAGAGGCATTGCAGTTTCTTTGCATCAATAACATGTAGTTACAGTTCCTGAAGCTCATTTATGGGCACTTTACAGGGAAGCTTATAAACATGCAATAAAAAAAGCAGCATACAAAGATAACATTTTCCTTATTGATAAGATACTGATTAAAGAAACACTTTATATTTCTCATGGAAGTAGTAAGTTAACATTTATGTATGAAGGAAAAGGATATTCCATGGTTCTTATATAAGGAAGTAGAAATACAAAAGTTGATGAGGTTCTTCATTATGCTCACATTACAGAGTACTTACAGCTCTCCACGTTTTTAAAGTATAATTTAGAACAGCCATCATGGAAAATCTCATGATTCTGAAGTCACAGTAGATACAGGAATCTTTTTCTATTTCAGCTTGAAAAGTAATATCCCAGAGCTAACTTGATAAAATCTGACAACTGATCTTGTCTTTCTGGTAACCTATGTTAATGAGCTGAAATTCTATCCATCATTTGGATGCACAATAAAAACAGCTTATCAACTAGACAAAAGTCTTCTAAAAGCTTCGTCCTTCCTAAAAATAAAAAAGAATACTCAATTGAACACCGAAATTCCTAAATATAGATTCTTGTGAGAAAGGGTAAAAAAAAATATCAACAAGCTCTCTGGTTTCTCAGCTCCAAGAATATTTTTTTTCTGAGACTGAATCAGTGAAATCCCTACCTACTCCATGCTTCATAGGCAAAATATGTCTCCAATTTCTGTACTTTCAATAAATTCTTATAGCTTAAAAGCAATTTTCAAACACAACTGCAGATATCATTTAGAAAAATGCTCCTTCAAATAGAGTATTATGAGATAGCACTCCAGATGAGTTTTACTGTTTTCTTGAAAACACTGACAGAAATTATAGCTTAATTGTACCATTCTTTGGAACTTTGGGGTTACAAATGAGAAATAGTTTTTTTTTCTTTGATTTTGCTTTTGTTTATGCTATGTTGATACCATACTTCTAATTTTTTTTTTTTCTCAGCTGCCTGCTTTCATAAAGACATAAGGAGGTTGGAGAGACATGTTCTTTGTGAAATAAAATTATATGTGGCTTTTAGGAAGCCACAGAACTGTTAACACTGGAGAGACAGCCCTAAGGTGAGTTCGAACAGGTTGCTTAGGACATTGCCCAGTCTGGTTCTGAGTATCTCCAGAGAGTTAGACTCCTCAAACAGTCTAGGAAGCTTGCTGCTGTTTGGTTTTTACAATTATAGTCTGGAAATGTTGCAACACCCCCTCTGCATACCAGGGGGCCTGGAGAGCTTTTCAGGAGGCTCAGAACTGTTTATCTACTGATATAAAGTTCTACTCTGTAGCTATGGGTTATTAATGCAAGGGAGAAAAAAAACAAAAGAGGATAGTGATTAGTATCTTGACTGAAGCATTCAGTCCCAGGGACAGCAAGGCTAGGGACTTCCCCAAAACCTCTTAAGGTTTCAAGCCTTAGACCTCACACAAATCTGAGTGAGGACAAGAAGGAGGCAGCGTCAGTCCTGAGGGCAGTACCCCAGGAGTTTGGCTGCCAGGGCCCTGGGCATGCAGGGCAAAGTCACAGCTGACAGAGCCTCAGTCTTTGGGAGGTGGGCAGAAGCTCCCAGCAGGGCTGTGGGAAGGCTGCAGCCAGGGCGCAGACCTGGACTGTGGAAACTGCCTGTGCCTGGCTACGGCCCACAGCCTGGGCCCAGACCCCAACCACAAGCCTTGGCCCGGGCCTGTCCCTGGCCCCAGCCTGTGCCAGTGTCCATGGCGGTACCCAGTGCCCAGGGCTGGGGCTGTCTCTCCTGTCCTGGCCTTGTTCTGCTCTCTGGCTCTGGCTGTGGGACAGGCCCTAGCTACCAGGCCTTCTCCTGACCCAGCAAGCCCCAGCCCTTTCTGGCCAAGTGAGGAGAGTGTCAAGAGCTGTTGGCTAAGAAATGTCTGGCACTCAGAAAGGTTCTGTTTTCCAGTTTGCCTTGCCCGTCTAACCTGAACTATTGGTTGGAAAATAATGAAATGCACAAATACTTCTGAGGGTACTAAATCTGTAAATGAGAAATAATTGCATGAACCCTAATAAAAGAGCCTGAGATGAGAAGCCACCTTGGTAAAATATGCATTTACCAGAAAATAATATGCTATCACATATGCAAAATGTTCTGTTTCCCAGCTCCTCAAGGGCTATTGCCATGTCATCTTGCTGGCAAAAATTAATTTGACAAAGCATCTAGGAAGTAAAATATCCCTATTTCTGTTATAAAATTTATTTTCTGTCATCCTCCAGCTTTGTAAGAGCCTTTAGTTCTCAGCTGATGACCAGAGGAGTCTTAAAAAACACTTTATATGCATATTCCATTTTCCAGTCTGCTCAATTCTTGAACAGGTGTTCCTGAGCTCATCCTGAAGTTTTCTGGACCTCACTATCACTTTGGTTTGCCCCTCCAGAGGGAACAAAGAAGATCTCACAGCTGGAAAATCATTAGCATTGTTTATGATGTACCAAAGGTTGAAAAAAAGAAAAAAAAAAAGCCAGAGGCTAGTGATATGGCTATAGCATTTTGGTTGACACAACAAGCACAGCTAATCCTCTCCTAAACTGATTGACCACTTAGGACATAACCAAATTGCTGTGTCTCCCTCCAGCTTACAGTGCTCAGCACCTTTCTCACTTAGAAACAACTGAAATTTAAGATAACCTTAGGCTAAATTAAGGCGACATAACACCCAATGATCAATTAAAAGTTTTATTGATGGCAGCAGCTATTTTGGCAGAAGCTATCTTGGCAGAAACTATTTCAACCTTGTTATCTCCAATGCACAACATATGAAAGAGTGGTCCACCACCTGGAGGTGTTCAAGGCCAGGCTGGATGGGGCTGTGAGCAACCTTGTCTAGCGTGAGGTGTCCCTGTCTATAGCTATAAGTCTATAGGGGGGTTGGAACCAGATGGTCTTAAAGGTCCCTTCCAACCCAAACCATTCTATGATTCTGTGAAAGGGAGTAGCTGCATTTTTGATGACATGTACCTGGGACAGAGGCCAGGCCCCAGTTCTTGCAGTTGGTTATGTAAGGATATTGCTTGTGAAGTTCCTCAGAATTGAATTATCTGAATTGAATTATTGGCAAAGCCAATATACTGTGAGATGTTATTTTTTTGTGTACATAGAAACTCTTCCTTTATTTTCAGCAGTGCTGAGCACCATGGAGATGGCCAAAATGAGCACTTGAATTCAAAACACATTGTGAAGGTTAGAAGAGAGGCTGTGACTTGTGACATTTGTGTATAGATACATTTTCAGAATACACATCTGTTTCCTGGAATTATGCAACAATACTTATATACTGATGGGAAAATACTATAGCCTTCTTGACTGAATTGCAAAAACATACATAGTAAAAACAGACAACTACGAAAAAATGTTAGGGGAAGTAGTTCCCACAGTAATCACTATTTATAGGCTTGGAAAAGTAGTGAGTGATTCAAAGGGAACTTACAGGGAAATTTCATGTTTCAGAAATGGGAAGTTTGACGTTTTAGATAAAAATCACGCTTGTTACGTCCAGCCTAAAACAAAAATCATAACCTGTAGTCTTTCATTCAATCTGAATGTTGTTCACTCTTCCCCTTTTCTCTGTAAATGCTGCAAACCATCTGCAAAGCCTGCTGTCAGGTCACTTCCAGGTGTTGGTGGCTGCTCAGCAGGAGGTTAGGAGCCAGAATTTTCAGCATCCACACCTAACGGGACCTTTGCTTGTTTCTGGCACTCCCAACTTGTTTTGCATCTGGCTGTGTGTCATTATGTTGACCGCCTGGGGAAACATAAATATGTTTTGGGTATTTATATTTTATGTCAACCATACTGATGTACAACTGCAGCCAGATTGTACTTAATCCAGATCCCTTTTTTAAAAATATTTATTTATTTATTTATTTATTTGTGTGTGTGTGTGTGTGGGGGGGGGGGGGGGGGGGGCGCAAACCAACCGTTACAAGAATGTAGATAATTTTCTTCCCAATCTCAAAGAGGGATGGAAGAAAATACATTGATGAGATCAGTTGTGGCATACCACTTGTCTGTCTGAATGTGTTTCTAAACATTCTGCCACCAAAGCAAGCCATCTCCTTCATAGGAGGGCTGTGCACACTGCTCTGTGAGCCTTCTTGGGCTATCGCTGAGGGAGATTTGAGCTGAATTTGCTGCATTCTTTCTCCTTGCTGCCCGCCAGATGCCAGTGTGCCAGTGCTGGTCATTGGGCTGAGGGTGAAGTTTAGTGCAACTCTCCCACCCTCTGGGCAAGTAGTCTGACTGCAGGTGCTGTGACATGGGCAGCAACTCAGGTACCTGAAGGGCCCTGTGTTTTTGTTTGGGTTGCGTTCTGAAAACAGCTCTGGCTGCTCTGTGTGGGCCTGAACTTGACAGAGAGTATATTCTAGGTGCATTCTGACACCATCCAGAGATGAAGCCATATTAGATACAAATTGATTGTATTTCTGTATATCCAGAGATCTTGCTGAGAGGCACAAATCTGAGGCGCACTGGCATGGCAGCTGTAAGCCTGCCTTGCTTGCCACCATTTCCTTAGTATCAGGAAACACAAAGAAATGTGGCATGGTGAATATTTATCCATGTATAACATGCCCTAACCGTCCTTTGCTGGAACTTCTCTTTGTAATGCAGAAATGTCCAACAGTCATTTCACAGCAATGACATTGAGAGTTTCTCATATACACGAGATGAAATCATCTCATTCAATTTATTACATCTCTTCCTCCTTTCATTCTCTGAACAATCATCCTCTGGTAGCAGAATTTCTTATTTCCTGGAGAAATAGGATGTCTGCTATATACAGAGTAATCAGTGACATTGTGAACCTTTGCTCTTGTGCCAGCAGGGTGTGTGAGAAGCAGTGTTGTTCCCACCATGTCTGTCCAGGTTCTGCTGGCATGCCTTTTTGTTTGTAGGTGCCCTTGTCTATTGGAGTGATAATACATGAAAATACATAAAGTCCACTTGCTTTTCTCTATCTGTATCTCTACACTTCTTTATCTACATGTGGATATGAGCTTTTTGAGGAGGCAGAATGTCTATCCCAAGGATAGTAAGGTATGATTGGAGCAGTCAATTTTCTTCTCTGACTCCCTGATGCCCTTCAGCCTGCTCAGCTCCTCACAAAGCTCTGCCACCAGACTAGCAGTCCTTCTACCCACTGGTGCATTCACTGCTGCCATCAGACCCCGACAGAAACCTTGAGACCTGCATGGCTGCATGTTCCCTTTGGAGATCCGTTTTGGCAGCTGCATTGGTTCCTGTTTGCTGGAGAGACAAAAGGGATGCAGAGGACGCAGCTTTCTGCCAAGCAGATGCCATGACTGGAGCTCCTCGTGCATGGGTGGCAACAGCCATTGGAAGCAGCAGTGATGGAGCCCTCCGTGCCAGGAGCTGTGCCAAGGCCTGACTGCCTGGACTGCTCCCTGAGGCTGCCTTTTAGGAACCTCCCCTCCCCCTCCATGTGCCACAACCCCTTGTGAAACACATCTGCACTGAGCTGATCATCTTCAGGTCTCCAGCTGGCCCTCCTAGTGGAATGGCCTTCCTTTGAAGAAGTGAGAAAGTGAAAAAAACCCTGAAAATTAGAGTACAAAATCTTATGGGTTGAGGTAGGGATATTTTAGTAAAAAAGAAAGAAAGAAAAGGAATACTGTAAAAGGAATAAAAGAATAAGAACAATAAAAGAAAAGAAGAAAAAAAGACGCAACAATAATAATAAACAAAACTGGTGGTCCATAATACAGTTGCTAGTCAGCAGCTGAGCAGTGCCTTGCCAGTCCTTGATCAGCTGCTGCCCCTCAGCCAACTCTCCCTGTGTGACTGCTCAGCACTACACCACGTGGCACGGGATATCACTTTGACCATCCTGGGTCAGTTTGCTGGCCCTGTCCTCTCTCAGCTTTTTATGCTCCTCAGGCTCTTTGCTGTCAGGGCAACACAATTAGCTGAAAACTCATAGGTTCTGTGTAAGTACAGCTCAAAGTCACCTAAAATTCTGCTTTGTTACCAACTGTCTTCTCATCCCAACTCCACAAAACAGTACCATACCAGTTACTAGGAAGAAAATTAGCTCTATCACAGCCAAAACCTGGATGGCCATACTTAGAAGGAAGTCAGAAGGCAGGCAAGCTCACAGGTGATCTAGCAAATCATCAGTGTTTCTTCTATCTGTTGTTCACCTGCTGTACTGGAGACTGTGCTGTTAAGAATTACAGCCAGTTGCTGGAAGTGTATGTTCAACTGCAGAAGTACAAGGTAGATCTTAGGTAGCCTTCTTTGCTAGGAGCCTGTAATACATAACCGATTTTAGGAATTCCTCTGTTGGGCAGAAACTCCGTATCTCTTTTAGTCTGCCCACACCTTAGTCCCAGAGGTGTGTACAGGGGAGTGCTTATCTGTATAGCTAGTTGTATCTTCTCTGCCTGCTTTTTTATCTGGAAATGTGAGTGTGTGCTCACAGTGCAGCTGGGATTTTGCAAGTGAATTGTTTAATTCTTTTGAATCCAGTTATCTCTGTATCGGCTAACATTAGTCATCTTCACATCATCATCTGGCGTATGTTTGGGATCTGTGCGTGCATTCCTTGTGCACAAATATATGTGAAGTTTCTTCAAAGTGAGGAATGTTATTTTGTTATCTGCAAGACTGGAAAAGCAAGCTGTCCTTTTAGCCAGATAGAAACTCCCCTTAGTAAAGCACAGGTATATTTAAAAAGAATTACTGTTGTCTTACCACATGCCTAAAACAATTTTGAAGTGTCCAAAGTCGACAGTATTTGTGAGAGAGCTTGTTTGCTGCCTGCAATCCTGCAACAGCCTGCCAGTTTGCAAAGGCTGATAGGTGCTCTTGAGCTGAGAGTAGTTAAGAGATCTTCAGAGGCATTAAGAAGAACAGTTTTTCTCCTCATCTCCCCCCAAAACAGCACTGAGCTGTTAATTGAGATTTTAGGCAGGAATATGTTAGCTATCAAATAAAGAGCTTCTGCTGTTTTTTCACTGTGATTATTTTGGTTACAGGCTAGATTTAAATGTATACAATGTATTTTTGCATTTAAAATCTAAATTATTCGGTAAATTAGTACTAGGGGAAAGTATGAATTACCTGCTGTTGACTATTAAGGGGAGTGCTTGTTTTTATTTATCGCAGAAGGTAGGCATGCATTTACCCAATTATTCAAGTCATTATTTTTTAATGAAGATTACTTATTTATGCAAACCTATTTATAGTCTCTGTTTCGCAAATCTGGCAGTTTAAATACCTTGATGTATGCCTTAATAGCATTTGCTGTTTCTCAATAGTGGAATTGTCAGGGTTGCAGTTTGATACAGCTAAATGAGTCAGACAGGGAAGTCTCAGTGTTTGGCAGGATGTGGTATTTTTTCTCAGAAGCTATGATTCTGAGAGGAAACTGATAATGTTCAAGATTACAAGAATTACATTCAGTGTAGAGGAGAGAAAATCACACCTTAATGACTTCCCTGGATACTTAAATAAGAATGTTTATCAGGTGTAGGAATTTTATTACTATATTACTACCACATTTAGTGGTGAAAGTGAATTTATTTATCTGTCTTAAGCCGTCTAAGGTTGATTTGAATTTCACTCAGCAGTTTTTTGTCTGCCTGACTGAATGAAGAAAGCTAGGAGGCTGGCACAGATTACATGCCTAGCATTCATATAGGTCAAGTTTAACTAGATCAATCTTATTCATGAATCAGCAATGTCTTGTTGCAGAGAAGGCCTATGGAGTCCTAAGGCTGCATTAGGAGAAGTATTGCCAGTGGACTGAGGGACTTGAGGTGTCTCTGCTTGAGCAGGGAATTTGGACAATCTGACGTCTAGAAATCCCTTTGGTATAGGTTGGTTTGTTTAGCAATAGGGATTAGTACATTAGTTTAAGAACCAAGATATTAATTTAGCAAAAGGAATCCATAAGTGATAGTTCTAAAGGTTTCTATTTTAGTTTTAGTGGGTGAATAGTCTTGTTTCCCTCAATAATTTTGTGCTGGGGACATAACAGATTACTTCTATCTTTTGCCTCAAAAGGTACAAGGGCATTTTCCTCAGGTACCACATATATTGCTTTAAAAAGTTGTTCACTGTGGCCTAATAAGGAATGGAAATTTTCCAAAATGAGGAAAAATGAGTCAAAGGTTTCAGTGATGAAGCTGATGGTGGAAAATGGGGAAGAAGTAGGTGGGCACTCGACCATCCTAAATACCACTGAGCACGCCCAAAGGGACATTAGTATATATTAATGACTCCTTGAAGAAGAGTGAATGTGCATGCCTGTGTACTGCATAGGTGCGTCTTTACTGTTTAAATGTAAAACCTGAACTCTAAAAGCATGCATATGCTTGTCAAGTCGCCCGGTACATATTGTGAAGAATATAGAAATGCTGCTTTCTAACACCACATTGGGGTCAGAGAGTTTTCTTCCTGGATTTTGGATGACGCTTTCAATTCTGTGATTATATGATCTTAATGAGAATGTCTTGCTCTGTTTTCATTGAACATTGCTATTTACTTTGTAATAGGAAATCAATACAAAATGATATAAAAAGATGTGAGGATCTGCAGTCGTGTTTGAGTATGCAAGAGTTGGAAATGCTCTTCATGGTTTTTTGTGTTATACATAAAATAAGTTAGCAATCAGACATAATTTCAGGATACATTTTGGTTCTAGAAGTTGAAGTCTACATGACAATAAATTATGATTTTTTTTTTCCTACTGTTTTTTTACATCTCTCCTTCCTCTCCTTTTTCCCTCTGTACCTGTATTGTGTCTGAGGTGAACCCAATCCCACATGAACTTTCACTCATGCAGATTTTTCTACTGTAAGTCAGGTAAAGATAATATAAAAAAGCAAGACTCAACATATGAGTAGCTATATTCCTACATACAAACCTTGGAAAAATGTAATCCTTCATTTAAAAACCTGCTGAGGAAACACAAATATATTTTATTTAGGACAAATTATCAGGCACAGATATGGTTAAAATATTAGCTGTTTAGAGGTGGTTACTGTGATGGCTGGTAGGCAAAGCATCTGTAGTGCCTCTTGTATGACAATCCTTTATAGCTGCTATTTTGAACGTCTGAAGTTTAGATGAAATGTTTAACAAATTTCAAGACAGATATCTTGTAGTTCTATTTTAAGGAGAGTGCCTTTGTCAATAGTAGTAGACTCATCCCTCATGCCTCTGCCTCACGAGTGCGGAGTACAGAGGGACAATCACCTCAGTGTCCCTGCTGGCCACCCACTTCATGACCCACATGCCTGCCGTTTCCATAAAGTCTGTTTACAGGAAATATTTCTGATAAAGGAGTGATCTGAGAGTAAAACAAGTTAGGCTGTCCAGATTATTCAGGTTCATTTTAATATTACAGTGCTGAATATTAGAATATGTTTCACAGAATCACAGAATCACCAAGGTTAGAAAAGACCTTCAAGATCATCCAGTCCAACCATCCACCTATCACATTATAGGTTAATTATTTATGCTGTAAGATGTCAAGGAATGCCATTTCACTTCATACTTTGAACCTTTTTTACAGCTTTTAAAAGAAGCCATAAGTTCTTTACACTTGCTTGATACTTCTGTGTAATGATATAATCAACTGCCTCTTCGGGAAGCAGATTTATTTCATGTGACATCAATATCAATTGCAGTCATGGGTAATTTTATGTTTATGACATTGCTTTACCATCAAAGACAGACTTCTAACTTAGGGCAGACTTAAGTTTTCAAAGTAGCATAGTATGATTTCAGATTGTTTTCTGAATCCAGCAGAGAGAATTTAATCCTCAGTCCAGCCTGTGTGACAGGCAGAACCATGCCTTGATCAAGCAAATACCATTCCCTTGATTGGGAGAAAAAATTGCCAGTGAATCTGGAGAACACAGAAAATCCTAGGCCTTCTCATTCACACAGTACCTACACAGATGAACTGTGCTATAAGCTGAGCTCTGAACCTTCAGAAGATTCAAAGTGAAAAACGACAGCAAAAGCAGAACTTGCCAAACTTTTGTATCTTTTGTATGAGACCTCCTTGAACAGAGTAAGTGCTGAGCTACCCATACAATGAGGCAGCCACATCTTCACCTGTGCTATATGTCCAGATGCTTCATGGAGCATTTCCTTGCCCATCTTTTTTTCTGTCCAAAACGTCTTTATGCTTGTGGCGGACCTCTGTTCTGTGCCCAGCTTCCTGTGTACTGGGTTTGGTTGGGATGGAGTTAATTTTTTCCAGAGCAGCCTGCTTGGTGCTGTGGTTTAGATTTGTTACCCAAAAGCAGTTGCAAATACACCTCTGTTTTAGATGTTGAGCATCAAGACTTTCTATTTATGCATCATAAGTGGAGAGTTGTTAGTTAGGGTAGTGTGGTTAGGTCATGGTTGGACTTACTCCTACTGATCTCTTCTTAAAAATTTCTGTGAGGGAGATTGGCATTTGGGTTCTCTCTTGAGAAAACTTGAGAGAATTTTTGGAGGACTTGCCTGTAAGTGTACCTGATTAGCATCCTCTACCTATTTGCCTACAGTTTCTCTTTGTATGAGGCATGAAACATAACCATGTTGCCTTCCACTTTATCATTATTCCCAGCACAGCAGAAAATTCCAAATATCGCCAGCACTGTGTAAATTCTGTTGGTAGGTCGCCAATGACTCTCTGGGAGAAAGCAAAGGCAAATTAACACATTTAGGAGCAGTGCCATTTTTGCACAGCACATCGCATTTTGGCATTGTTTGCTGTAGAGGTCTGTGGATTTATAAAAAAAAAACATGGCTAAAAAGAGGAAAAATCTGCTATTTAATGCATAGATCCAATTGAACATTCTGCAAGAAACAGGTGTTAAGGATCAGTTTCTTTTCTTCTATTTTTTTTGCTCCTTTGTTGTTTCAGGCCCTCAACCTGATCTCAGTAAAATCAGACTGACATCTTTGCATCACTTACTAGCATATGCAAGGCTTACTTTTCCAATCACAATTGAGACTTCTGTTAAAAATAAGAAATAAATGAAAATTTAAGACACATGAAGTATTGGATTGGTATTCCTCTTCCTTCTATTTCCTGTGACTAGGTCCACAATGCTCAGCATTGGAAACCAACCAATAACCAGGGGTGTCACACACAAACATTTTTGGTGAGGTGTTTTCCTTTCTGTGGACTAGTATAACTGCAGGCATAGCAGGGCCCTGCTGTGTGTTTGGCATAATTTCTGTTGCTATAACAGTAACAACCACAGCAACAATATCGCAAATTTAATGTTTTGCAAAAATATGTCATGAACTTGGTGAATTGCTAAACCAACTTCCTATACAATTGTATAAGTATGTTGCTTATGACAATAGTAGTAGACTCATTCCTTTATTGCAACGTGGGCTTACAAACTTAGCTCCTATTTCTGGTCCTCACATTGCTGACAGGGATGTGTCATGACACCCTTTATTTTACATTTGTAAATATATTCTTGCAAGTCATCAGTGCTCATGCAACAGACTGATAACTGTTCATTCAACTGTCTTCTGCTTTGGATCAGTGACATTAACAGCACTTTCCTATTAGTATCTGAGTAGTGCACAGGCTGGTTTAATTTGCGTTGAAATTCATAGTTGTGCAGGATTCATTTCAATACTCCTTCCAATACTGAACCAATACCTCAGTGCATGGCTCGGCATTTCTTACTTTGAAAACTAACAGTGAAAGTGTCAGGGAGATTCCACAGTGCGTTGCTGGTCCATCTGATGACCCATGTTCTGCCCTGTTGGAGATGTCAGTGGTATCACCACTGACAAGATTGCTCTTTAGACACGTGCAAAATACAGGGAGACTCAAGTTATCTTTGGAGTAGCCACCTTGTGAATCAGCCTAGTAATGATGCTGTGGGCAGAGCCCATGGGTTAATTTACTTGAAGAAATGGCATAAATAATCCCAATAATGCCAGAGTTCAGGCAAGTGATTCACAGCTATGCAAGTGAGAGCAGATTCTGGGCTTTTCCAAGCAGGTTTCAGAGCAGTAATATTGTTTTCTTTTACTCAGGACAGTGATTTCTTCTTTCTTTTTTGGAGAGAGGTTTGTTCCATGCCAGGGAAGGCACTAACATCAGGGAAGACGCTGACATATGGATTCTCCTGGTTCTCAAAGACTGTGCTTCCATTGGCAAGTAAGAGAAGGAGAAACATGAGTTTGGGTAGTTGGGATGAAACTGTCTGGGGGTTAAAAAGAGTTAAAAAGGCATCTAGCAGAGGCTGGTGGATGTGATGCCTTCAGAGTTTGCTTGTGGATGTTAGATAAGAGTGGGAGCTAGATAAGACTGATTTTATTTTTGTCCTGATGTAACACTTGATTTCGTTAAGCATTTACTACCTTCAAGGAGGGAGTTTTGAACTTTAGTCATGGAGAGGGCTGCTGACTAATCATAATGAAATGAGTCATTTGCTTTTTTTCTTCAAAAAGGCGTTCACATTTTTGCCACGTTCCAGCATGCGTTTGAAAAAGAAACCTCCCAGAATGCTATATAAAGGACTTCCAAAGGCTCAGCCTGTTAGGAACCCCTACGGGAGTCACATAAGGTAAGAGTTACATATCTCATTGGATAGTTTTCTAACTGTCATATTCAGTGTTAAAAGGGGAAATCCCTTCTTTTTATATCAAATGCTATTTAGGTACTTACTTAAACCAATGCTTTCTAGGATGTTTGTGGTAAGAGTATCTGTGTTGGGCTTTGTTTGTGTCTGTGTTGGGCTGTGTTTGCCAACTTTATGTTGGCTGTGAAATTAAAATACGAACATAACATAAATACAATGTAGAAGTAATATGGAAATCATAGAATGGAAGTAGAAGCGAAAAGGAAATGTAACTAAAATTAAATAAACTATCAAATGGAAATAAACAGAAACTGAAATTCAAAATATAAATTAATGAAGAGAGTAATAGAAATAGAAACTACTACCCAAGACTAGGGTGTAGAGACACTAGTATGTTTAGGTGTCATTATGATCATAATTACGAATGACTATTTGGATGGGATTTCCAGTATGATAAACATTTGTTATTTGAAATAAATAAAAGATTTCTCTTGTATGGCATTTAAAAATTATTGTCATTGTTAAAATAGAATTTAATCCTGGAAAGCCAGATCTTGGTCTGCTTATATTTGCTTAGTTGCCCTCTACTTTTGTCTCCCTTAATAGCACCGTGAAGTAACGTTTTTATGCTATGAGTCAGTACAGTGGTTTTAATTTCTCATTCCAAAGATAACCTCCTAGAAATCATAGATGTGATCTGTAGGGCTGTGAATCAGTTTCGTTTCACCTTCACTGCAGTCAGTAACTCTGAAGGGCTCTTTGGGACCTACTGTGGTATCCCTGAGATGGTAATCTTATCATTGCCAAGCATTAAAAAAAAATCCCTTTCACTGTGAATCTTCTCAGCTTTGCAGGCTGAAGGAAGCCCAGCAAGGGCTCTGTGGCAATTCTTGGGATTGAACTCATTTTTGTCTCCCAATTTGAATTCCCAGAATTAAACAAACAAACAAACCAATCTATGAAATCTCTACTGAGAAATTTCATTTGATACATTTTTTTTTCCTTACCAGGATGTTAGTTGAAAAATGTCAGGGTTTTCTCCCAAATTTCTCCTCAACAAAAGCTTTCTCCTTGAAGCTGCAGATGGGATGCAAGGCAGGTGATTCCAGGGGCTGTAGTGGTGCTATTTGGAGATTGCTCACTGTCAGGAATACAGAGATCTCATGGCTAGCTGTTGGTAGCTTTGAGCATAGTCTGTGGGAGTTCTCTTACGGAACCACATCAGTGGAAGGCGATTTAGAGAAAAGCTAGGCAGCCATGGGATCCAGCAAAGCAATGTCCAGAATAGGATTTTCTTTTTCAGAGTGTGGATGAAGGAACTTTTGCTCCTTCCCTTATTTGATTGTCTGTTGGCTGTTTATTTGGTCAGATTTTAACTGGCAACATGCAGAGCCTGTTTGGTAACTGTGTTTTACGCTGAAGAGCAGATGAGGTGGTGATGGGTGCATTTGAGGCTAACCAGTAGAAAGGGTATCTGTGGATTAGGGAGTCTGAGGAATTAGTTAGGGCATTTCCTCTAAATGTAGAGAGTGAATGAGAAATACCCCTCAGGTCTGGCCACCTTTCTCATTGCAGCCAAAATAGGTCATTCAAAATAAGCCAACCTTTGAGCAAAGACGTGTACTTATGTGAAGATCATCTTTTAAACTAATATTTATTTTACGATTAATGTAAAGGTGTTTGATCTGAGTTTTGTTTCTAACTGTGTTGTGCTGCCCAGGTGATGAAGATGATGAAGACAGGAGATGAAATTGCTATTGTGGGAATAGCATGCAACTTTCCCGGAGGTGAGTTTTGAGTAAATAGAAAGCAGGATGCTGATTGAATACTGAAAAGCACAGTCACTTGTTAGTATTGATATGGAGTAAAATAGCATGTTTCCTCCTTCATTTTGCAGAGTTCATGGCTTTGCTACTTGTGGGATCTGTTTAAACAGTCTCATTATGGTGAAAATGAGTGAGTTTGAATTTGTCCACTGAGAGCGAGAGCTGCAGTGTTTGCTGTGGGCATGGCTTTGAGCTGCATGTATGAAACTCATGCAGACAAACCAAATGTGTCAGGGCTTATTGAGGTTATTGCATGTGCACTGGCCGGATGATCATGCATAGGTGTATGACTATGCGTCCACAGGGACATTCGTATTCTTAGATTAGATGGATGGTGACATTTAGATAGCTGGATGGTGGACTGAGCATGGGTGCTGAGCCTCAGGTGAGATTGCTGTCCTTCAGTAACTATTCCTGACAGTTCCAGTCCGGCGATGTCCCACATCAGCTAGAGCTGAGCTGGTCATTACTTGGTCATGTAAAGGTTAGCACTGCTTCCAGAGTGAGCGTGGAGGAGGACATACGAATACTGGAGAAAGCTGAAGCTGGGAGGAGATGAAATGTGTGTTGGAACATTGATGCCATGTTATTTGGCTATCTGCCGTGTTATTTTTCTTAAACAGTATTCCGCATTTTCAGGGAATTAATTTGGTGGGGTAACTTGCTTTTAAGCGTGTAGTGAAAAGATGAGTCATTCCTTTCCATATTCCTGTCACCAAAACATGATGGTTTTTTATCTGTTGCAATTACATTTCAGCTACCTGGATTTGTATGTAGGAGTTTCAGGTAACAGAATGTGTTTTTCTGAATGAGCGTGACAAAAGGGAATGTGTAATTCAATCTTCTTTGCAATATTTGTACAATAGGTGAAGGAATTGACAATTTCTGGAAAGTGCTGGAGGAAGGCAAAAACTGCACAGTAGAAATCCCCCCAGAGAGATTTAATACCGAAGAGTGGTACGATCCAGACAGTAACAAGCCAGGAAAAACGTATACAACACGAGCTGCTCTTCTCAATGAGTGAGTGTGTTACTGTGCTGTGCCACAGATTTTTTGTGTATCTAGTCTGATGTGTCCAGCCTTTCTGAGAGAGCAAGCCCCAGGGAGCGAGACATTATAAATCGGACATAGAAATAGGTTTTCTTTCATCTCACACAATGAACTTGTAGTTTTCAAATTGCAGGAATTCCTGTAACATGACAATTATGAGCACATTTCTTTGCAGGCCATGATCTTTGAATGCATAATGCAGCTTGTATGACCATACTTGTCATGTCTTAGGATGCAACCAGTCATGCAATGGATGTGTACTTTTTGAGTATATGCATGCACCTGCATTATGTATGAAGGTGTGTATTTCAGATCTGAGGTGGGCTACAGCCTGCCAAAGGATTTGTAAAGCCCACTTATGGCCTGTGGAAGAATGCAGCAGAATATGAACTCCGAATACAGTCTGCCTTATGAGTCTTGCCCTGTTTCAATTTGAAAGTTGACCTGATCTGTTGGACCACAGGCCCTAATCCTGTGCTTGCCGGGACAAGGAGCTCTAATTAAAATGAAGCTGTGACAGTTTTAGTACAAAGTAAGAAAGTCTGCTTTTACTAAATGGACAAGAAGGGGATCTTATGCTCTTGACTTGCTTGTGAAGGTATACTGTTCTTATGGATAGTATCATAAGAATCCAGAACTGGATCATAATCAATCCTGTTTTTCCCTGGGCTTGTACTGTCATATATTAAAAAAAAAAAACAAAAAAAAAAAACACCTTTACTCGAATCAGTCCTTCATCATGCTGGGGAATTATGTGTATATAGATATTGAGTAATAACCTGTCTAGATCTAAATGAATATTTTATTCACATTGTGCTCTTCTTTGTTCTGTTTATTTTAGATTTAACACATTTGATAACCACCTGTTTGGAATTAATAATGTGGAAGCTGAAAGCATGGATCCACAGCAGAAATTACTTTTAGAATGCACATACAAAGCGCTAGAGGATGCAGGAGTCCCTGTAGAAGCCATCAGTGGCAGCAAAACAGGTGTTTTTATTGGTAAGACATAATTTCATGGTGAAGAATGTCCCTTTTACCCTCATAAAACCGGAACACCCCTTTGTAAACTGTGTAGGTAACCTTAAGGCTACTGTATTATGACACTACTGGAAAATTTTGGTGAAGATAGACTGTTAGGTCACTCTTAATAAACTTAGAAGTTTATTATATAATTAACACATCTACTTTTAGATGTCCCCATTAATATCTTGATGCACTGGTGTTGACAGAAAACAGTTCAAGTCTTCACCTTGCCAAGTCCTTTCCAAGACTGATACTTTCAAGGCAGTCTGACACCTTGGTATTTAGCACCGTACCAGTGGTTAAGGTGTTTTTGAGGTTAAGACCATCTTGTAGTTAGTAGTATGCTACTTTTGCACTTGTGCAATTGTTGATTGTTCCAAGAAGCTAATCCATTTTTGGTTGCTGTAGTGTGTGTGTATTTCTAAAGATGTCCAGGATAGTTAGACTGGTGAAGGATAGGGACGAGCTATTTATGTTGCTCTTTGGTCTGGAATATGCTCTTGTTACATCGAGGGAATTATTCCTTGCTCTCTATATAGATGTACTGCATTTTCCACACATGCCTTTGGACTTGGGATTCTCCTATAATGCAGGCATATGTGTTCCTAGGGAGGGGGTTCAAATGGTTACCCAGACACAGGGCCTGTTCTTTTCTACTTCTTTCTTAACTTACTGGATCACAGTTAACAAACTAAAGATACATGAAGAATGCTTGATATGGCTTTCACTGTGATATTTAACTTGGAGCATCTGAGGAAATGAAGGTAATGCTCTGAAAGTTTCTGTTCCAGCTGTCCTCATTCTAACCTGTTTGTATCTATTATCATAGATAAGCCAAACCAACTACTCTTTAGCTGAGATTCAGGGATCTAAACAGGCTATGTATACCTTAATTGTGTCAGACAATGAGCTAAGCAAGCAGGATGAACCTATAATTTACTGTCTTCTGACTTGAGTAGAAAAAGCTTCACCATAGAAGTTGTGTTGCTAACAAGGTTAATGGTGAAACAGAAAAACATAAACATGGTGTATAGTTCAGTGCTATACATCCCTTTTCTTCACTCAGGGTAACATGACATGTATTTCTATTGTTACAGGCCTTATGAATCGAGACTTTGAAATCTTAAGAAGCAAATCAGTAAGTGAAATAAATCACTATGTTGGTACAGGATCAGCAATGAGCATAGCTGCTAATAGGGTTTCCTTCACGTTTAATCTGACTGGACCATCGCTGACAATCGACACTGCTTGTTCATCATTTCTTTTTGCCCTGCATTACGCCTTGCGAGCAATTAAATCAGGTAATGGGACTGAAGAGATGGTAGGCAAAGAAATTAGAATTAATGCTGTATGAAACTGCTAAGATATAAATATTTCAAATTTTTATTTTCCTGAGATGTGATTAATACCTTTGTGTTCACCAGTAGGTGCCGTAATGGATTCCAGTGCCTCAGAAATATGCACTGTACCTGCAGAAACAGCAATCTTTTGCTGTGAGGAATTCTGTTACTTTCTCTAACATATCCTGATGTAATTTTAGATAACTGTATTGGGTACTTTTTCAACAAGAGATCACAATGACAGATTCCAATCATAACAATTAAAATATCACAACTGACTTTTAGTATCAGTGAAGTCTTTCTGTAATATCTGTCTTGTCAATCAACTAAGTTATAGGTAATATGTTTCCTTCTGTGACTTTGAACATCTCAACTGGAATATGTTTCTGTTTTACTCCAGGAGATTGTGATGCAGCTATTTGTGGTGGTGTGAACAGCATAATAGATCCCCTCACCTTTGTGTCTCTCAGTAAAGCAAAAATGATCTCTCCAGATGGAATGAGTAAACCCTTTTCCAAAAAGGCAGATGGCTACGGAAGGGGAGAAGGCTGTGGTGTTGTTTTCCTCAAACCACTGGAAAAGGTAAGATTGTTTGTGAAGAAGCCTAAAATAAGCCTGGCTTCTTACTTGAATTTTGTATATCCATTTCTCATAATTACTGTAGCAAAAAGCTTTTCTAATTCAAGATTTCTATAATTCAAGAATTCTAATTCAAGCATATTATTATCATTAAGAAAACATTAGACTCTTCTTCTAGCATGGGAAAGATATCACAAAGATAAGGTTACTGATGGTTCTTTTTCTCACAGATAGATAAAGCATGAGATGATTAAAGATGATTTTCTCTTTCTGTGGAACAGGCAATGGAAGACCACAGCAAAATCTGGGGTGTTATAAACATCAGTGCAGTCAATCAGAATGGTAGGTCTATAACGCCAATCACAAGGCCGTCTCAAATAGAGCAGGAGAAGTTACTGCGCAGCATTTATGAAGGTCACGTCGATCCCTCAGTTGTGCAGTACATTGAAGCCCATGGGACGGGAACTGCTGCTGGAGACCCCACGGAAGCTGAAAGCCTTGGTAATGTCATTTGTAAAAACAGACCTTCACAAGTTCCCCCTCTGAAAATTGGTTCGGTGAAAGGAAATATTGGGCACACTGAATCAGCTGCTGGAGCAGCAGGTTTGATCAAAGTGCTTCTGATGATGCATCATGGGAAGATTGTTCCATCTTTGCATTACTCAAAGGAGATGAGCAGCATTGATACAGAGAAATTAAACCTTGCCATTCCCACTGTGGTGGAGCCCTGGGAAAATTCCGGTGAGTACGGAAGAGTAGCTGGCATCAACTGCTTTGGATTTGGAGGAACCAATGCCCATGTTGTAGTCAGGCAGGTTAAGCAGCCAGAGCCTCTTCCTGCCTTTAAGAGGCCGCTGGAATTAGTCCTGCTGTCCGCAGCATCAGCTAAGTCCCTTCAGATGACAATGGCAGACACAGCTGCACATCTGAGTACAAGAAACTGCGTAACTCTCCCAAGCCTGGCCTATACATCTGCCTGCAGAAGAAGCCATGCCAACTACAGGTACCGAAAAGCATTTGTGGCAAACTCTCTCCGACACTTGCAGCAAGAAGTTATGTTGGCAGCAAGCACTGACTTTGCCATGTCAAAGGTGGAGCCTCAGCTGGTGTTTGTGTTCTGTGGCAACGGCGTAACACTGAAGGAGTTCAGCGAGGTCCTGTTGAGCTCAGAGCCGGTGTTCAGAGACAAGTGTAAGGAAATAGAAGCGCTCTTTCAGAAACACGCTCCCATCAGCCTTCTGCCAGCAAGAGGTCGCAGCTCAAAGGAGTTGCTGAATCCAGAACTCTCCCAGCCCATGCTTTTTGCCCTGCAGGTTGCCTTAGCTTCTCTCCTGAAGTACTGGGGCATTAAGCCGGTCGCTGCAGTTGGCCATTCTGTGGGGGAAGTTGCCGCAGCACATTTTGCTGGGTACCTTTCCTTGGCAGATGCGGTCAAAGTGATATATCACCGGAGCAGGCTGCAGGCAAAGACTGCCAGGGGCAGAATGTTGGTGGTTGGAAACATCCCCGTTCAAGAGATTGCTGAACATCTGCACCGCTACGCGGCAAAGGTGTGCATTGCAGCTTTCAACAGCCCCGTTTCCTGCACCTTGTCTGGAAATCCAGATGATGTGGACTTGGTCCAGAAAGATTTAGCAGAAGCTTTCAGCCACAGAAACATCTTTCTTCACGCTTTAAATGTCCCAGCTGCCTACCACAGCCCTAGCATGGATGTGATACTTGGGGAGTTGGAGCAGAGCATAGAGCCTTTAGAAGAACAGAAGGGTGACGTTGAAGTAATTTCAACACTGACCGGGGCAGCTGCTTCTGCAAATGACTTCACTCGTGGCAAATTCTGGGCCCGGCATACTCGTGAGCCTGTTGCTTTCACTCAAGCCATAGAAACTGCAGCTAGAGACAGGGAAAATGTAGTGTTTGTTGAAATAAGTCCTCACCATGTGTTGCAGCGAAATATAAAAGAGACTCTAGGAAAAGTCACTAAGGTGTTCCCTTCTTTGCAGTCTGATGCAGAGTATCAGGCACTCTTTAGTTTGGTAGGAAATCTGTTTGAACTGGGCTATAATCCCAACTGGCAGCAATTTTATGATGGATATCAAAGTGTTCCAGTGACCATTCCACGGTATCAATTTGATCGTAAACGAGCTATGGTCTCTCTGGATACCCGTCAACAAGCAAACCAAAAAGACGTTGGCTCTGGTCATCCTTTGATTTATGCCATTAACAGTGACAACACGCAGTTTGGCTGCCTGCTCTCCCAGGACACCACATCCTACTTATATGAGCACAAGAATAACGGTGTGGCTTTAGTTCCTGGTGCTTTTTATGTGGAGCTTGGTCTGGCCTGCGTGATGAACAGCTCAGGACCTAAAATGCCTCTGAGTGCTTGCCAGATGAGCATCAGTTTTTCAGCGCCGTGTGTTCTTGCACAGAATTCCCAAGTTTTGAATATCAAGCTGAGTCCACAAAAAGCAGCAACGGCTTTTGAGATCCTCTCATCCTCCAACGCAGTTTATGCTTCAGGCCAAGTTAGAAAGGTGCCTGAGGCTGTTGTGGAAGAAAGCACCATCTCCTTCCAGGAGGTCTATCACAGATGCACGTCAGTGATTAGCACAGAGAAGGTCTATGAAGCACTGTCTCAGATTGGCTTTCAGTATGGCTCCATATTCAGGCAGCTCAGGGAGGTGCATTATTGCCAGGAACTAAAGGAAGCTATAACAAGCATCAAGGTGAACAAGGAGACTCTCAGAGAGATGTACAGCTACTGTATCCATCCAGTGCTGCTGGATTGTTTTCTGCAGATGACTGCTGTCATGATCTCAAGCACACAGCAGTCCAGAGCAGGCTTTCCTTCAGGGATAGGCAGCCTGGTGGTGTTGCGACCTTTGGAGGAAGAAATGATGATATATATGAGAACAAGCAAGTCCATTGGGAACTGCTTTGAGGTCTGTGGATGCTTCATGGACAAACACGGGTCTGTTCTGGCTGAACTCAAGCGTGTCGCCATCACCTTCATGAAACCAGCGTCTTCCAGAGACAATGAGTTCCTGTTTGAAAACAAGTGGTCAGAAGTTTCTCCGTCAAAGATGATTGGTCATGTAGAAGCAGTGCCTAGAGTCCTAGTGTTTGCTGACAAATTTGGGATAGCTGAGCAGCTCAGAAAATATTTGCATCCTGATTCCAGATACGTTATGTATGAAGACTGGGAATCCCTCTTGGAAGTCCATGCAGGGAATAAGATGAAAGCAGAGGTTGAGGATTACGATGAAGTTCTCTTCCTGTGGGGAATTCAAAAGGTGAATGAAGAGTTCCCAAGTAAAGTGGTTGACCAGCTCTCAAAGTGTTGTGAAGCCTATCGCCAAGTTATTGTGGCGTTAAGAGAGAAAAGTTCTCACTGTTCAATCCGAGTGATCAGCTACAGAACAACAGAAAGAAATGTAGACCATGTTAACTGTGGGTTTGCATTGCATGGCATGACCAGAACTTGCGTTGTTGAAGTTCCAGAAATCACATTTCAGATAATTGACCTCAGCTCTCCCAGCTCCCTGGACATCTCAGCATTATCAGATGTCCTTGCCAAATACAGTGGTAAGGATTATCCGGAAGTCTACATCAGCCAAGGGAGAATTTATGCATCTGAAATCAAACGCACTCCTTTTGTAGATGAAGATTACGGCCAGCATGTAAGGTCTCTCCAGAATTCAGAAACGTTCACTTTGTACACTGCTGATCCATACTCAGCAAAAGACTTGTCTGCTGAACTATCCAGCAGTGCTGCTACTCAGCTGGAAAATCAATTTGTTGAAATTCAGGTGGATAAGATATGTATTCACTCTGGAGATTATTTTCCCGTTAGTGTTTCTAGTCGTAACTTTGGTAATACACTCTACTGGAATTCCCAAGCAGCAGACAAACACAGACTTTTAGCTCTTGATTTCAGTGGCACAGTCACTGCAATAGGCACAGGTGTGAAGAAAGTTAAAGTGGGTGATCACGTGGTTTCATGTTATCCGGCAGCTGCATCGTCCAGAATTCAGGTCCCAGGAACAGTTTGTTTAAATGTAAAGAAATTTCCATGCTTTCAGACCGTCCCTTGTGTGTCCTACTTCATCATTGCATGGGAGATCTTAAATCAGAGGTTACCCAAGGGGAAGCATGGCAGAACTTTGGGTATTATTTCTACAAAACCATCATCAGTTCTATGCCGTGTTCTTTCTGTGGCGGCAGAAGAGGTGGGCTGGAAAACAGTACTTACAAGGCCCACTCCTGATATGTTGCAGCATATAAAGGCATGCAATGCCCTTGTTGTTCTTCCTCCAGTAGGCAGACTGTCTCAGGAGGATTTAGCACACATGAACTGTCTGAAAGATGTGGTGATAGTATGTGGCCATCAGCAATCGGAATGTATTCAGAATGTGAATGGACTTGATCATGAAAATATCAGCTTTCATATCCTCATCCTTAGCAGTATCTTCCAGAAGGCATCTCTAAAGGAACTCCAAAAGGCTGTGCAAGTGTGGATCGGTTCTTTAGATATGAAACGGTTTAGACATCTGCCGGGCTCTGTCTTTCAGCAAACTGAGAACTTTGAAAGGCTGCAGTCTGTGATGTGCTCTTTTACCTGCAAATCTGTCCCGCTTGCTGTCCTGAGAAAGCAGAAGGACATCCCCGTTGTTTCAGATATCCCATTGTATGAATCTGAGAAGAAGATCTTTAAGCCAAATGCTGTTTACGTAGTAGCAGGGGGACTGACTGGCCTTGGCTTTGAAACGGTGAAATTCATAGCAGCAAATGGAGGAGGGTGTATTGTAATACTGTCCAGGAAAATTCCGAGCGAGGAGAAGCAAGAAGAGATGAAGGATTTGCAGCTGAAATATGAAGGCAGCAAAATAGTGTTTGTGCAGTGTGACATTACTTTGACCAGCGATGTGGAGGAAGCTTTCCAGATCATTGTAAAATTATTTGAAGGGTGTCCAATCAAAGGTGTCTTTCAAAGTGCCGTTGTTTTACATGATGGTCGTCTTGAAGTTCTGAAGTTTGCTGACTTTCAGAAAGTGCTAAGCCCCAAAGTGGCAGGGACCCTAAATCTGCACTGGGCTACAAGAGGCCAACAGCTTGACTACTTTGTGTGCTACTCCTCCGTTACTTCCTTTCTAGGAAACTCCACGCAGGCAAACTACGCAGCTGCAAACTCTTTCCAGGATGTCTTCTGCCTCTACAGGAGGAACTGTGGCCTTTCGGGCCAATCCATTAACTGGGGTGCTTTGAACCTCGGCATATTGCTCAATCAAAACCAGATTCAGAACATTCTGGGATCCAAGGGCATAGATATTCTGGAAGTGCATGAGATTCATGCGTATCTCAGGAAGTGCTTACTTTCAAATAATCCTCAGCAAGCTGTTGTCAAATTAAATGTTAAAACTTTATTCAATCATGTTTTTACTAGGATTATTTCACTCAAAAATCGGTTTACATCACTCATGTCAGAAGAATTTGGAAACAAGCTTGAAACCTCTGAGAAATCTCAAGTCCAGGATACTGCTTCAGTCAAGTCTGAAGACTATATTACCTCAATGATGGCTGACCTCACTGGACTGAACCCAGATGAACTGACCATGAACACTCCACTTTCATCATTGGGCATAGACTCTATGTTAGCCATGACAATTCAGAACCGCATCTTTCAAGAAAGAAAGGTGGACATACCTCTTCTGAAACTACTTGATCCTCACACCACTCTGTCAAGTTTAGTCGTAGTTTTAGGAGAAACGACCAACACAGATGGAATTGTAGAGAAAAAAATGTCTGCAGTTGCAAGTGGAGAACATGAGAGCTGGCTGTAGGAATCATTTCTTTCAATAACTGTGTAAAGATGAGTAGAACCTTTGCAGGATCTCAGAATATGTCATGGCAAAGTCAAGTTTGAACGTGCACATATGCTGAATGTAATCCATATTGTCCTAAAAAAACTCAGACCAGTTTCTCCTGCCATTGCTCTAATTTTGTTACTTTTAGATAGTGTTATGATGTTATGCTTCCATTCTCTTTTACCCTCATTTTCAGTATTGAAACTGTAAATAGAATACAGATTTTAATTTGATGAGTTTGTATGTTAAAGTCACATTATGTATTTTTTAACCGTACTAAAGTCCTGATTGAAAAGAATGAGTTCACTGTTTTAAATGATGAATGTCTATGCAAAGCAACTCTGCACAATCCCAATTGTTTGCCATTATTACTTTTTTTAGTGTACAGTAATTTTTTTATTCTTATTAAATGTGGATAAATTGGACATCTTTTGAATGTATTTTCTAGATGTTGTGTATTTAAGAGGTTTCTTTTCTAATAATTTAGAATTTGTATTTTGCTTATACAAAAATGTTAAAAACTGTCAGTAAAACAACTTTTATGAAAGAGCATATAAATGAAAACAGTAACATTTTTAAAAAGAAAACTGAACATCACTTTCAGGGACAACAGATCAGTCCCCTGAAACCATCTTTTCTCCAAGCTACACTAGACCATTTTCCTAAGCTACTCATTCTCCAGTTCCTTCTGCAACCTCAAGAATCCCTCTGGATGCATCCCATCAGGTCCCATAAAATTGTGTTCATATTATCAAGCATTATATGATCCAGAAAATACAAGTAAAAGGCAGAGTTTTATTCAGTCCAAAATGTCCTTTCACACAATAAATAGATGCTCTGACTAACTGCCTGGGGCAGAAAGCAAACCATGCAGCTCTGAGCACATATTCCAAATAAACATTATATCTCTTCTCATTAATTTATGCCACTGCTGTGGAGAACATATCTGACTAATTACATTCGTGGGTACACTCAGATCAGGGGAGGCAGGCATCTTTGCAGATTGCCTACATGTATCATTTCAGATCTGAGTGGAAAAATTAATATTCTTCCACAGACTGCGCTAGGGATATGATTATCTAATGACTGAACATGCATCCTGCTAATGGGATCCTTCCTCTGATAGTGGGACTGAGAGTTTGGAGACTGAGCACAAAACCCTTAAAAACACAGCTCAGGTGGTTAATGCTACCTGAGGTTAATTGCAACGACGGAATGATATTGTCACTAAAAGCTTTCTGTGGAACATAGATACTGACTTCTTTAACAAGTAATTTATCTAATTACAGTCCCAATTATGAACAGAATATTTTTTTCCAGGCAGAAAGGGCAGCTGCAGCTTTCTTCTAGCTCATGATTGACAGCAGCTGACAAAGAGCACTGAATCCAATTCAAGGGTCCAAGCAAGATCTGCAAAGGTCTGTTTGCAGACTCCAGCGATGATATTTGGTAGTACAGAAGAGCACGCAGGACTCTGTCACTGCTCCTAGAGCAATGCAGGCTGTTTCTGTGTTTCTCCCAGGCAATCCTGTTGCTTCTGGATAACCTTTCCTTCCCTTCCTGCTGCTTGCAGGTTTCAGGCCATCTAACGTATCTCCTACCTACTGTGTCATCTGCTTGCATTTCCCACTGTCTTTCTGCTTATACATCCTACACATTTGGCAGACAGAAGCAAAAGGGCCCTCAGCACCCTGCCACTGCTGTGCTCCCCTGCACTGCAACCTGCTGCTGTAGGACTGCCAAATGCTCCCTGCACCAGCTGCAGATGAAATGCACATCTCCGGAGCCTTTTTCAAAATCAGCTTTCTTATTGTTCTTACTGTGTGTGTGTTAGAATGGTTTTGGTTTTATTCAGATATTCTGGCCCCTTTATGGCAGATCCTAAGTAGCAACCAAAAGCAAGGACGTGGAAGGCAGGAGCTGCCCTAGCACCCCCTCAGAACACAAGTGCCATGGGGAGATGATGAGAGTCTGGCTTTCCCCACAGTGTGTGGCTGGGCACTGCTGGCCCAGCAGTGGCAGCTTGTGTAAGAGAAAGCCAGAAAGCAGCAGTGCATTCAGCCAGCCAGAGTTGGTGCTTTGGCCTTGTGGCCGGACCTGACTTTACCAAGGCTTTGATCAACAAATTCAGTTACAACTACACAGTGTGAAGGTGTACGTGAGATTTTCGTGTATATTTAACCCAGCTTCACTCCCTGCAGTGCTGAACGTGTATAACAGCCTCAGAAGCTGGGGATACAAGCTATGGAATCAGATGGGAGGATCCATCTTCTTTGCATCCTCATTTCAGGTGTTTGTAGACATTGAGTCCTCTCTTCTTTATGCTGAATAGTCCCAACTCCCTCAGCCTTTCCTCACAGAAAAGATGCTCCAGTTCCAGTATTGCCTTTCATTGGACTCTCTATGGTATGTCCAGGGCTTGGTCCAGCCTGGTCTTGAATACCTCCAGGCATCCACATCATCTCAGGGCAAGCTGTTCCAATGCCTCACCACCCTCTGAGTAATGAATCACTTTTTAACATCTAACCCGAATCTCCCCTTCTTATTTAACATTCTTCCCCCTCATCCTATCACTATCTGTCCATGGAAAATGTTGCTCTTGGTCTTCTTAATAAGCCCCCTTTAATTAGTGATGTTACAAAGCTGGAGGACACTGGCTGACACACTGGAAGGCTGTCATGCCATTCAACATGTCCTGGACAGACGGGGGAGTCACGCCGAGTTGGTCGGAGAGGAACTTGATGAGATTCAGAAAGGGCAAGAATAGAGTCCTACACCTGGGAAGGAATAAACACGTGCAGCCTGGGAGCTGACCTGCTGGAGAGGGGCTCTGCAGAGATGGATCTGGGTTTCCCTTTGGGGAACAGTTTGGCTATGGGCAGCAGTGTGCCCTTGTGGCCAAGAAGGCCAATGATGCCTTAGGGTACATCAAAAAGTGTGTGGCCTACTGGCTGAGGGAGGTGATCTTCCCCCTCTACTCTGCCCTGGTGAGGCCAAATCTGTAGTGCTATGTCCAGTTCTGGGCTTCCCAGTTCAAGAAAGACAGGGAAGTTTTGGAGAGGGTCCAGTGGAGGGCCACAAAGATGATGAGGGGTTTGAAGCATCTCCCTTATGAGGGAAGGCTGAGAGACCTGGGGCTGTTCAGCCTGGAGAAGACAGAGAGAGCATCTCATTAAAGCTTATAAATATCTAAATGGTAGGAATCAAGCGGATGGGTTCAGACACTTTTTGTGGTGCCCAGTGATAGGAGCAGAGGCAGTGGATACAAACTGGAACACAGTAAGTTCCATCTGAACATGAAAAAGAATGAGGATGACAGAGCAGTGAAACAAGCTGCCCAGAGAGGCTGTGGACTCTCCTTCTTTGGAAATATTCAAGACTTACCACCACCCACCACAGCTTTTCTGTGTCACCTGCTCTAGGGAACCTGCTTAGCAGGAAGTTGGAGTTGATGATCCCCAGAGGTCCCTTCCATCTCCTACCATTCTGTGATTTGTGACATATTACATTTTAATTTCAATACGTGAAGCAAGGAGAAAATCATTAGTTCCACTTTTTAAGTAATTAAGCTAATAGGTGGTAGTACTGACCATTTCTGGAAGCAGACACAAATCACATTATGAAAGTGTTAATTGAAAGAGTTAGTATCAAAATATTATGATCGAGGTAAGAACCATTCAGAGAACAAAGTGAATCCGCTTCCTGATTCACCTGTTATTGTGATCTCAATCTTTGCATTGGATTTTTAACACGTAGACACTAATCTTGTCCTCTGGGAAGTGAATAATATTGGCTTTAATGAGCTGTAGAAGTCTCCCCAGTAAGCTCTGTTTTTTAGATTTTTTAGGAAATTGCTCCCATGCTTTGTCTGATTATCTTCCTTGGATTTAAGACCAGGAAAGTTCGGAGATAGTAATGATGACAGGAATGTCACTCATACAATTGTCAAGGTAATTTTTATTTTCCTCATCTCATTTTTACTGTTTTTTTGTTACTGTTGTTACTCTTTTATGCCTCTCAGCTGGTATGGATACAAACACCTGATACAAGGGCAGATGGGCACAGGACAGCTATACCTGTGTTTTCACTACTCTGGTGGCCAGTGATGCTAGAGAGAGCTAAGGGGACAATTCAGATTCCCTTTGTGGCCAGGACCACTGTCTAGTTTCAGCTGGAGCAGAGTTGTTTTTCATAGTGTTCCGTATGATGCTATGTTTTGCCTTTAGGAGAAAAACAATGTTTATAGCACACTGATATTTTAGTTGCTGCTGAGCAGTGCTGAATGGAGCCAAGGACATTTCAGTTTCTCAGCTTCTCATGCTATCCTGCCAGTGAAGGGCTGGGGGCCATAAGGAGCTGAGAGGGAATGGAAACAGGACAGCTGATCTGAACTAGGCAATGGGATATTTCATACCAAATGACAATGTGAAGAAACTATAAAACTATGGGGAGTTGGCGGGGGGTAGCTGCTGCTTGCGGAATGCCTGGGCACCATTTGGCAGGTGGTAAGTGATTGAGCTGTGTATCACTTGTTTTGGTGTATATGCATATATATATAGTTATCCTTACTTTTATTTCTTTCTTCCTTTTCTACCTTAGCAAATAGTTTTTTTCTGATTCCCTTCCCCATCCCACTTGAAGGTGGGGGTGAGTGAAGAGCTGTGTGGTGTTCAGCTGCTGCCAGCTTAGACCGCAACAACCACACAGACTAGATTCAACAGAATGAATCTGCTTCTTTGGAAATAGCTCAAATCCACGTTTAATTTGTATCTTCTTTTGGAAAAGAAGCAGTGCTATAGTTGCTGTGTCATTTCCCACTAACTTGAGTGAAGAAGGACTTGAATTGCCTTAAAGGTTATTTGGAGAAAATTTCTGCTTACAATTTGCTGCCTGAAGCTGTATTACAGCAAACAGCAGTAGACTGTAGATGAAAGAGAGTTATTTTGAAATGCACCTTCTTAGATGCATACAAATAATTCAAATCTATAGAAACACTAGAATGATGATAACAGTTAAAGCAATTGTGGTAGGAATGGCTTGGATAATTCTAGCTCACCTTTCTTAATGACTTTTATTGACTGTATTTATATATTATGTACTATAAATAGCAGTCAGGTAAAACGGAACAGCTGGTTCATAATCTCATTGCACTCTCAGCTCTGTATCAAGCAAGAAAATTCATTCTGCTGTATTTATCAAGTTGATGATACCTTGGTTGAATGGTCGGCATGAGTGCTTACTCTGAAGACTGATGATTAAAAATCAACTGTGCTTAATTAAATTTTCTTCCAGGGATGTCTTGTTGCATCACCTAGGAGACTGTTCAATATTTGCATTCCTTAAACACCCTCTTTGCAGAGTTAGAAAGAAATGAATCCTCCTGTCTTCAGTGTCTCCCCATAAATGAGAAGTAGCTGGAGAGTTTGGGACAGTATGAACATAAGCTGTGCTAGGTTTAGGAGAAACAATGTCTCAGACAGTGTAGGAAAATACAGGCTGCCTGTCCCACTAGGAAACCAATGGAATTATCCCTCCACTTCCTGTTAATACCTCAAATTGACAAGAGAAAGCATAACTGAGCAGCTGAATGCAAAAAATCAATCACATGACTTTCCAAGTTGGTTGTCCATCGAAATGTTAATTTTATGAATGCTTTTTGGAAATAACTGGTAACACCTTTCTTTATTTTTACATGTCCCAGTTCTGTTCCACTTGCATCTAGTACTGGAAACTACGGAAAAAGAAAACTGAATTTAAAATTAGGCATTGCACAGAGCTGCGCTTGGAAGAAAAGCTGAAAGCAGCTAAAAAGCATAATTTCTCTTTCAGTCAGCAGAATGAAGAGGGTATGGGCTGTAAGTTCCCTTCCAGGAAAGGGAACTAGTGGGTTCACACAGGGGTTGGCATTGCAACAAGCCCTGTTTAGTATCTTCACTGATGATCTGGATGAGGGGACTGAGTGTGCCCACTGGAACTCTGAAGATGACACCCAGTTGGGAGGAACCATCAATCTGCTTGAGGATAACAAGGCCCTTCAGAAGGATCTGGACAGGTTGGATCAATGGGTTGAGGCCAATTGTATGAGCTTCAACAAGATGAAGTGCAGAGTGCTGCACTTTGATCACAATAACCCCACACAGTACTACAGGCCTGGAGCAGGGTGGCTGGAAGCTGAACAGTGGAAAAGGATTCGGGTGTCTTAGCCGACAACCAGCTGAACACCAGCCAACACTGCGCCCAGGTGGCCGAGGCAGCCAACGGCATCCTGGCTTGTTTCAGGAACAGTGTGGCCAGACGGAGCAGGGAGGTGATCATCCTCCTATACTCAACACTGGTGAGGCTGTGCTCAGTTTTGGGCCCCTCTGTACAAGACACTGAGGCCCCAGAGTGTGTCCAGAGATGGGCAGCAAAACTGTGAGGGACCTGGAACACAAGGCTTATGGGGAGTGGCTAAAGGAGCTGGAATGGTTCAGTCTGAACTGCAACTACATGAAATGAAGTTGTAGCAAAGTGAGGGTTCACAGAATCACAGAATCACAGAATTATCAAGGTTGGAAAAGACCTAGAAGATCATCTAGTCCAACCATTACCAATACTTCCCAGCTAAACCATATTCCTCAACACAACATCCAAACGTTTCTTGAACACTCGCATGGTCGGTTGGCCTCTTCTCCCAGGTTACAGCAATAGGGTGAGAGGGAATGGCTTCAAGTTGCACCAGGGGAGGTTAAGGACGGATATCAGGAAAAAATTCTTAGAAAGAGTGTTAAAACACTGGAATGGGCTGCCCCAGAGTGGAGGTGGAGCCCACAGAGGTTGTGGACCCACTGTCTCTGGAGGTTTTCAACAAAAGGGTAGACGTCACACTGAGTAACATGGTTTAGCAGTATGGTGGAACTGGGTTAATGGTTGGACTAGATGATCTCAGTAGTTTCTCCAGACATAATGATTATATGACTGGGACATTTTTGGGCAAGGTTGAAAGGACTCTAAAGGCAGCAAGATTCCTGATTCCTTTTGGCTCCTTCCAGAGACGTTTCTCAACAACAGTGCCCTCTGCACGTGAATGTTGACGGATGTTTTGCTATGCAACTGTTCAGGGTAGATCACTGCAAGAGGCCTGCTTCTCATCTCACACTATCTTCAGGTCTGGGTTCTTTCGGTTTCTGCAGACCCTTTGAGGGTTGTGTAGTGCTGTAGTGGGAAGCACTCTTCAAAATCTTCATCTCAAACTCTTTGCACTGTCCAAATCTTTATCCCTGCCCCATGGGAACCCCCAAGTCCACTCCATTCCCAAACTATTTGCCAAGCAACTGAGCAGCAAGCTGTATGTGGCACAAACCTTTCAGAAAGCAAAGCAAAACAAAACACATTAATTTATGCAGGTTTATTGCAAGGAGGTTCGTTCTTAATTCAGTGCATGGTCACAAGTGAAAAAGAAGTCCAAAGTCTTCAGAATTACCACTGGGCAGACTGGGAAAGGCATTTCTGCATGATGGCTACCTTAGCCCACGATGTGCCCAGAGCCAGCAGCTCTTTGGTTTTCATTACATTACATATTTCAGAGCCAAAACCTGCCTGCCCTCTCCTCTTCTCCTTTCCCTTTGCTTCCTTGCCCCCTTGTGGTGATGTAAAGCAACTCCAGAGAACTCTTCAGGAGCTGGAGATGTGGATGCTGTCATGTCTTGAAACAGTGATTAAGCACCTGGTAAGAAGGCGGGGCATATATCCCAGCACACATGAAACCTGCTGAAATGATGGACTTAAACCTGGATCTCGTCCATAAGTTTTGCGTGGACCTGGTGTGTTCCTTTGACTACGAACACATCTAAATCGGTTTAAGAGCTCCTTCCATGTCAATTAAAAGGGGGGAACTTCTGTGGCAATGAACCACAAGTGAAGTCTATGTACAGAAGCAGGCACAGGACTTGAAATTACAAGCCTTGCTTTTCTGCAAGATTGGAACTGGAAATGCAGAGCATATGAGCACAAAATGGAACATAAGATGACCTACTCAGCCTTGCACATATCCCTTCCACCTGTCATGCTTTCCTTATTCCTCTGGGAGATGTCAGATGCTTTTGCTGTTCTCCAGGACACCAGCTTCCCTGTGTTACTGAAACGAACAGCTGTGAAGGTGGCATGGGCTGCTTGGCTGGCTTGGCAGTGCTGGGACTGGTGAATATGCTCTGCCGAGCAGCCCTCAGCAAAACTGCACAGCAATCTCATGGAAAATTACTTTGTCAGACCAGAAATTCAGGTAATCTCTGCAGCATCACAAGAACTTAATTTCAAGATGGTTCAGGGCCGTCCTTCCTGTGCCATGCCATGGCACGCTATCTACTGCAATGGTTACTCAGGAGGTCCACATAAGGCCAACCATCAGCAGCATATCTTTTCGGAAACTCATTAATCTTCTTAAAGCTGCACGTTGGTTACTTTCAAAAAGAAAAGATGCAGCTGAATGTAAAATGTTCATCAATTTGTCTTCTCTGAGGGCTTTGAGTGTTGCAGTAACTAAATTACAAAAGTTTTAACACCAATAAGGTTAAAAAAGTCAAGCACACAAAAAGTTACAAGATGTAAATCCATTCTGTGCACTTTCACTTCTTTTGTGACATAATGCCTGGCTTTTCTTAAGTCTTTGCCCCTCTGTTATATTATTATTCCATCTTTCCAGTCCTTCATTTCTTACATTCTTTGGAACTCACTCCATTTTAATCAACATAGCATAAATAGGTAACATCTTACATTTAAATTATGGGCAGTCTTTATTATCTCTGAACCTAACATACTGAATTCCAGATTTGCTAAAGAATGTAAGGTCTAGTGTTTTAGTTTCAGTAATGGGGAGAGATTTGCCAAAGTATCCAAAAAAGGTTAGAAATACTGGAATAAACACAAGACCATGAAGAGCCCCAAACAATATAACAAGAAACATGATCTTAAAAAACGTTCTGAAGATGTAGGTTTTCGCTGCAGCCAGGACAACTACTCCTAACACAGTAGATACTGCTCCCTGTAACACTGGGTACCCAAGCTGGTGCAGAGCTCCTATTGCCTTTTCATTGGCTGACGACTCTCCACTCGTAACAAAGGCATAGGAAATATGTGCAGAAAAATCTACAGAAAATCCAATGCAAATGACCAGGTTAATCATGGATATGGAGTCGAGGCTGATGTCCCAAAATGTCATGAAACCGGCAACACCAACAATAACAGAAGCTATAGCAAAAGTCACCCACAAGCAACACAGTGGGCTGGGAATAAGCACAAGAGAGACAACGAGCATCGCCCCAGCAGCGATGACAACATTCTGAATGGTATTCTGCACTATTACCAGGTATTGGTCGTAGTAGATGAATGCTGGATGGTACACCATGAGTGGAACTACGCACTGCTTGGCTCTGTCTCTTAACTGATTTAGCAGATTTTTCTCGTCAACGGCTGAGGTGACATTCACTGTCTGGATGAAGAAACGAGAAGCTGCTATTCCTTCCCCAGTCTTGTTAATGTCCCACTCAAAACTGGGAGAATACTGGAATAGCACAGCTAAGTTATTAATGAAAAGATCCTTACTGTTTATACTTATTAAACCACTTGCAGCAATTTCTGTGTATACTCTCAGCCATGACAGAGAGAGGTTCCTGTCTACATAGTCAGTGCTCTCTAAATCCTGTACGCAAGCCTCAATGTCATTACGGACAGACTCATCCCAGTAGTTTACGCTGTCAGTAACGACAACCATGACCCTGGGTCCGTATTCCGAGAAGTATTTGTCATCGTCGTCATAGTAGGCAATAACATAAGAGTCATCACTAGCCAGATTTCGAAGATCTATGCCCTCCTTCATCTGGGTGCACCCATAAATACTGCCACCCAAATATGCTCCATACAGCACCACCACAAGAAGCTTGATCCATTTACCTGTCAAGAAAGGGCCATAATACTTCTTGAAGAATATGCTCATGGGATGCTCGCTTTCTGTCTCACTGGTTTCTGGCTCAGGCGGCTCACTGGAACAGCTGCCTAAACAACATGTGTTATACAAGCAGGACTCCTTTCCTACTTTCACTTGCACACAAGTTAACCAGTGTCGGTTTCCTTTCACCCTTTTATGATTTAACACGATAACTGCCCCAAAGAAGGTAATAACATAGACATAGCAGAAGACAAAGGCGGTGCCAGTATAGAGGCAGAACGACCTCACAGAAGGAAAAGAAGTCCAGGTGCCAATGAAGAAGGCCAAGACATCTGTGAGAGTGGTGATTGTCACAGAAAGCGCTGCTTCTCTGTAAGTCTCAGCCAGCCGAGATTTAGTGTCTGATTTGTCTGCCTTGCTTGAGCTTTGCTCCCAGGAAGAGATCATGATAAACATGTCATCCACACCAACTCCTGCAAGAGAAGAAAAAGTTAACTCTGCATGGCACAAGGCAGCTTCCACCAACACCCAGCTAAAGTATCACGTAAGCAGCATTTAAGCTACACAGAATTTTCAAAAAGCAAGCAAGGCTACCTGCTTTAGTGCTGATGTGAGTTTAAGATACAGGAAAACACGTCCTTTGGATGCACTTGGCTCTACTACCTTCCAAAAACTCATAGTGACCTGTCACATCATTGGTCCTTCACTCAGCTCTGCTGGAGGACTGAGCACACCTCACCTATCTCTGACAAGTGTTTTGTGTCAGCTGTTCAAGTACCCACTGATACAGATGACAGAGATACAGATACACTGCTTATTCTGACACTTCTCTATTCTCATCTTTAGAAGCACTCCTGCTATCCTTGGAATCTGCAGCAAATTAGGCCAATTATTTCTTGCTCAGTCTTCTGCAGACAGGGAGAAGTCATTGAAATTTACAAGTCACTCCCATTCCCTCTTCACTCTCCATTTATCTTATCTCATAGAATCATAGAATCACAAGGTTGGAAACGACCTATAAGATCACCTAGTCCAACTGTCTTCACATTACCACTGCTACCACAAGCACTAAACCAGATCTCGCAGCTCCTTGTCCAGACGCCTCTTGAACACTGCCAGGGACAGTGACTCCACCACCTCCTTTGGCAGCCATTCCAGAGCCTGACCACTCTCTGAGAGAAAAAGTTCTTCCTTAAGTCTAACCTAAACCTCTTCTGGTGTGGCCATTTCCCCAAGTCCTGTTTGTTGCCTGGGAGAAGAGACCAAACCCCTCTTCACCACAGCCTCCCTTCAGGAAGTTGTAGAGTGCGATGAGGTCTTCCCTGAGCCTCCTCTTCTCCAGACTAAACAATCCCAGCTCCCTCGGCCGCTCCTCATAGGACCTGTGCTCCAGGCTCCTCACCAGTTTCGTTGCCCTTCTCTGGACACGCTCCAGGGCCTCAATGTCTGTCCCCTGTAGTGAGGGGCTCAAAACTGAACACAGTACTCAAGGTGCAGCCTCACCAGTGCTGAGTACAGGGGAATGATCACCTCTAGTAAAGGACTGTTAAAAAAAATCATTCTCTCTGATGCATGTGAAAGAACAAGGAATGATTAATGCTATCAGGGAAACGTCAAGAGTTCTTACGATAACTTTTACAAACAGCTTTCATTTTAATTATCAGTAAATTCCTCAAAACATTTGGCAGCAGCACTGAGTGTGCCCCCTCACGAAGTTCCCCCTACACCCCAACTTCTGATTCTGATGGAACAGTTTGCCTAAAAGAGCAGCTTCTAGCATACAGTGATTAAGGAGTGATCTCAGTGTTCAGTTCTGCCATTTGTGCCTGTACCTTTCATACTGTGAAGGAAAGACTGAAAATGTACGCTAACAGACCGTAACCACAAGTGGACATCCAAACCCACAAAGCAGAAAAATAAAAAGCACAAAGATTTTATTCTTTAAGTGTCTCATGGTTTCTAACCAAGCTTGTGACCTTTAAATGTTTGGGATTGGCACTCATCTCTCTGAGCATCAGCCAGAAAACCAGGAGAAGATGAACAGCAAGCCCTAATTTATCTGCAGCAACATTATCTGAAGATGTTTTGAAAGCTAAGCTCTGGCTGTCAAGTTGTCTGTAGAACTGTGACACAGTGATATTCAGTAACTTCCCTGTGCTCTTGGGGGGTGCTGATTCTAAGAAAAAGCATTTCTTCAATGTTATACCAAAATGAGACCAAAATATAGTCATTACATTGTATAGGAAATTTCACATCTGACCGAAACAAGATGAACTTCTTTAAAATAGCAGAGAATATTGATTTATTCAGGCTCAAATTCATTTGATGAAAGACTACACTCTTACAGAAAAGCTCATAGTAACTTATTTCCAATATTCAGCTCATAATACACTTACTGGCTTAAGTCACTGCTAGTTTAGCTTAAGTTGCACATGGGGCATATGTTCCATTGTAATTGTTGCTGAGCTACCTTGAAACAGATGTGAAGCAAACAGGCAGCTCTCAGCGTAGTGCAAGAAAAGGTGGTCAATGCGCAGAACAGCAGAATGAGGGCAGGCATTGTTTTTTTGAAAACAGCCCTCCTGCTGCTTTTAGTGTACCCACCCAACCAATCTGACCAGCTCACCATGCTGTAGGAGGCTGGAGGAAGCTGAATCTCCACAGAAGTAGGCTGCTTATGAACAACACCCACAAGAGAGTAACACTGTCAAGTTGTTCTAATTCCAGCTTTCCTCTTCATACCGGAGCCCAACACACTTTTTCTACTTACCAAGAATAAGAAATGGAGCATTTGCTACAGTTGCCACAAAAGGTACTCCACAGTACATCATCAATCCAAAGCTGCTCAATACAGCTAAACCGGAGGAAAGCACTCCACAGCATGCAAGCCAGATGTTATTTCTTACACAGCTCAGCCTGAAAACGTTTTAAGGAACAGCTTAGTTACATGTCAAGCATTTCACCAAGGCATTTGGCACAACTGAATTCTCTGCAAAGATACAGATTATATCCCATCCTTGAAGAGAACCTGATGAAAGTTGCTATTTGCCAAGATTGCTCCCAGGTGTCAGCATTAAAACAAAATGAATTCATATGGCAGGTGCCACATATATTAATATTGCTGGCCAGTTACAGAGGGTCAACATGCCTGAGCCCCACTTAAGCACCTGGGAAGCACGCTCACATTGGAACGAAAGCGAAAAAACGCGTTTTGCCTATGACTCCATTTCACGAGGGCTTTCATTTCAGAGCCACTTCGCCCAGCAGCAGCCGGAGGAGCCCGAACCCCGCCGGACCCGGAGCGGAAGCGCGGAGGCGGCTGCTCGCAGCCCCGGCGCTTACGGCGCTTTACCTCAGGCAAGAGACGACCGAAAAGGTGATGGTCAGGAAGTACGTGATGGAAAAGAGCGGGATCACGCTCTTGGTGTTCCCCTCAAACTCCTCTTGCCTGGACAACGAGGTGAAGTGCGTCACCTGGAGCGAAAAAGCGCGAGGTCAGCGGACGCGTTTCCGCCCCGCTCCGCCGCAGCCGCAGCCCCGCGCCCCGGCGCTACCTCGACGGCCGTGAGGTTCAGCTCCCGCAGCGTCGCCGGGAAGTCCCGCAGGAACGCCTCCAGCCACGCCCGGCTCTCGCCCGCCGCGCCGCCGTCCTCCCGCAGGTAATACAGCAGCTTCACGGCCCGCGCCCGCTCCACGCGCCCGCTGCCGTCCGTCCGCACGCCGCCCAGCGCGGTGCCCAGGAAGGCGCCGCCGCCGCCGCGGCCGCCGCCGGGGAAGGGCAGCTCGGGCAGGGCGCTGCCGTTGGCCAGCAGCGGCAGCAGCGGGTTGGCGCCGGCGCAGGCGTCGCCGCTGCGGGCGCAGAGCCGCTCGTAGCCGAGGGCGCGCAGCGCGCCGTCCAGCAGCGGCACTTCGTCCCGCGCCGGCCGGTCGAGCGCCGAGGCGTCCCCCGCCGCCACGGCGATGAGCGCCGCGTAGGCGCCCTCCGTGGGCAGCCGCTCGGCGGAGAAGCGCTCCGAGTCGTTGGTGGGGAAGTGCCGCCGCACGAAGTCGCGCTCGGCCTTGGCGGGCCCGCCCGTCGGCGTGAACTGGCCCTCGATGTCGTTCGTCTGCAGGTCCGGCAGGAAGACGAAGCCGGCGCCCAGCCCGGCCGACAGCAGCGGCGGCAGCAGCACGAAGGGCCAGGGGTGGGCGGCCACGACGCGCCCCAGCGCTTCGAAGAGCCGCGTCAGGGGCCGCTCCACGCAGTTGGTGTTGCTGCACGAGCAGCGCTCCCGGGGGGACCGCGGCTGCCCCATGGCAGTTCCCGCCCGCGGGCGCACCTTCAGCAGAGCACCCCTCGTTCCCTGCCGCGTAGCGCAGGCACTGAGCGCTCCCCAGCCGCGCCGCTGCAGGCCATCCCCTTGCCGGCCGGCGGCCGCGCCCTCCGCCCTTCCCTCTCCCTCGCCGCGCCCTTCGGCACGCAGGTGGGGCCGCGGGGCTGCTGGCTCCGCGGCCGTGTTCGGGTGTCGGACGGGTGCCCCGCTGCCGGGCACGGCCGTGGATGAGGGGCGGCGGTCCGCCCGTGCCCTCTGGCAGCACGTGGCGATGGAGCACGAAGCTAACGCTTCTCCCAGCCAAAAGCAGTGCGTGGCTTTCGGCGCGTGTGAGAAGCTGAACAAACTCACTGAGGGGACTGAGGAGTGTAGGATGTGCACAGGGGAAGAATAACGAGCAAAAGACATGGGAAGAGCAGTAAATTGGGCTGGTGCGGTTGGCTCTGGAGAGCTTCTGTATAGCTCCTAGCTGCGAGTCCAGGTTGCTATGCCTGAGATGTGTAAAAAACGGGGTTTGATTTTTACGGTTATAGGAGTAGTCTGGAAATGTAACAGCTCTTGTGCACACCAGCAGGGCCTGAACGTCTCCTGTCTACAGACATAAAGGCTCATTTCTGTGCCTCTCTTTGGAACTGCCAGAGGGGCGTTTCTTTATCCAGGCTACCAGTGGAAAGTGCTTTGCCAGATGTCTATAGGCAAATGGGAGACATTCAGTTCTGAGCCTCTTCACAAACAACCCAGGCACACTGGTGTGTGTGCACAAGAGTGGTAAGCAGAACACTGATGCATTTTTTCATCCTACTCTTTCTGCCATAAGGCAGTATCAGGTGTGCCCACGCCATTTGACTCACGTGTTCTTTTTGGTGCCCACTATTGTACCCCACAATGACAGGGAAGTTTCCTCCTCGCCTGACGCAGCCTTTCCAACTGCCTGGATGGGGTGGATGTGCTCTGTTGGTTGCCTATCTGCTGTCTCTGTTTGCATGCATGACTGCGGTCAAAGATAGGTCTTTGCCTCCTGTGCTTGTCAGCAACAGTCTGTATCCAGGACTTTAAACATGTGCAGATGATGGGGCTGATGGGGCTGTAGCCTGGTGATGAGCACAGCTACGTGGTGAGTGAATTCATGATTTCTTCCAGCGAAGCTTATCTGCTTAGATAATAACTGTTCTGAAGAGAACCTTGTAGTTACTCAGGCTCCAGGATGTGGAGTGAGCTGATATTTGTTGAGATTGAAGATCTGCTCTTCCTTGCTTTTGTTATGCACAGTGATTCTGTGGAATTGCCATTCACCAGTGTCAGGATGAGTCAGGGTGAGTGACTGCTGCTCCTCTGATCGATGACGAGAGTGGTATTATGCTGTGATTATGTACCTTAGGCCACCCAAGAGGGGACAGTGTCAATGCAGGCAGTCAAATCGTATGAAAAACTGTGACTGCCTTATGTGTTATGTCAGAGTTGCTGATATGTGTTAGGTATGTTGTGGGGCTTTTCAGGAATTTCTGTGTTTAGTTGAGTTTTTTATTTTCAGGAAGCATGAAGTTGCATGTAGATTTTTAACTGATTAAATCATGGGTATCCAACATTTTGGCTTGTCTGGGCTGCAGTGTGTGAGAAGGAATTTGTCTTGGGCCACATATAAAATATAGAATATTTTCGAAGTCTATAAGTAAAATAACATCATATATATATTTAAAAACATTTAAAAAAAAAGAGGAAGAAAAACATAAAATTAGTAGAATATTTGACCTTGTTTTGTGAAACTAATGCAACTAAAGATTTGATGGAAGCAGTTGCAATTCTTAGTGAGTTCTCAAGGATCAGAGATTTTTTTTATGAAATTTTGCTCTTACTGTGCTTTATCCTTGAAAATATTTGTTCACAAATGTACATACTGGTAATAAGTGAGGACATAGTTGAAGGCTAATTCTAAACAAACTGATCTATAGTTGTATTAGGTATCAGAAGAATAAATACTTAGTAGGGGACTTTCCAGAGCCAGTAGGCCTTGAAGGGAAAATTAATCATGATACACTGGGAACGTTGCTGACTTAGCAAGAAAACTCAAGGTCCATGAATCCTTATAATTGTATGAAAATCACCAACAAATCATTGTGAGGAGAACAGACTGGAAAATTATTTCCTCTTTGACTTTTGTATATAAATATTGTACGGATAGTCTTGTGTGGTGCTTGATCTGAGGGAAACCACTGAACATCTCAGCCTGCACAATGCTGAAATAAATAGGTAGTGTCTCTCCTGAGTTTGTGATGACTGACTCATTGCACAGCGATGACAAATCCACTTTTTGGACAACAACATGAGTAAGGTGTGATTGTGTGGATATTTTTCTCTGGTTAGAAGAGGTCTTATGAAAGTCTGGTAAAGAGATGTGATAAAATTTTTGAATTGAATATCTGATTGCAGCTCTGTATGTTCCATTTGAAAACTTTTAGGTAAAGTTTTTATGTTAATGGAAAATGGAGACACCCAGAATTGGTGATTTTTTTTTTTCATCAATCTTGAAATCTATTCTCAAATTTCTTTATCAAAACAGAAAAAAAGACTGCATATTTTCCTCTGTTTGCAGGACTGTGTTTAAGCGAAGTGTCAAAATTTGCCATTATTTGCCATGGGCTGGACATGCCCATGCTAGGTGATAAGCTGCTTTTATTGCACGTAAGTTGCCCAAAAGTAATGCCCCCTATTTATTTCCATGAAAACTAAAACAGGTGCAAAAAGCACAATAATACTGTTTGATAGAGCACATTCTCAGCTGCAAACACTATTTTTTAACATTATGACTGCCGTTGGCCATGCATTTTCACTAGTGACGCCATGCTCTTAAAAATCTGCACCGGTGGAGGTGACCCACTTTCACTGTCACCACTGCTGAAACACCACCCACGCCTCTCTGTGCTTACATCAGCTGTCTCCATAAACATTCAGCAAGTATCAATGAACATCAACAGGTGCAATTTTTTTCTGCATGGAGGAATTCAGTTCCACAACTTTGTTGCATACGCACTTCCATGCCAGACACCATTCTGTCAGACTACCACTCTGCTGCCATCTGTCACATGGCAACATGTTTCCAGGCATATTGGTGGGAAGGCTCCATCTCTCCTGCCATACCACCAACATCTGCCTATGATGTCCTGGGCCAACATTCCTATTACTTTCAGAGCAGCTCCTGCACATGAGAATTTCAGCTTGTTAATATCCATTACCAGAAAGACAAGGTGAGCTGCTTGATTGTATTATTTAAGCTCCAGGAATATTTCTTTTAGAGCTGACATAAATAACAATTTATTTTGGCAGTTTATTTATGTCTGCACTGTGATTTCAGAATAACAAAGACTGCTCTGAATTACACTTTTAAAACCCTGCAGTGCCGTAAGTATGATGTGAGAATAATGAAGAACCTCATCAACTTTTGTATCTCTACTCCATATATAAGGTTTATAGATTTTTTTTTTTTCCTCAGTAAATATAAATTATTTCAAAACTTCTGTGGAAATCGCAAGTAGTCATCCTCTTTAAACAGTATCTTATCAGTGACGGGGATGTTATCTTTGCAGGCTGCTGTTTTATTGCATGTTTGTAAGCTTCCTTGTAAAATTCCCGGTAGGGTCAAATAAGGGTAACAAATGAGATAACTCCAGCATTTATGATGTGATCTATATAACCTATAAACTTTCATAGCTGTCCCTATTTCACTTACAGGAAAATAACAGTATGCTTCACATGGATCGAAACTTTCTGCTAATCAATGTCTGTGCCATTTTTTTCTGTAACAAGAGAACATTAACAAAGTTATCTCCTTCTCACATCAGTCAAGGTTATCCAGGCATATATATTTCTTTGTCATGAGTGTGACTATCTGAGCAACATATCCTGCTGTTGCTCTTGCACATTCAGAGTGCATGAAGTCTACATGTGTGAACCTATCTGTGTGTTTTTAACTACCTATGGATTTAAACTTTTGGAGGAAAATAGAATAAATGCAAAAATGTCAATATTTGGATAACCTGCTTTTCTTACAGTATACTAGAAATCTGTAGAGAATTTGAGCGTGCTGAGTTCCCACAAACTTGAAGTGCGCTTGAAAGTGCTCCTGAGCTGAACCCCTCTTTGTTCACTGGAAGATTTTTTTCATGCTTAGGTGAAAGAAAATCTCTATCTGACATCTGATTTCAAACATAAGATCTTCCTGGCTGTCTTGTGATCATAGCTTCTTTTTAGCCCACGTGCACAGTTTTATTCTCTTGGAAATATTGTGGGACAACTCAGCCTCCTGCCACAATTTCCCATAATAACTGGCTGTTCACTATTTGCCACAACGTGTAGGTGATGTGCACAAGCATGGGATTTTCAGCTCATTTCGGTATCTCAGCAGGTAGAATGATCACCTCAAGTACAAAGCCGCTTCACAAATGCCATTGTCTGGTCTACAGTTTGTTTTTCATTTTATCTTCATTTTCCCCTCCATGGTCTGCTTTGTACATCTCCTAAAATCCTATTAATTAAATAGCAACAGATGGTTGTATGCTTTAGATCTAGGATTACTATCTGATGTTGTTTGTGTTTTCTTAGGTATATTGGAAATATCACTGTCACTGAATGACAGCCTTGTTTTGTGTATAAGAAAGCCAAGATACACTGAGAATGGGGAGTTTCCCTAGGGTTTCTGTTTGTACAGCTGTCTCACATAAGCACTCTAAGAGTGAAGCTGTTTGTACTATCAAATTACCTGAAGTTCCTGTTGTGAGACAAAGTTCCTGTTCCACTCTCTACCTGACATGTACTGATGGTGAGAACTAAAGACAAGATCCAGAATCAGCCATCATGTGGAAACCTACTCTACGATCAATTGCAATGGGAACTTGCGTGAACAAGAAAATAAGAGCTGACCAGGCAATTTGTACCTTACCTGAAGTGTGGAATCCCAGAGACAGCAAGGCCAAGAACTTTCCCAAAACCTCTTCAGGTTTCAAGCCTTAGACCTCACACAAATCTGAGTGAGAGATGGGACAACAAGGAAGAAGCTGTATGAATCCTGAGGGCATCACCCCAGCGATTTGGCTGCCAGGGCCCTTGGGCATGCAGGGCAAAGGAACAGCTGACAGCAGCCCTGGTCTTTGGGAGGTGGGCAGAGGCTCCCTGTAGGGCTGTGGGCTGTAGCCAGAGTGCAGTCATAGACTGTGGAAACTGCCTGTGCCTGACCACGACCCACAGCCTGGGCCCAGACCCCAACCACAGGCCTTGGCCTGGACCTGTCCCTGGCCCCAGCCTGTCCCAATGTCCATGGCAGTACCCAATGCCCAGGGCTGGGGCTGCTAAAAGGTTGTACATTCATTTACTAGATGATTTTCAGAGATGTCTTCCAACCCCTTGGATTCTGTGATTTCATAGCACTGAAACTGATGGTACCTTATATACAGAGGATAAAATTACATCTAAATTTATTACTCTTTTCCCTCTCTGAACAGTTGTCCTCTGATTTAAAAATTTGGTAACCTCACTTTTTTCTTTCTCCTTGCTGTTCACCTTCTGGAATACTGCCTAGAGAAATCTTTCCTGCTTGGCTAGGAATCTTCTGAGATTACTATTTTTAAGAGCAAAATGTAATCCCATCGCTCCTACTTCTCATTTATCTTTCCTGGATAGAAATTGTCCACTTAGTGAGAGTCCTTTCCCTCCATTTTTCATTCCACAATTGCTCAATGCTTACTCTTGGAGTGGTATTAATGACATCCATCTCACCTACATTTAGATGTCCACAGTGTAGCTAACTTTACCTGAGTGATCTGTCTAAGTTCTCATTGTTTTCAGAGGTCTAAATGTTGTGAATGGAGGCTGGAAACTGCATTGGTCAAATGGCCAGCTCTCTGCAAAACTCCTCTAATTTTGTGGACAGGCTGTCCACGGGCTGTAAAAGACACTTTGACACTCATCTTCCTGATGACTATACAGTCACTAGAGTGACAATTGATCAGTGGGCAATTCTATTTAAATACTCTTCAATTTATGTGTGCAACATATAGTATTTAAGTTTGCAGTTGAACTCAACTTCATAGAATCATAGAATGGTTTGGGTTAGAAGGGACCTCAAGGATCATGAATCTCCAACCCACCTGCCACAGGCAGAGCTGCCAACCTGCCCATTTAATACTAGACCAGGCTGCCCAGGGCCCCATCCAACGTGGCCCTGAACACCTCCAGGGTTGAGGCATCCACAACCTCTCCGGGCAGCCTGTTCCAGCACCTTACCGCTCTCATAGTAAAGAATTTCTCCCTGATATCCAATCTCAACCTTCCCTCCCTCAACTTATAGCTATTTCCCTTGCACTGCCATCATCCACCCTTTCAAGGAGTTGACTCCCCTCCTGTTTATAGGCTCCCTTTAGATACTGGAAGGTTGCAATAAAGTCACCCCACAGCCTTCTCTTCTCCAGACTGAACAAGCCCGCTCCCTCAGCCTGTCTTTGTAGGGTAGTGTTCCAGCCCTCTAATAATCTTTGTGGCTCTCCTCTGGACCCTCTCCAACAGCTCTCTGTCTTTCATGTAGGGGGGGCCCAGACCTGGGCACAGCACTCCAGATGGGGCCTCACAAGAGCAGAGAGGGAAAATTACCTCAGTGTCCCTGCTGGCCACCCACTTCATGACCCACATGCCTGCCATTTCCATGAAGTCTGTTTACAGGAAATATTTCTTGTAAAGGAGTGATCTGAGAGTAAAAACAAGTTAGGCTGTCCAGATTATTCAGGTTCAACTTAATATTACAGTGCTGAATATTAGAATATGTTTCCTTATAGGTTAATTTTTTATGCTGTAAGATGTCAAGGAATGCCATTTCACTTCATACTTTGAACCTTTTTTACAGCTTTTAAAAGAAGCTGTAAGTTCTTTACACTTGCTTGATACTTCTGTGTAATGATATAATCAACTGCCTCTTCGGGAAGCAGATTTATTTCATGTGACATCAATATCAATTGCAGTCATGGGTAATTTTATGTTTATGACATTACTTTACCATCAAAGAGAGACTTCTAACTTAGGGCAGACTTAAGTTTTCAAAGTAGCATAGTATGATTTCAGATTGTTTTCTGAATCCAGCAGAGAGAATTTAATCCTCAGTCCAGCCTGTGTGACAGGCAGAACCATCCCTTGATCAAGCAAATACCATTCCCTTGATTGGGAGAAAAAATTGCCAGTGAATCTGGAGAACACAGAAAATCCTAGGCCTTCTCATTCACACAGTACCTACACAGATGAACTGTGCTATAAGCTGAGCTCTGAACCTTCAGAGGAGTCAAACTGAAAAACTAAAGATAGGTGTATGTATGGAAAACATAAGGTTATCTATCTCGAGTTCTGCAAAAGCAGAACTTGCCAAACTTCTGCATTTTTTGCCTGAGATCTCCTTGAACTGAGCAAGTGCTGAGCTACCCATACAATGAGGCAGCCACATCTTCACCTGTGCTATATGTCCAGAGGCTTCATGGAGCATTTCCTTGCCCATCTTTTTTTCTGTCCAAAACGTCTTTATGCTTGTGGCGGACCTCTGTTCTGTGCCCGGCTTCCTGTGTACTGGGTTTGGTTGGGATGGAGTTAATTTTTTCCAGAGCAGCCTGCTTGGTGCTGTGGTTTAGATTTGTTACCCAAAAGCAGTTGCAAATATGCCTCTGTTTTAGATGTTGAGCATCAAGACTTTCTATTTATGCATCATAAGTGGAGAGTTGTTAGGGTAGTGTGGTTAGGTCATGGTTGGACTTGATAATTGTTAAGGTCTTTTCTAACCTGAGTGATTCTGTGATTCTATGATTCTGCTACTTTCATGAATAGGCTGGGGATGAGCATGAGGACGGATCAGCAGGGGGCACATCTGGGATGTGTGACCTGAATTAACCCAGGAGATATCCCATAGAATATAACACCATGGTCTGTGATAAAACTCTGTGGAAGTTGGCCATTGTTCAAGTCTGACTGCACATCAGTATGCACATGAGAGGTGGCTAATGATTGCCTTTGCTTCACCTGTTTGTTTTTTCCTTTTTCTTCTTTACCTTGACCCATGGGCTATTCTTGCCTTTTTGGATTCTATTTCCCCATCCTGCTTGGAGGAGATGGAGTCTTAGCTGCTGGCTGAGTTCAGCCCACCACAAGCTGTCACATTTATTCAATTATAAATAACAAAGACTTTATTCTCGCCCTTGCAGCAGGTATTCAGATCTGCAGTGCCATATTATGAGGGGCAGAGCTGGGTCACTTCTGCTCCACTGCCTAGCATTAAAATCTAGCTCACAGATATATATTTCTCTCTATGTCTACATGTATATAGTATTTAATTATAGCTCACTTCTAAGAAGTGTTGAGTTTTTTCTGTGGCATTCAGGTATGTCACATCAACATAGCATCATGAGGGTTTGGTGTGTAGAGTCAGTAAGGGAATTACACAGTTTTCTAGAAGTGTGGTATATTGCTATCCCCCTTTACCAATTTTTTTTTATTATTATTATCTCCAGCACAGTAGAAAACTCCAAATATCACCAGCATTGCATAAATTCTGTTGGTAGGTCACCAATGACTCTGGGAGAAAGCAAAGGCAAATTAATACATTTAGGAGCAGTGCCATTCATTTTGGCATTGCTTGCTGAAGAGGTCTGTGGATTTATAAGCAAAATTATGGCTAAAAAGAGGTAAAAACTGCTATGTAATGAGTAGATCCAGTTGAACATTCTGGTGGTGGACACTCTCCTAACTGGTTTACAGACTTTAACCCAGAATCCAGAAGCTACAGGTGACTATAGTTCCCCATCAGGCTAAGGAGACAGAATCAGAAGTCTGAACAATAATAAATGCACAGATTATGGAGTGAAAGGCAGTCCTACCTACAAGAGATGATGGCAGCTCTGGGTGGCACTGATAACCTTATGTTTTGCATACCTATCTTTAGACTGCAGATGGATTCTTCAGGGCAAGGGCTGGTAATACGTGCTCTTAAACTGGGAGTAATCAACAGAACCTTGGAGACAGAAAGAAAACCATTTTTTCCTGAACACTTTTTGAGGACTCAGTCTACAATTTGTCAACCTGGAGCAGTAGATTTCATTTGATGCATAAAACTGGTGTTAAGGACCAATTTTTTCGTCTAGTGCGACTATTTCTATTAATACAACACAGTGAACTTCAGTGGTATTTGGCTTCTGTATTCAACCTCCAGGGAAACTAATATCAACCCCATTATTACCCTTCTTACCACCCACATTTTAGGAAAATTAGGCAAATATCTCCCTATTATGATCTTGTGTCTTCTCTACTGCCTCTTAATAATCATGAAAATAATTGCTTTTGTCCGTGGTTGAACTGTCAGCAATGATACCTTCCTCTCCACAATTAGAATGAATGGGGAAGCTCCTTTCTTGTGTCAGGCCCTCAACCTGATCTCAGCAAAATCAGGCTGACATCTTTGCATCACTTACTAGCATTTGCAAGTAGTTTGCAAGTAAAGGCTTACTTTTCCAATCACAGTTGAGACTTCTGTTAAAAATAAGAAATAAATGAAAATTTAAGACACATAAAGTATTGGATTGGTATTCCTCTTCCTTCTATTTCCCATGAATAGGTGCACAGTGCTCAGCATTGGAAACCAATAACCAGTGGTGTCACACACAAACATTTTTGGTGAGGTGTTTTCCTTTCTGTGGACTAGTATAACTGCAGGCATAGCAGAGCCCTGCTGTGTGTTTGGCATAATTTCTGTTGCTATAACAGAACTTTCTTTTTTGGAGAGAGGTTTGTTCCACGCCAGAGAAGGCACTAACATCAGGGAAGATGCTGACATATGGATTCTCCTGGTTCTCAAAGACTGTACTTCCACTGGCAAGTAAGAGAAGGAGAAAGATGAGTTTGGGTAGTTCGGATGAATCCATCTGGGGAAGAGTTAAAAGGGCATCTAGCAGAGGCTGGTGGATGTGATGCCTTCAGAGTTTGCTTGTGGATGTTAGATAAGAGTGGGAGCTAGATAAGACCGATTTTATTTTTGTCCTGATGTAACACTTGATTTCGTTAAGCATTTACTACCTTCAAGGAGGGAGTTTTGAACTTTAGTCATGGAGAGGGCTGCTGACTAATCATAATGAAATGAGTCATTTGCTTTTTTTCTTCAAAAAGGCGTTCACATTTTTGCCACGTTCCAGCATGCGTTTGAAAAAGAAACCTCCCAGAATGCTATATAAAGGACTTCCAAAGGCTCAGCCTGTTAGGAACCCCTACGGGAGTCACACAAGGTAAGAGTTACATATCTCATTGGATAGTTTTCTAACTGTCATATTCAGTGTTAAAAGGGGAAATCCCTTCTTTTTATATCAAATGCTATTTAGGTGCTTACTTAAACCAATGCTTTCTAGGGTGTTTGTGGTAAGAGTATCTGTGTTGGGCTTTGTTTGTATCTGTGTTGGGCTGTGTTTGCCAACTTTATGTTGGCTGTGAAATTAAAATACGAACATAACATAAATACAATGTAGAAGTAATATGGAAATCATAGAATGGAAGTAGAAGCAAAAAGGAAATTTAACCACAATTAAATAAACTATCAAATGGAAATAAACAGAAACTGAAATTCAAAATATAAATTAATGAAGAGAGTAATAGAAATAGAAACTACTACCCAAGACTAGGGTGTAGAGACACTAGTATGTTTAGGTGTCATTATGATCATAATTACGAATGACTATTTGGATGGGATTTCCAGTATGATAAACATTTGTTATTTGAAATAAATAAAAGATTTCTCTTGTATGGCATTTAAAAATTATTGTGATTGTTAAAATAGAATTTAATCCTGGAAAGCCAGATCTTGGTCTGCTTATATTTGCTTAGTTGCCCTCTACTTTTGTCTCCCTTAATAGCACCGTGAAGTAACGTTTTTATGCTATGAGTCAGTACAGTGGTTTTAATTTCTCATTCCAAAGATAACCTCCTAGAAATCATAGATGTGATCTGTAGGGCTGTGAATCAGTTTCGTTTCACCTTCACTGCAGTCAGTAACTCTGAAGGGCTCTTTGGGACCTACTGTGGTATCCCTGAGATGGTAATCTTATCATTGCCAAGCATTAAAAAAAAATCCCTTTCACTGTGAATCTTCTCAGCTTTGCAGGCTGAAGGAAGCCCAGCAAGGGCTCTGTGGCAATTCTTGGGATTGAACTCATTTTTGTCTCCCAATTTGAATTCCCAGAATTAAACAAACAAACAAACCAATCTATGAAATCTCTACTGAGAAATTTCATTTGATACATTTTTTTTTTCCTTACCAGGATGTTAGTTGAAAAATGTCAGGGTTTTCTCCCAAATTTCTCCTCAACAAAAGCTTTCTCCTTGAAGCTGCAGATGGGATGCAAGGCAGGTGATTCCAGGGGCTGTAGTGGTGCTATTTGGAGATTGCTCACTGTCAGGAATACAGAGATCTCATGGCTAGCTGTTGGTAGCTTTGAGCATAGTCTGCGGGAGTTCTCTTACGGAACCACATCAGTGGAAGGCGATTTAGAGAAAAGCTAGGCAGCCATGGGATCCAGCAAAGCAATGTCCAGAATAGGATTTTCTTTCCAAGCTCTTTTTCAGAGTGTGGATGAAGGAACTTTTGCTCCTTCCCTTATTTGATTGTCTGTTGGCTGTTTATTTGGTCAGATTTTAACTGGCAACATGCAGAGCCTGTTTGGTAACTGTGTTTTACGCTGAAGAGCAGATGAGGTGGTGATGGGTGCATTTGAGGCTAACCAGTAGAAAGAGTATCTGTGGATTAGGGAGTCTGAGGAATTAGTTAGGGCATTTCCTCTAAATGTAGAGAGTGAATGAGAAATACCCCTCAGGTCTGGCCACCTTTCTCATTGCAGCCAAAATAGGTCATTCAAAATAAGCCAACCTTTGAGCAAAGACGTGTACTTATGTGAAGATCATCTTTTAAACTAATATTTATTTTACGATTAATGTAAAGGTGTTTGATCTGAGTTTTGTTTCTAACTGTGTTGTGCTGCCCAGGTGATGAAGATGATGAAGACAGGAGATGAAATTGCTATTGTGGGAATAGCATGCAACTTTCCCGGAGGTGAGTTTTGAGTAAATAGAAAGCAGGATGCTGATTGAATACTGAAAAGCACAGTCACTTGTTAGTATTGATATGGAGTAAAATAGCATGTTTCCTCCTTCATTTTGCAGAGTTCATGGCTTTGCTACTTGTGGGATCTGTTTAAACAGTCTCATTATGGTGAAAATGAGTGAGTTTGAATTTGTCCACTGAGAGCGAGAGCTGCAGTGTTTGCTGTGGGCATGGCTTTGAGCTGCATGTATGAAACTCATGCAGACAAACCAAATGTGTCAGGGCTTATTGAGGTTATTGCATGTGCACTGCCGGATGATCATGCATAGGTGTATGACTATGCGTCCACAGGGACATTCGTATTCTTAGATTAGATGGATGGTGACATTTAGATAGCTGGATGGTGGACTGAGCATGGGTGCTGAGCCTCAGGTGAGATTGCTGTCCTTCAGTAACTATTCCTGACAGTTCCAGTCCGGCGATGTCCCACATCAGCTAGAGCTGAGCTGGTCAGTACTTGGTCATGTAAAGGTTAGCACTGCTTCCAGAGTGAGCGTGGAGGAGGACATACGAATACTGGAGAAAGCTGAAGCTGGGAGGAGATGAAATGTGTGTTGGAACATTGATGCCATGTTATTTGGCTATCTGCCGTGTTATTTTTCTTAAACAGTATTCCGCATGATCAGGGAATTAATTTGGTGGGGTAACTTGCTTTTAAGCGTGTAGTGAAAAGATGAGTCATTCCTTTCCATATTCCTGTCACCAAAACATGATGGTTTTTTATCTGTTGCAATTACATTTCAGCTACCTGGATTTGTATGTAGGAGTTTCAGGTAACAGAATGTGTTTTTCTGAATGAGTGTGACAAAAGGGAATGTGTAATTCAATCTTCTTTGCAATATTTGTACAATAGGTGAAGGAATTGACAATTTCTGGAAAGTGCTGGAGGAAGGCAAAAACTGCACAGTAGAAATCCCCCCAGAGAGATTTAATACCGAAGAGTGGTACGATCCAGACAGTAACAAGCCAGGAAAAACGTATACAACACGAGCTGCTCTTCTCAATGAGTGAGTGTGTTACTGTGCTGTGCCACAGATTTTTTGTGTATCTAGTCTGATGTGTCCAGCCTTTCTGAGAGAGCAAGCCCCAGGGAGCGAGACATTATAAATCGGACATAGAAATAGGTTTTCTTTCATCTCACACAATGAACTTGTAGTTTTCAAATTGCAGGAATTCCTGTAACATGACAGTTATGAGCACATTTATTTGCAGGCCATGATCTTTGAATGCATAATGCAGCTTGTATGACCATACTTGTCATGTCTTGGGATGCAACCAGTCTTGCAATGGATGTGTACTTGGAGTATATGCATGGAGTATATGCATGGAGTATATGCATGCACCTGCATTATGTATGAAGGTGTGTATTTCAGATCTGAGGTGGGCTACAGCATGCCAAATGATTCGTAAAGCCCACTTATGGCCTGTGGAAGAATGCAGCAGAGTATGAACTCCGAGTACAGTCTGCCTTATGAGTCTTGCCCTGTTTCAATTTGAAAGTTGACTAGATCTGTTGGACCACAGGCCCAAATCCTGTGTACAGAAATACTGGTTAAAGATCCTCCTGAACAAATAAGTCATGGAGATATGAACTGGAGTGTGTATTTTTTCACTTGTGCCCCAGTGTTTCCTGTCAAACTATATTAGAGATGTGCTTTTTTTATTTTTCTAATATATACAGACAGAATTAATTTTAATGGGCCCTGGGTAGAATGCTTAATGGGTTTGGATCAGAACTACTCAAGTAATTTTTCTCCTTTTAGATATTTTATTTTTTGCTTAATTCAAGATATGACAGAAAGTCATACAAATGTGATCTTGGAATAAAAGCTAAAATCTGTGCTTAATTATTTTTAACGGAGGGACTATTTTAAATATTTTTAAAAGAGAAACATATACAAAAACACAATATATTTTTAGATTATTGTTAGAGAAAGAGAAAGGATATGCCCTGGGAGCATCTGAGCTGATCCCGTACATATTTAAATTTTACATCCATAGGTCCATGTTGTCTTTAAATTGTTTAGAAGGTTGTATTCGTAACTTGTCGACTAGGTCAATGTTACAGCAAAGAGAGTCTCATTGTGTAAGTTTTGATAGCGTGAGGAATGCTGTTGGTACCAGTATGATAATCTACCAGTGTGAAAAATAAAAAAGAAAAAGAAAAAAATAAATGAACGGTCTTCTATCTGAACTGTAGAATAGTTGATAAAAATACATATTTTTGTGGCAGAGAATAAAGCATTCTTGACCTACTCTTTTTGTAAATTTCATAAATGTGAACTGTGTTCTCAGTATCACTTACTTCTTTGCTTTTTGTGACATTGCAAAAGAAAAGGCTAGTAATCTATGTATTGTATACATATTGTGCTTTTTTCTAATTCATGTTTTTTAGATTTAACACATTTGACAGCCAACTATTTGGAATAAATAGTATGGAAGCCGAACACATGGATCCACAACAGAAGTTATTGATAGAATGCACATACAAAGCACTGGAGGATGCAGGAATCCCTGTAGAAGCCATCAGTGGCACCAAAACAGGTGTTTTTGTTGGTAAGAGAAAAATTATGGTGGAGAATATCCATTCTACCCTCATGAAAATGGAACACCCCTTTGTAAACTGTGTGTATCGCTGGCATAGGACATGTTAAGGCTACTGTATTATGACTAGTTATTTTTGAAGACAGACTATTACGTCATTCTAGAAATTCATAACATAATTAATGTATCTAATTTTAAGTGTCCCTGTTAACATCTTGAGGCACCGGCATTGACACAGAAAACAGTTAAAGTCTCTGCTCTGCCTAGCCCTTTCCAAGACTGATACTCTCAAGCCAGGCTAACACCTTGATGTTTAGCAGTATACCAGTGGTTAAGGTGTTGTGGAGGTTAAGATAGCTTGAAAGCAGCAGAAATTCTTATGTAGATATTGGTATACTACCAAGGTGTACTTGTCCAACTGCTGATTGTCATAGAATCATAAAGTCATAGAATGGCTTAGGTTGAAAGGGACCTCAAGGATCATCAGGTTTCAACCTCCATGCCACAGGCAGGGTTGCCAACCTCTAGATCAAGTCCTAGATTATCATGGCCCCCTCCAATCTGGCCTCCAAACACCTGCAGGGATGGGATATCCACAACTTTTCTGTGCAACCTGTGCCAGCACCTCACCACTCTCTCAGTAAAAAAAATTCCCATCATCTAATCTGTCTCCCCTCTTCTAGTTTAAAACCACCCCCCCCCCCCATCCTATCACAATCTACCTGCATTAAAAAAAATCATTTCCCTCATGTTCATCATTTTCCTTTAAATATTGGAAGGCTGCAGTGAGGCCTCCCTGCAGCCTTCTCTTTTCTAGGCTGAACAAGCTCACTACCTTCAGCCTGCCTCCACAGGAGAGGTTCTTCAACTCTCTGATCATCTTTATGGCCCTCCTCTGGACCCTCTCCAAAAACTCCATGTTTTTCCTGTGCTGAGGGCCCCAGACCTGGGCACAGCACTACAGCTGGGGCCTCATGAGGGCAGAGCACAGGAGAACAATCACGTCCTTTGTTCGGCTGACCACTCATTTTCTGATGGAACCCAGTATACCATTGGTTTTCTGGGCTACAAGCACATACTGGCTCACATTAGCTTTTTCATCAACCAGGACCCTTACGTCCTTTTATGAAGGGCTACTACAGATAAGTTCTTCTCCTAGTTTGCATGCATATCTGGGATTACCTCAGTCCAATTGCAAAACCTTACTCTTCGTTTTGTTGAACCTCATTAAGTTCACAAGGGCCCATCTTTTAAATTTATCAGGGTCCCTCTGGATGGCATCCCTTCCTTCTCCTCTGTCAACTGCATTGGTCAGCTTGATGTCATCAGAAATGTTAATGAGGGTTGTAAGGCTATACTAGGATGATAACAGCAGAGTGACGAAGTCTTTGGCTACAGCAAATGAGAATGAACCCAAATGCAGCAGACACAGAAATGAAAGAAAAAAGCAGCTTACCTTTGGAAGGCCTCAGGTAGGCAGGGATCAGCAAGAAATGCCCTCAACTCCACTGCTAACCCATAAATCAGCTCAGGGAAGGGAAGGAGCCAGGATCCATCCCTTCTGGTCACCCAGGTGCATTGCTTGCAACTGAGCTCCCCTGTTTATCCATTCCTTCCCACCAGGTGCTCAATCAACATTTCAGGCCATGACTTAGCATTTCCACTACAAGGGTATACACTCAATTCTATCATCTATGTTATTAGTAAAGATGTTAAAGATTATCAGTCCCAAGACAAACCCTGGGGGATTACCACTTGTTACCTGCCTCCACCTGGATATAGAGCCATTGACAACAACCTCTGGATGTGGCCTTCTAACCAATTCCTTATCTACCGAATAGTCCACCCTTCAAATCTGTATATCCCCAATTTAGAGAGAAGGATGTGGTATCAAGTTCAAAATTGTACATCCCTTTGGTTCGCTCAGGGTAACATGACATGTATTTGTATTGTTACAGGCCTTATGAATCGAGACTTTGAAATCATAAGAAGCAAATCAGTAAGTGAAATAAATCACTATGATGGTACAGGATCAGCAATGAGCATAGCTGCTAATAGGGTTTCCTTCACGTTTAATCTGACTGGACCATCGCTGACAGTCGACACTGCTTGTTCATCATTTCTTTTTGCCCTGCATTACGCCTTGCGAGCAATTAAATCAGGTAATGGGACTGAAGAGACGGTAGGCAAAGAAATTAGAATTAATGCTGTATGAAACTGCTAAGATATAAATATTCCATACTTTTATTTTCCTGAGATGTGATTAATACCTTTGTGTTCACCAGTAGGTGCCTTAATGGATTCCAGTGCCTCAGAAATATGCACTGTACCTGCAGAAACAGCAATCTTTTGCTGTGAGGAATTCTGTTACTTTCTCTAACATATCCTGATGTAATTTTAGATAACTGCATTGGGTACTTTTTCAGTAAGAGATCACAATGACAGATTCCAATCATAACAATTAAAATATCACGACTGACTTTTAGTATCAGTGAAGTCTTTCTGTAATATCTGTCTTGTCAATCTACTAAGTTATAGGTAATGTGTTTCTTTCTGTGACTTTGAACATCTCAACTGGAATATGTTTCTGTTTTACTCCAGGAGATTGTGATGCAGCTATTTGTGGTGGTGTGAACAGCATAATAGTTCCCAGTACCTTTGTGTCTCTCAGTAAAGCAAAAATGATCTCTCCAGATGGAATGAGTAAACCCTTTTCCAAAAAGGCAGATGGCTACGGAAGGGGAGAAGGCTGTGGTGTTGTTTTCCTCAAACCACTGGAAAAGGTAAGATTATTTGTGAAGAAGCCTAAAATAAGCCTGGCATCTTACTTGAATTTTGTATATCCATTTCTCATAATTACTGTAGCAAAAAGCTTTTCTAATTCAAGCTTATTATTAGCATTAAGAAAACATTTAGGCTCTTCTTCTAGCGTGGGAAAGATATCACAAAGGTAAGGTTATTGATGGTTCTTTTTCTCTCAGATAGATAAAGCATGAGATGATTAAAGATGATTTTCTCTTTCTGTGGAACAGGCAATGGAAGACCACAGCAAAATCTGGGGTGTTATAAACATCAGTGCAGTCAATCAGAATGGCAGGTCTATAACGCCAATCACAAGGCCGTCTCAAATAGAGCAGGAGAAGTTACTGCGCAGCATTTATGAAGGTCACGTCGATCCCTCAGTTGTGCAGTACATTGAAGCCCACGGGACGGGAACTGCTGCTGGAGACCCCACGGAAGCTGAAAGCCTTGGTAATGTCATTTGTAAAAACAGACCTTCACAAGTTCCCCCTCTGAAAATTGGTTCGGTGAAAGGAAATATTGGGCACACTGAATCAGCTGCTGGAGCAGCAGGTTTGATCAAAGTGCTTCTGATGATGCATCATGGGAAGATTGTTCCATCTTTGCATTACTCAAAGGAGATGAGCAGCATTGATACAGAGAAATTAAACCTTGCCATTCCCACTGTGGTGGAGCCCTGGGAAGATTTCGGTGAGTACGGAAGAGTAGCTGGCATCAACTGCTTTGGATTTGGAGGAACCAATGCCCATGTTGTAGTCAGGCAGGTTAAGCAGCCAGAGCCTCTTCCTGCCTTTAAGAGGCCGCTGGAATTAGTCCTGCTGTCTGCAGCATCAGCTAAGTCCCTTCAGATGACAATGGCAGACACAGCTGCACATCTGAGTACAAGAAACTGCGTAACTCTCCCAAGCCTGGCCTATACATCTGCCTGCAGAAGAAGCCATGCCAACTACAGGTACCGAAAAGCATTTGTGGCAAACTCTCTCCGACACTTGCAGCAAGAAGTTATGTCGACAGCAAGCACTGACTTTGCCATGTCAAAGGTGCAGCCTCAGCTGGTGTTTGTGTTCTGTGGCAACGGCGTAACACTGAAGGAGTTCAGCGAGGTCCTGTTGAGCTCAGAGCCGGTGTTCAGAGACAAGTGTAAGGAAATAGAAGCGCTCTTTCAGAAACACGCTCCCATCAGCCTTCTGCCAGCAAGAGGTCGCAGCTCAAAGGAGTTGCTGAATCCAGAACTCTCCCAGCCCATGCTTTTTGCCCTGCAGGTTGCCTTAGCTTCTCTCCTGAAGTACTGGGGCATTAAGCCGGTCGCTGCAGTTGGCCATTCTGTGGGGGAAGTTGCCGCAGCACATTTTGCTGGGTACCTTTCCTTGGCAGATGCGGTCAAAGTGATATATCACCGGAGCAGGCTGCAGGCAAAGACTGCCAGGGGCAGAATGTTGGTGGTTGGAAACATCCCCGTTCAAGAGATTGCTGAACATCTGCACCGCTACGCGGCAAAGGTGTGCATTGCAGCTTTCAACAGCCCCGTTTCCTGCACCTTGTCTGGAAATCCAGATGATGTGGACTTGGTCCAGAAAGATTTAGCAGAAGCTTTCAGCCACAGAAACATCTTTCTTCACGCTTTAAATGTCCCAGCTGCCTACCACAGCCCTAGCATGGATGTGATACTTGGGGAGTTGGAGCAGAGCATAGAGCCTTTAGAAGAACAGAAGGGTGACGTTGAAGTAATTTCAACACTGACCGGGGCAGCTGCTTCTGCAAATGACTTCACTCGTGGCAAATTCTGGGCCCGGCATACTCGTGAGCCTGTTGCTTTCACTCAAGCCATAGAAACTGCAGCTAGAGACAGGGAAAATGTAGTGTTTGTTGAAATAAGTCCTCATAGAGCATTGCAGCGAAATATAAAAGAGACTCTAGGAAAAGTCACTAAGGTGTTCCCTTCTTTGCAGTCTGATGCAGAGTATCAGGCACTCTTTAGTTTGGTAGGAAATCTGTTTGAATTGGGCTGTAATCCCAACTGGCAGCAATTTTATGATGGATATCAAAGTGTTCCAGTGACCATTCCACGGTATCAATTTGATCGTAAACGAGCTATGGTCTCTCTGGATACCCGTCAACAAGCAAACCAAAAAGACGCTGGCTCTGGTCATCCTTTGATTTATGCCATTAACAGTGACAACACGCAGTTTGGCTGCCTGCTCTCCCAGGACACCACATCCTACTTATATGAGCACAAGAATAACGGTGTGGCTTTAGTTCCTGGTGCTTTTTATGTGGAGCTTGGTCTGGCCTGCGTGATGAACAGCTCAGGACCTAAAATGCCTCTGAGTGCTTGCCAGATGAGCATCAGTTTTTCAGCGCCGTGTGTTCTTGCACAGAATTCCCAAGTTTTGAATATCAAGCTGAGTCCACAAAAAGCAGCAACGGCTTTTGAGATCCTCTCATCCTCCAACGCAGTTTATGCTTCAGGCCAAGTTAGAAAGATGCCTGAGGCTGTTGTGGAAGAAAGCACCATCTCCTTCCAGGAGGTCTATCACAGATGCACGTCAGTGATTAGCACAGAGAAGGTCTATGAAGCACTGTCTCAGATTGGCTTTCAGTATGGCTCCATATTCAGGCAGCTCAGGGAGGTGCATTATTGCCAGGAACTAAAGGAAGCTATAACAAGCATCAAGGTGAACAAGGAGACTCTCAGAGAGATGTACAGCTACTGTATCCATCCAGTGCTGCTGGATTGTTTTCTGCAGATGACTGCTGTCATGATCTCAAGCACACAGCAGTCCAGAGCAGGCTTTCCTTCAGGGATAGGCAGCCTGGTGGTGCTGCGACCTTTGGAGGAAGAAATGATGATATATATGAGAACAAGCAAGTCCATTGGGAACTGCTTTGAGGTCTGTGGATGCTTCATGGACAAACACGGGTCTGTTTTGGCTGAACTCAAGCGTGTCACCATCACCTTCATGAAACCAGCGTCTTCCAGAGACAGTGAGTTCCTGTTTGAAAACAAGTGGTCAGAAGTTTCTCCGTCAAAGATGATTGGTCATGTAGAAGCAGTGCCTAGAGTCCTAGTGTTTGCTGACAAATTTGGGATAGCTGAGCAGCTCAGAAAATATTTGCATCCTGATTCCAGATACGTTATGTATGAAGACTGGGAATCCCTCTTGGAAGTCCATGCAGGGAATAAGATGAAAGCAGAGGTTGAGGATTACGATGAAGTTCTCTTCCTGTGGGGAATTCAAAAGGTGAATGAAGAGTTCCCAAGTAAAGTGGTTGACCAGCTCTCAAAGTGTTGTGAAGCCTATCGCCAAGTTATTGTGGCGTTAAGAGAGAAAAGTTCTCACTGTTCAATCCGAGTGATCAGCTACAGAACAACAGAAAGAAATGTAGACCATGTTAACTGTGGGTTTGCATTGCATGGCATGACCAGAACTTGCGTTGTTGAAGTTCCAGAAATCACATTTCAGATAATTGACCTCAGCTCTTCCAGCTCCCTGGACATCTCAGCATTATCAGATGTCCTTGCCAAATACAGTGGTAAGGATTATCCGGAAGTCTACATCAGCCAAGGGAGAATTTATGCATCTGAAATCAAACGCACTCCTTTTGTAGATGAAGATTACGGCCAGCATGTAAGGTCTCTCCAGAATTCAGAAACGTTCACTTTGTACACTGCTGATCCATACTCAGCAAAAGACTTGTCTGCTGAACTATCCAGCAGTGCTGCTACTCAGCTGGAAAATCAATTTGTTGAAATTCAGGTGGATAAGATATGTATTCACTCTGGAGATTATTTTCCCGTTAGTGTTTCTAGTCGTAACTTTGGTAATACACTCTACTGGAATTCCCAAGCAGCAGACAAACACAGACTTTTAGCTCTTGATTTCAGTGGCACAGTCACTGCAATAGGCACAGGTGTGAAGAAAGTTAAAGTGGGTGATCACGTGGTTTCATGTTATCCGGCAGCTGCATCGTCCAGAATTCAGGTCCCAGGAACAGTTTGTTTAAATGTAAAGAAATTTCCATGCTTTCAGACCGTCCCTTGTGTGTCCTACTTCATCATTGCATGGGAGATCTTAAATCAGAGGTTACCCAAGGGGAAGCATGGCAGAACTTTGGGTATTATTTCTACAAAACCATCATCAGTTCTATGCCGTGTTCTTTCTGTGGCGGCAGAAGAGGTGGGCTGGAAAACAGTACTTACAAGGCCCACTCCTGATATGTTGCAGCATATAAAGGCATGCAATGCCCTTGTTGTTCTTCCTCCAGTAGGCAGACTGTCTCAGGAGGATTTAGCACACATGAACTGTCTGAAAGATGTGGTGATAGTATGTGGCCATCAGCAATCGGAATGTATTCAGAATGTGAGTGGACTTGATCATGAAAATATCAGCTTTCATATCCTCATCCTTAGCAGTATCTTCCAGAAGGCATCTCTAAAGGAACTCCAAAAGGCTGTGCAAGTGTGGATCGGTTCTTTAGATATGAAACGGTTTAGACATCTGCCGAGCTCTGTGTTTCAGCAAGCTGAGAACTTTGAAAGGCTGCAGTCTGTGATGTGCTCTTTTACCTGCAAATCTGTCCCGCTTGCTGTCCTGAGAAAGCAGAAGGACATCCCCGTTGTTTCAGATATCCCATTGTATGAATCTGAGAAGATCTTTAAGCCAAATGCTGTTTACATAGTAGCAGGGGGACTGACTGGCCTTGGCTTTGAAACGGTGAAATTCATAGCAGCAAATGGAGGAGGGTGTATTGTAATACTGTCCAGGAAAATTCCGAGCAAGGAGAAGCAAGAAGAGATGAAGGATTTGCAGCTGAAATATGAAGGCAGCAAAATAGTGTTTGTGCAGTGTGACATTACTTTGACCAGCGATGTGGAGGAAGCTTTCCAGATCATTGTAAAATTATTTGAAGGGTGTCCAATCAAAGGTGTCTTTCAAAGTGCCGTTGTTTTACATGATGGTCGTCTTGAAGTTCTGAAGTTTGCTGACTTTCAGAAAGTGCTAAGCCCCAAAGTGGCAGGGACGCTAAATCTGCACTGGGCTACAAGAGGCCAACAGCTTGACTACTTTGTGTGCTACTCCTCCGTTACTTCCTTTCTAGGAAACTCCACGCAGGCAAACTACGCAGCTGCAAACTCTTTCCAGGATGTCTTCTGCCTCTACAGGAGGAACTGTGGCCTTTCGGGCCAATCCATTAACTGGGGTGCTTTGAACCTCGGCATATTGCTCAATCAAAACCAGATTCAGAACATTCTGGGATCCAAGGGCATAGATATTCTGGAAGTGCATGAGATTCACGCGCATCTCAGGAAGTGCTTACTTTCAAATAATCCTCAGCAAGCTGTTGTCAAATTAAATTTTAAAACTTTATTCAATCATGTTTTTAGTAGGATTATTTCACTCAAAAATCGGTTTACATCACTCATGTCAGAAGAATTTGGAAACAAGCTTGAAACCTCTGAGAAATCTCAAGTCCAGGATACTGCTTCAGTCAAGTCTGAAGACTATATTACCTCAATGATGGCTGACCTCACTGGACTTAACCCAGATGAACTGACCATGAACACTCCACTTTCATCATTGGGCATAGACTCTATGTTAGCCATGACAATTCAGAACCGCGTCTTTCAAGAAAGAAAGGTGGACATACCTCTTCTGAAACTACTTGATCCTCACACCACTCTGTCAAGTTTAGTTGTAGTTTTAGGAGAAACGACCAACACAGATGGAATTGTAGAGAAAAAAATGTCTGCAGTTGCAAGTGGAGAACATGAGAGCTGGCTGTAGGAATCATTTCTTTCAATAACTATGTAAAGATGAGTAGACCCTTTGCAGGATCTCAGTAATATTCTTATTAAAGGTGTATAAATTGGACATCTTTTGAATGACTTTTTTAGATGTTGTGAATTTAAGACATTTCTTTTTCAACAATTTAGAATTTGTATTTTGCTTATACAAAAATGTTAAAAATTGTCAGTAAAACAACTGCATTTGTTAGCCTTCTTTCATGAAAGAGCATATAAATGAATATAGTAACATCTTTTAAAATGCTAACGCAGAAGTGTATCTCTGTGCTTTTTTAGTTCTTTATCCTTCCAGCACACTCTAATTTTAAATGTTCCTAGTAATAACAGTTGCCATTTCTTTACTCCCAAGAGAAAATACTGACTTTCCCCCCAGTACTCTGGAGGAAACTTGGTCAATAATTGATTAAAATGAGGAGAGTGTCCTTTTATTGTTTATTCATTTTATATCCAGTGCTTGCATGCGTGCTAATGAGCATGGACGTCACTTACAGCGAGAATACATCCATCCCCTGAAGCCATCTCTTCTCCAAGCAAAGCAAGCACAGTTTCCTCAGCATCTCCTCATACCTCTGGAAGCACATCTGTGCTCCTTGCCTGAGTGTCCCAGTCACCACTACACTGTACTGGTGTGATCACAAAAATCCTCATAGCCTGTCAGGACATCTCTGCTACTGAGAACTGTTGAACTGCCAAAGGCTTTGGTGCTACCAGTTCTGGACTTTAAAGGCAGAGGTTGCAGCTGCAAAAATACAAAAGCTAAATAAAAATTGGCATTTTGCTCAACATAAATTCCATTACCACATTCATCAAATAAAGAGAAACAACAGGTGCAGAACATCTGAGAATTAAAACACAATTTGTTCAACAGTTTTATGGAACAGAACTGAAACTGAAAATTTTGACTACTGCCAGAATGTGTAGCATCATTTAGATCTGTCTCCTGAAAGCTTGATTTCCCCTATAATTTTTGAACCTGCACCTGCTGAACATGACAATATGAACAAGTGCTGCCAAGAGGAAAAATACTATGTGTTAGACCAAGGTTTATCTTAATTTGCCAGGATCTGAATAGTGAAATTCCAGGTACAGCACTTTGCTGGGCAATGCACGGGGAAAGCACAGAGATCTGGGAAGGTCAGGGAATCAGGGCTTGTGGGGAAATTGAGAACAAATTTACATCCCAGTATATAGCAAACCTGCTGAAATGGTGGACTCCAATCTGGATCTCACACGTGAGCAAGCTTTGCCTGGGCCTGATGAGTTCCTTTGATTAAGAACACAGATATCTAAACCAGGTTAAACAAAGTCCATATACAGAAATAAGCATAGAACTTGAAACTGCAAGTCTCGCTTTTCTTCACTGGAGATGAAAACAGCATAAGATGACCTGCTCAGCCTTGCACATATCCCTTCCACCTGTCATGCTTTCCTTATTCCTCTGGGAGATGTCAGATGCTTTTGCTGTTCTCCAGGACACCAGCTTCCCTGTGTTACTGAAACAAGCAGCAGTGAAGGTGGCATGGGCTGCTTGGCTGGCCTGGCAGTGCTGGGACTGGTGAATATGCTCTGCTGAGCAGCCCTCAGCAAAACTGCACAGCAATCTCATGGAAAAATTACTTTGTCAGGCCTGGAATTCACATACTTCCCATGGCACAGCAAGATTTTAATCTGTGGATGGTTCTGAACTATCATACAATGAAAGACAAATTCTTAAAACCCACTTTGCATCAGAAGACTTCACATGCTGTTATCTGTCTAAAATGTGTTTGCTTAACCTGCCTTTGAAAAAGAACAAAACTAACAATTAAATATGCAATATGCAAGAAAATAATAAATCTCAGAAAGAGAAGGAGAGAGAGGCAGATGAATAGATCAGTTTATATTGTGTGCCATGTAAAATAAAATTAAAACCATCCTCAGCTTCCAGGCCACCTGTCTGCATGTGGCATTTCAGCTGCAGGGCCACAAGCTTATCTTCCTGCTGCTCTCCATCGTATCTTGCACTGTTGCTTTTTGTTCCATCTCTTTGTCCCTTTCTGTTTCTTTCTTTTTATTTTTTTTATTTGATTCATTAGTGGAGAAAATGTTCCACAATGGAACAATCAAAAGTTATGAAAGAAAACAATTGTAGTCCTCCTCACAGTTACGGAAGTGTGATGAGAGACTGCAAAGGCTGAGCCTGGGGAGCAGCTGGCACTTCATGTCCAGTGAGGCCAAAAGACTGAGAGGACACGTGAGCTGCTCCACTTCCCTAGGGAAAACTTACAGCTTTGGAGGGAAAATGTTGCTTTACGTGTTTTGAGGAGCATATTTAGGACAGGCAGCCTGTATGCCCGTGGGCTGGAGCTTGCAGGCCCTACGTGGAACTTGGGGCTGGGTGTGGGCTGTCACCACCCTGCAGAGCTGCTGATGGAGACTCACCCTGTGCTGAACCATGGCAGTGGGCCAGGCAAACTCGTTCCACCTCATTTTCCTCCTTGACTTTCCACTACAGCCAGATTCTTTTGCACTTCTTCCTCACACCAGCACTGGGCAGGGAGCCCGTTAGCTGGGCGCTAGGATGATGAGATGTTGGCTGTAGGAAACACAGTTCCTGAAAACATTTTAGCTGTCAGTAAGATGATTTCCTTTTAAAAAAATTGTGTGCTTTTTTTTTTAAAAACTATTTTTCCATAATCTTTTTTTTTTTTTTCTGTTTTTAATTTGGAGTCCTACGTTTACTTTCCGCTGAAGCCTTGGCAGCACTTTATCTGATGGCTCAAGTTTGAGATAACTGCCATGCACAGCAGACAGGCCAGATGAAAACCAAATACTGAAAATACTGGCTAGAATCAGAAATGTCAAAACCAGGGAAGGAAAAACAAGAAGGGAGGCTAGCAGGCCCTAGCAAGAGAAGCAACTATGCAACTAAAAGCACAGTCGGATCTGGATGGTGTGTGGAAATGTAGGAGAGACTTGTTCCAGAATTTTTTCTTCTGTTCAGTATTTTGAAGAAAATCAAAGAAAAGATCCTGAGAGATAATTCAAAACAAAATGCATTCTTCTGGAACATTTCTTGGCAGTTACTTGCGTAGCCAATTGTTGAAAAATTCCAGCAATAGCAATACCACAGCACCCTTAAGTAATCTGTTTCAGCTCTTAGTTACACTTACTGTAAATAAAGCTTTTCCTAATGCCTTGCACTTCCTCTTGATACCTCCTTGTAATTCTGGCTGCTTTCATGGAATAGTTGAGTTCTATATTTATGATGCTTTGAAGCTCTATGTTTGGTTTCTTAAAGCATCAAGGCAACTTGTTTTGTTTCATATTTACCACTGCTGATGATTCAATTCCAAAATTGTTTTATTTGCCAAAAATATTTCACAAATGTATATTCACAATGAAACTATTTGCTTTGCATATTCCTAAAGCAGCTCATCGATGCAAGTATACTGAATTGGGGAGGGGAAGAGGGGGGGGGCTGTCTGTAGCCACATTGATAAAATTAATAATGTAAAAATTATCCTTGAAAGATTTACACTGTCTGTTACATGGCCCATTGTTTCTTACATTTTCCTTCAGTGACTTTCCTGATATCAGTTATCAGTTCAATGCTGAGTGAATGGATTGGCAAAATATTCAAAGCTTTCTAACTTGGCAGAAAAGCAAGCACCAAAACCAGATGTTCATTCTGGTGTTCAAAGAAGTAGCAAATACACTTACTGCACAATGAGAAAAACAATAGAAATCAAATTCTTTTCATGTACTGTGGATATAAAACATACAGCATGAGCTGGGAGAGGACATACCTTCTTTTACACAGTGGCAAAATTAAATGTTCAGAATGTTGTATTTTTTCTAAAAAAGAGAGCAACAACTGTCACTTATAGCATTACATAAGAGAGAACACTCTTCCCTGCAGTCAGCTCAAAAAAGCAAAAGGTATGCATAGAAAGGTTATAATTATCCTGCTTGCTGAAGGGCATGGAAATATCTGGAAATCGCTTATGGTGAGGTCCTGCTTTGAGATAGGAAGAAGAGTATTTCATGACTTATGATGTGCAGTAAGCTGTTTTGATGCTTTTACTTGAAGGGAGAAATCTGAACTGCAGCCAACTTAGAGGATTGTCTGCATCAGCTCAGGTTGTTTGTGTTTTAGGCACAGAGAGAAAATATCAATTTTATTTCATCCTCCAGGCTTTACAATGACTTCTTCACCAACACCTGGAACTGCTTGCCACTTAATTTTTTCTGCAGCCATAAGCCTCTGGGCAGCACATTCTCTCTGTCTCGTTATTGTCAGCACTAGTCCAGCCATAATTTCAAGGGACTGCACCATAGCAAAGGGTCCACTGCATTAGGCACTGTGCCAGACAAGATCAAAAGCTTCACAAAGCTCACCCTTCCAAATGCAGCAGTAACTCTCTGAGTAATGTTTTCAAATCTGCCAAAATGACTTGGGCCCCTAAGCAAGAAATGACTTAGAGATGTAAGTTTGTAGGGACAAAAGTATTTATGCTGTGCTTCACTCAGTCTCTCTGTTTCTCTGCATCTTTACATGCCAAAGAACAAGAGACAAGGAGACATACATGCAAAACTTTCAGTTCATCCTTCTTGCACTGCTATTGATTACCTTGTATGCATGGTGTTGAGAAAGTAGAAAGAGTAATGTTAGAAATACACACATCCATCTCTCTCACACAGAAAAAATTAATTTTTTGGAATATTTACATTTTGGTACAATGACTTCTGACCTTCTGCTTTCTTAATTCCTGGTGCCAAAGCCATATTTCTACAGTGCAAATCTCCCCATACTAACAGATTCTGGTCACACTAAGCTGATGAAACACATACACTTTCCTGCCAACCAAGGAGGTATTTCTTGGAGGCGATCCAGCTAACTGTCAGGACAGTGTCCCTCAGGAAATGTTTCCCAAAGGCAACTTGGCTAGTTTGGCTCTGTGGCTGCTACACTGCAAGTCAATGGCCCATAAGGACGATCTCAACAACTCTTCTGTTGTCAGATCTTCGAATCATAGAATCATTAGGGTTGAAAAAGACCTCTAAGATGAACTAGTCCAACCATCAACTCATCACCACCACGCCCACTAAAACATGTTCCTAAGTGCCATGTCTACATTTTTCTTAAGCACCTCCATCAATGGTGACTCCATCACCTTCCTGGCCGGCCTGTTCCAATGTTCGACCACTTCTTCAGGGAAGAAATTTTTTTTAATATCTAATTTGAACCTTCCCTGGTGCAACTCACATCCTAACACTAGTTACACGGGAGATGAGGCTGTCCCTCACCTTGCCACAACTTCCTTTCAGGGAGTTGCAGAAAGCTATCAGGTCTCCCCTAAGCCCCCTCTTCTTCAGACTAAATAATCGCAGTTCTCTCAGTAGCTTCTAATAAGACTTGTGCTCCAGATCCTTCACCATCTTTGTCACCCTTCTCTGGACACACTCCAGGGTCTCAATGTCTTTCTTGTAGTGAGGGGCCCAAAACTGAGTTCAGTGCTTGAGGTGCAGTCTCACCAGAGCTGAGTACAGGGGCATGACTGTTGGATACGCTATTTCTGATAAAAGCCTAGATGCCATTGGTCTTCTTGGCCACCTGGGCACACTGCTGGTTTGTGTTCAGCCAGCTGTTGACTAATATTCTGGAGGTTTTTTTCCACACAGCTTTCCAGACATTCTGCCCCAAGCCTGTAGTATTGTGTGAAGTTATTGTCACTGAACTGAAGGATCCAGCACTTGATCTTGTCGAAGCTCATATAATTGGCCTCAGCCCAGTGGTCCAGCTTGTCCAAATCCCTCTGGAGGGCCTTTCTACCTTCAGAAAGGTCAGCACTTCCTCCCAGCTTGATATCATCTGCAGACTTGCTGAATGTGCACTGAATTCTCTCAACAAGATCATCAAAAAAGATACTAAACAGAGCTGATCCTAATACTCATCCCTGAAGAATACCCCTTGTGACTCATTGCCAACTGGATTTAACTCCATTCACCACCAATTACTGGATCCATCTGTCCAGACAATTTTCTTCAAGGTATGGGCTGTCAGCTTCTCCAGGAGAATACTATGGGCGTCAAAGACTTTACTGAAGTCTAGACAGACTACATCCATAGCCTTTCCCTCATCCACTAGGTGAGTCATCTGGTCATAGAAGGAGATGAGGTTCATCAAGCAGGACTTGCCTTTCATGAACCCATGCTGACTGAGTCTGATCCTCTGATTGTCCCACACATGCTGTGTTATCACTCTCAAAATGATGTGCTCAATGATCTTGACTGATACAGAGGTCAGGCTGATAGGCATGCAGTTACCCAGATTCTCCTTTTAACCCTTTCTGTAGAGGGCATTGCACTCGCAAGTTTCCAGTTATCTGGGACCTCCTTGGTTGACCAGGACTGCTGATAAATGATGGAAAGTGTCTTGGCAAGCACTTCTATCAGCTCCCTCAGTATCCTCAGGTAGATCCCATTTGGCCCAGTGGACTTGTGACAATCTGAGTGAAGTAGCAGGTTGCTAACTGTTTCCTTCTGAATCATAGAGGGTTTATTCTGCACCCCATCCCTGCCTTCCAGGTCAAGGACCAGAGTACCCTGAGGATAACTGGTCTGACTACTGAAGACAGTAGTGAAGAAGGCATTGAGAATGTCAGCCATTTCCTTATCCTCGGTGGTAATGCTCCCTACTGTATACAATTAAAAACAGAGATTCTCTTTGACCCTTGTCTTGCTGTAAATATATTTGTAAAAATATTTTTTATTATCTTTAACAGCTGTGGCCAGATCAAGTTCTAGATAGACATTCACATTTCTAATTTTCTCTCTGCATGCTCTGGCGACATCCTTGTATTCTTCCTGAGCTGCCTATCTCTTCTTTCAAAGATGATGAACTTCCTTTTTTCACCTCAGCAAAAGCTCCCAGTTCAACTAGTGTGGTTTTCTTGTCCACTGGCTCATCTTGTGGCACACAGGGACATCCTGTTCTACCCATGGTGCTGGAGGTTCCCAACATGCTCCTCCACTGGGGTAGAACTGCACAGGGATTTTCAGCAAAGATGCAAGTGGAATTTTGACAGTACCTTTATCTTTCATTATAAGGGTAACCAAACCTTATTCCCTTCATGGCTGCACATACTTCAGTGTAAGTTCTTGTGCAAATACTCACTTTAAAATAGGAATTTCCTGTCTTGACTTAATTAAAGTTACTTAAAAAAAATCTTAATCTAAGTCCTTAAATTAAGTCATCTCATGTAGATGTGTACTAGAATTGCTGGAAGTGTGAACTAATCCAGATGTAGTCTGTTCAGTTCCACCGTGGATGCTGAAGAAACACTCCCATGGGCTGAACAACTGAGGATTTTGCAGTATATTTCCTGTCAGCAGTTGCAACGAGGCTCTTCAAGACCTAAGCTGCATCAGAACAGTTGGACAACAATCCATAAACAGATCGCCATGGCCTTGATTATGTTAGAAAATAGCTGATTTGACACAAATCCCATCACAGAACTTTGCTCAAGTCCACACAAGTTCTTCCTGAGGTCAGAGAGAATTCCCGAAGTGAACTGAGGTCAGGGCAGTGCATGGCTTCTTGTCATAACAGTTCATCAGGAAGTAATTACAACGTCAAGTTGGTGATGCTCACAAAGTGCCTTTAAGGACACATCACTTAATGCAGTGTGCTTTCTCTGCTAACTCCTTCTCTACACAGCGAGATGCCATTTCTCAACCCACTGACTGTTCATTCTTCTACACAGAAACAGCTTTTAGTCTGAAAGCATAATACCCTGTGCATATTCCACCCTGTGTGTAGCAAAGATCCCGGAGAAATGCAATAATTAATACTCAACAGACTAACCAGGGGGCGTTTCTCTCTTTTGGACTCCAAAGGAAAGAGATGGCTGAGAGGCAAGCTTCCTCAGATTCCCAGAATCTAAAAATGATTGTACATCATATGTCCATACGGGCATTCATACAAGCAGATAATCAATCCCATGTCCGCCCCTGGAACATCGAGTGAAAGGATACAGCATTTGTAGCTAACAATTCAGCCCTTGCAAATAGCCATAATGAGCACACACAGAAATGCAAGGCAGTTTGTGACCTCTGCTCAGCAGAGCAGCTGGGAGCTCTTTCCTGGAGCAGTTGGGACTGGGACAGCCCCAACTTTATTTGTAAGATAACTGTCTTAAGAAACAACCAGCAGCTTCTGCAATGAAACTAAAATCCACTTCCAAGTCCCTGTAAGACAATTCATGTATTATTTGCTTTTCTCCATTTATTAAAATATGCCAATCTTGGCCTCTAGACACCTGCACAGAAGCTGCAACAACTCACCTATTAAGTAGCTTTTGAAATAATGACAATGGAGCACCTAAAAGTAACTAAACGTGAATATCAGGTGGTCATTTTACATGCGTTTGTCACAGTTATGGTGATATTTTTATTTATGCATTTTTCTTTGAAGATTCTGAGTTTTTCTGAGTTGTAATGAAAATGCGAGAAGTTTAATTTTCATTTTTGTAATACGGTATGAAAAATACTAGCGCTTCTTACTGACATCTTGAAATCTGATAGGCAAAGGCACGGACATCAGACCTCTAAACTTTCCATCGTAAGGATTTTTATCCATGTTGCTGGTGGAGGCCGGGGCAGTAAATGGGAAGCTGCGAGGGAAGGCGGTCCCGCAGCCACCGGCGGCCGCGGGCTGCGCTACGGACAGAGCCCGGCAGGGGGCGCCAGGACGCCGTGCTGAACGCGGCAGCGCTCGGAGCGGGGCTAGGCGGGAAACCGCCGGTACCTCAGGGCTGACCTCCCAACCCACAGAGCTCACCTCAGTTCCCTCAGAGCTCATCTCCGATCCCTCTCAGCTCACACCTCTGGCCTCTCCTAAATATCATGATGCTGAGGGTGGTTTTGGAGAAAGGACGCGCTCTGGGGAACTGCTTGCAGTGACTGGTATGGAGGGCAGGCATTTTTTTGTTTGCCAGGGGTGGTATGAAGGCATGTGCAGACCCCATGGCAAAGCTCCCTCTCAGGTGATGTGTGAAGTGTTTGGTTAATGTAAAACACATACTTACAGCGACTTAAAAAAGCATGCTAGAATGTAGTAGTTAATAGTCAGGCTAGTGATGACATGAGTGAATGGATGATAGCAGACAAATATTAGCGAGAATATTATAATAGCTGTGGAGGAATATGAAGACCCGTGTTCCTACAGCACAACGTTCTGGTCTGGGGGAAGAGATATTTCTTTCTTTTTTTCTTTTTTTACCTTTCTTTTTTCCTCCCTTTTTCACTTAATGTAAGTGCAGAATTCAAAATGGAAAATCTAAGATTAAATCTAAAGCTGTGAGAGGTGAAAAAGTGACAGTCTTCATTGTAATACTATTCCACATGGCAACCAGCAGGACTTTCCATTCCTGTTATTCTTTTCAAATGTTTCTTTCTGGTGCTGCTGCGCTTCTCGCCCTCTTGCATGCTTTGCTTTCTGATACAAGTAATGCTGCAAGCTCACCCTTGTTGAAAGTGGCTCTTAATAAAGTGAGGTTTTTGTCAGACCACTTTTGTGATTTCAAAAGCAGTTACCAGGGGTTCTTTTGTTACTTCTTTGTGAGAAGCATCTGGATTCTTGATCTGAATAGATATGATATAAATACTATGTACTGGAAATATACTGGACTGCTATATCAACGTCAATTGCTGCCACTGGATCACAGTGCTGTACAGCTACAGAAAGGAAATGGTCCTGACAAATAGAATACACAGGATTTTTACAATACAGTATGTAGAAAGAGCTGCCATTAGAAATCTCTGCTGGGCAGCAGCAGTTCAGAGATAAACAGGAGATGTGTAAAATGCCACAGTGGCAAGCACGGATTTCTTAGTTTCTTACTGCATTTTTTGCTTGCTGCAATCACCACTGTGCCTAAGTGAAAAACATCAAATTGTACTGGATTCTCAGGCATAGGAAAGCTGATGACTGGTAAAGAAAAGCAACTATAGGTTGAGGCATGGATGAGAAGCACATTGTGTCCTGAATTTGTCTGCTCCTCCTGAAGAGACTGACAACTATTTAGCATTATAAATCCCCTGAGCATGTTACAGTGTCAGAACCATGAATGCGTGCTGCATATAATATTTCAAAGTGATTGTACTGTTAGCACATTTACAAATACACTTGATTAAGCCATCCTGTGTTATGAAAAGAATTTACAAAACCAATATATTCAGGGCCAATTTTTCTCCTTGGCATAGACCTGTTCAAGTAGGTCAATTTACTGGCATAACCCAGCGGAGAGCTAAATTGGTGCACAAACTGTGTTGTTGAGTAAGTAAATTACACTTCATTGTTAAATTATTTTTGCTTTTTTCATTTGTTTTCATAGGGACTAAGCCATGGGATTTGTGCTATTCATACAAACTAGCAGGGAGACTTTGCAATATAAAAGTCCTGACACTACTGAAACATGCAGTCGTAGCCTCAGATCATTTCATGCTCTTTCCACTAAGGATGATGGTACTCAGCTCAGTCAAATAAGCTACGCATGGCTCATTGCTAGTAAAAATACTCCTTCTCAATTAATGGATCCTGACAGGAGGGAAGAGTCAGCTCACAATCTAATGTCTTGAACATGCCATTGACAAAACATTTTACTTAAATATTTTCAGGCACTTGATGAGGATCCAGTATCAGATGGATTGTAAAAGGAATAGAAATGACAGAAAGATTGTGAAGATTTTTGGGAGAGACTTGAGGAATTAAAATGTCTTTTCCAGATCTTTCCAGCGTTCCTCAAGTTGGCTAAAAAAGGGAAGGCATTTTGCATCTAACGACTATTTTGGTAAAGAAACAAGAAAGTGCTACTAGGGAAAAAAGTTACCTTTGAATATATCTTGGCTATCAAAGGAAAGAATTATACTGTCACTTGGATTGTTAAATTGTTTGAAATATGAAGGATACTATTGAAAGGGGTATTGGAGATGATGGATTATACCTATTTGCTACACAGTGGCAAAAGAGATGCATAGTCACGTGGTTTCTAGTGTGTCTATTTTTTATTTCTAACGATTTACTGGCAAAAGGCCTGCAAAAATAATGGAAAATCAAAGTAACCTGTTAGTACAAAAGTGATAGCATTAATGCTTTTAATTGGTTTGAAAGCTTTATTTGTGTTTTAAATAAGATTAGTCACTTTTTAAATAGGGTATTGTCTGGGGTTAGGGCAGGTACATGGTGTTTGCATAATTCTAAGCATACAGAGCTCTTTGCTATTTCTGGATGCTCAGAACATCGATGGACCAAGGCAGTATATTTCAAATGCCCATTTATTTCTTGTGCATCTCTGGTTAGAATTTATACAAATTACTTGAATGCCTCTGTGCTGTTTAAAGTCCTGTGTCAAAGCCATGTCTTTCTGAAGAAGTCATTTAAAGAAAATGAAAATACACTAAGTCTTTTTATTTTGAGAAATCAAGTTCTCTCAGCAGAATGAAAGGGTCTGAATAGAAAAATACACACGTTATGAAAAGCTGTGGAAAATGCATAAGAGCAAAAAAACCCACATGAATTGCTAATAAAGGCAATCAGAATCTTTTGGATGGTCTAATACTGAGATTTATGAGAATGTATGTTCTGCTGATGAGATATCCCCACCGATGGAGAAGGAACAGCCTAAAAATGTATGGACATAGGGGGTATAGTATAAAAGCAGTTTACCAGAAAAAAAACAAGTTTTGAAAAGCCCCATTTCAAAAGTCTGTTTTCACAATGAGGGATGCAAAATTACTCATCAAGTGCTTAATCATAATCTTCTATAGTTTCTTGGCTGCTTGCTAGTATGAGTATTACCATCCAGACTGATTTAGTTGGCTCAGGTCTTCCCTTGATGGCTTAGATGATTTACTACCCATCCTTCTGAGAACAAAGGCTCCAGGAACACTTGTTCCAGTCTCTGGAACATGCCTGCTCTTTGCTCTGTGCCTGCTTTGGAATAGGCGTGGGTTTATTTTATTTTTTTTTTTTAATTTTTTTTTTTCCTTTGGATCAAGCTGCTGACAAAACCAGCAGTTTGTTGAGATAGCTGTCACACGTGCCATTTGAGCCAGTTCAAATATTACAAACATACTAAAACCTGCCAAGGACTGTTCCAAGCCGCCCCATTCTTCTGGCCCTGCATGGCTGCCTTGCTTTGAACAGCCTCTCAGCTGCCTCTGCCGTATGTCCTCGAATCTGCTGCGTCCACACGCAAATCTATTGCAGTGAGTTTAGCAGTGAGATAAGGGTAGGACATCTAAATGAAAAGCCTTTTTATCAGTGGTGCTAGTAGATTTGCAGTCTTCAGTCAGTCACGTGTCTTGCCTATTTTTCCTGTGTGCTATTGAACTAAATCAACAGATTTATACAGAAATACAGCAGCATAAAGTAGGTGGTCACACCTTATTCAGACAATAGCAGAGAGCAGCTGTGGAATCAGAAGCGTTGGTGAAGCTAACACTGAAATTGTGGGATACTTCTCTTTGTCATTCTTTACTTTAAGAGATGTAAAACAGCTCCTTTGGGCTGAATTTGTCGTTTCTCCTATTTAAGACTTTTCTGTTATATAGAAGTTTTGAAACAGAAGTCCAGTCCCAGCTCTTCTTACTTGATTAGACAGGCAGAGGAATGGAGTACTGACATAGAAGTAAACAGCTAAAACAATCAAAAGCTCTCCTGGATCTGCAAGTGCTGTATTTTCTATGCCAGACTCTATTCCATACCGTTTCTATAGAAACAACCCTTTATTCTGTATAATCTGAATACACCAAAGTTTTGCCTACCCTTTCTTTCCCCCCCACATATCAGGATATCAAAGTCACAACTTTAGAGAACTTGAGTTGTTTTACATGTAAGAGTGGAACTCCAAAGTTTATAGTTGTTGCTCCATTTACAAATACCAATGTTTGCAAAACACGGCCATAAAATTTTCATTAATTACTATGATGCATTTTTCAGTCATGTTGTTTGTACTTCCTTTGTAACCAAGAGACCTTTCCTGAAGTGTCTAGGTAGCCATTTCAATAGGCAGAATTAATCCAGGCTACTAATTGGCTGGAAAATCACTAAGGAACATGCCTAAGAAGTGGCACGGGTGATTTGACAAATTGCACACTGCCATCAGAACAGAGCAGATGAGATCCGAGAACTATTTTGAGAAATGCTGTTCTGGGAAAGGCACTCACCGTATTTTAGATAAGACGAAATGAAGTCTCTCCCTGCTTGTGATCATCAGAGAGCTTAAACTACTAGTGTCAACACCAGTACTGAAACCAAGAGCCATTCATGTCATTATCTTCCCCAGCCCAAATCCCCTGGCTCTTTCAGAGGTATATGATACCCTTCTTTACTTCTGACTCCAACTTCGTGCTCAGAATTGCATCTACAGCATTCTCTCTAGGGCAGGGATTTCTAGCTCTGTGCTACTATTTAACATTTAATATTTCATCCTTCAGCATCCCCTGAAAGAAGGAGATGCAGATGGCCACAAGGCGTACGTGAATGTACGTGCGCTTTAGAGCTTGCTGTGTAACTCCCAAGCTGAATGCTGCTCATGGCTGGCAGCAGTTTAAATCTGGAGCAGAACTTTGCAGGATACTCACGTAATGATATAACCCACATTTCTGAAACCTTGCTGCTTTCCTTCCCCTTCCCTTGGAGGATAAAATAGGTCAGCTCTAGACATAAGTGTGAATTTTGTGGTTTGATCTCTTTACGCAGGAATAACAAAAGAAGGTGCTTCCTAGGCCACAGAATCCAGTCTCATGGTGTTACTATCAACCACGCCACACAGTCTTGACTACAAATTGATCTTCAAAATAATTTTGTTCTTTTTTCTTTTTATTTGTAACACTACAGCAAAGCCCCTCCTAAATTTAGACAGGCTTTCTGGACTTGGCGGAGTTTATTTTTCCAAAGTCACCATTACCTCTATGAAGCTGCAGCTGGTTGTTTTCTCTTGCTGCATGTTAGAAGGCTGAACATGCTACTTCAGTGGTCTTTGGCAGACTGCTGCCAGCTTGCTTTGCCTTTTTAAAAATTATTGTAACTTTTTGAATTTTTCAAGAAAGAAGGCAGGATCTTTTTAGCTGTCTTCCTGACTTTGGGTACTGAGGTCAGTGAAGGCATATTTCTACTATATTTTATGGGACTTTTGGACATTGTGTCATCCAGGAGAGTACAATCAATCCCACAGGAAGCTCTTACAAATGCCCAGTAATTTGTGGAGTTTTTAAGCAGCAGGTAATTGGCATTCGGGGAACAACAGATTCACTCTGCAAGTATAGGGCTGCTATTTCTCAATTCTCTTTTATTCCACAATTTTTCTGCCCTTTTCAGTTATTTCTCTATTTCTAATGGAAATAAGCATGGAGTGGCTTTCTTTGCAAGCAGCAAAGTTACTTGGCTGGAAACTTAGATGGATACTTAGGAACCTTGCTTAAGTGGAATCCATGGTGGAAGACATCCAGGAAAATCTATTGGCTGCTCAGAGTGTACTGAGTAGTGTTAGAAGATTTAAGTCTCTCCAGAGATGCTTAAATGTCAAGTAGATTCGGCAACTGAAGCATCTGCTGCAGCTCTTGTTAAAAAAATAAAATAATACAAAGAGATAAAACATCAAATAGACATTTTACACTAACACTCAAGTGAAAGGTGGACCTGGCAGAACAGAGTCTACATGGAAATAAGAGATGTAACTAAAACCATATCAGAAACAAGTTTCACCAATGTCTGTCACCAGACAAAGATTTCCCAACAGCAGGTCTTTGTTCAGGTAAATGAAGTACTGGCAAAAGAACCGGAAATGTTCAGCTGTGACTCAATTTCACCGGGACAGAGAAAGTTACTGATATAATGAATACAATGAAAACAGTTATGTTTCAGGACTGTCATCCACATTTTTGTACATCTGGAACTTATTTTTCTTGGAGCTCAAGTAGAGATAAATCCTGATTTGAAGCCCAGAGAAGTCAACAGAAGTCTTTAATTGACTTCAGTGGGTTTTTCACCAAGACTTTGACTGGCACATCATATATGCTGAAGTTTTAAGTGAGAATCAGATTAATTCCCTGGGCATGAACTGTTATGGACACCTTTCTTAACATTTTGGTTGGGGAAACAGCAATTTTTTAATGAAAATAATTTGCTTTGCTGCTAATGAGAAGCTAATTCCCTTTCAGTGATGAAGAAAATAACATCAGGGCCTTACAAAAAGCAAGAAGCAACAGAGCACAGGAGGATATGACTCTGTGAGAGCTAACCCATGCTTTTAATTTAAACCTGTATCATTTGCTACTCTGGAGCCAAAGTGCCCAATGCCAGGCATTAGAAAGCCCTCATTGCCCCGTCATCAGGATGGTGCCAAAGGGACTTAAAATACCAGTTTCAAGAGTTCAAATGTTTTGTGGTATTATTCATTATAGTTTTACCTCATTCAGCAGTGCTTGAGTTTCTTTTGGGCTATCCACGAGTAGGCACTGACCCAATATTTGGCCTTTAATGAAGAACAGAAGCATTAAATGCTCTAAAGTTTTCCAATAAAGAAGTGAGCCATTACTGAAATTCACTCGTTTTATCCTAATAACATTGCATTTCCTGCCAATAGCTTAAAATATGCTGTTATTTTCCCTGAAAAGAAAAAGGTCTTAACTCTAAAATAAGACTCTGGAAATGATATAATATAAACATGTGCTGACATTAATTACTGTAATATTTATCTATAAAACAGATGGTAGTGCTTTCAAAAATGTGTGAGCAATGATCAGAATGAATTCATTAGGCATTTATACTGCTGTCATGTACTTGCATAGGTGTTGCCTTGGACCCTGCTGTATGCTAAGGGGCTCTTTCTTTTTAAGTGAGGTTTTACCAAACAGATGGAAAACATTATTAACTACTGTTTTCCTTTCTTGTCAAAGATGTTTTGTCTAATCATCGCAATAATTACACATCCACATTGTAGTAAATCATGCTGTATAAACATTTAGAACAGAGTGGATTATTAGGGTGAAATGCAAAGTATTCCAGACATTAAAACAAAACAAATATGGACTAGACTCTGCTGAATAATAACAATTTTCAACATCAAGGACAGACAAAACATAATTTAATAGCTTTGGCTTTTCTTTCTTCCATTTATGTCCCATTATTCCATGTACAGCGTATCCTGGGTGCTTTCAAAAGCCTCTCTCTTTTCTTTGTGTTAAAATCTTACTAAGGAGACATTTTCCTTTCTACAGCAGCTCCTTTCAACGTCTTGCTGCCACTGTCTTCTTTTAACGCAGGACCAGAAAAGCCTCCCAGAAGGTAGTGGGCAATGATACTTAATGTGGGCCCTCTGTTTCTTCAAATAGCCACAATATTTCCATTCTAGTTTGAAGCAAGTGTGTTTGTCAGAGGTAACCAAGAACTTTGGGTGTGGGTCTGCAGTATCACCCTTTTCACCTTCAGGACACCTCTGTCGAATTCACAGTCGCACAATATCAGCACAAACAACTGCATTTCCATCAGATTGTGCCTGAACTTGGAGGCTGCCTTAGCCCTGCTCTGGGTCATAACTTCACTTTGGGAATTGCTTGTACAGGTGGCTGCTAGGTGCAGTTCACACCGACTTTCTGGCCCAGTTTGGCCAAGCAGTGAGTGTAGGAGGGTGCAGCTGATTTAATAGCTACAGTATAGATGCCTACATCTGTCCTGGTCATCCTTTAAAGTCAGTGGAAGAAACAGAAGATGTTATAGTACTACTTTAGCTGACTATACTGATAGTGAATTCTGCTCTGGTGCTCAGATCTTTTTCCTTAAAGCTCTCTGAATTTCTACAGTTTAGAAGATCCTGCTTGAAAGAGATCTCTTCCTATTATCCCAAAGGTTCATGAATACTGTGTCAGAAAAGTGACTTTGCTGTCACTCTGTAGCTATCAGGAAAGGTATCTATTCAATTGTTACAGAAAAAAAATTAGATTTGATCAGAGACTGAAAGAACATTTATTTCATCTACCACACAGTTCAGACTTAGAAAACAACAAATACCTTATCACTGTGTACATTTGCAGGACATGTTTCAGATCTTCTTTTCCTAATAGTCAGGCTGCATCTACATTTTCCTCTTCTAACTAAGATAAAGGCAATCACACCAGCTGTTTCTTGGAAGGTCAACAATTTGTGATACCTATGGGAACTATGACCAAGCACTGATATACAAAAAGGTTTAGTTTTGCATTTAGACCTTTTCTGCATACTTTTGCTTCCAAAATAGAATTGTGCAGAGTCCTGCTATTCCTGAAAGACATTATGGCCAACTCCAGTACTAGGAGAGTATCAGTGATATTGAAAAATAAAGTTGGCTTATAGGGGAGCTGAAATATTGAAACAAAACAAAACAGAGAGAGAGATTAAGTAGCTTCTGTGGAAATCAAACTGCTAAAAAACAAATCTATGTTTAATGGGAGAAAAAAAAATCTGCCTGTATAGAATTGGTTCACCATGCACTAAAGGTTGGATACTCTGGTCTTCTGTGGTTCAATATTGGTATCTAATTAAAGGATAAAAGTGCTGAAGTCTTTTTAAACAAACAAATAAGGAAAGACAGTTCTAACATCCATGATATTTCCAAACAATAACTAATTTTTCCCCTGCTCCCTATTCTGACTCCTACCTTTGAAAACCACTAAACAGTACAAAGCAATGCTCTACTGCTGCAGGTCAATATATTTCTATCTGCAGACATTTACATACTTGTGTCAGAAGTTGATCATAGCTTAGGTTTTATCAGCAATGATCTCTTTATTGTATTTCCTTACATTCCCTAAGGAAAACCAATGGCACAGAGCTAGCTATCTGTACAATCTCGTTGAAAGTCTGCAGCAAATTGCAGGAGTTTGGGCTTGCTCAGTGTCTGTTATGATACAAATGCTCATGCAAATTCTTAGTACAGCAAAAAAGGTTGATCATCTCTAAGCTTGTTATATCTTTTCATAGATGCATCTTTTTATAATTTGATAGGATATAATGCAAAGCCAACCCTCTCAGCTCTGCTACATGGGTTGCAAAGGGTTCTGAGCAGTTTAGTTTTGCTGTGTTGAAGTGATTGCACAGAACTATGGTGCCATTAGCTAGTGATGTCCTGTCGGAGGTGCTTAATGCTGCTCTTTCAAAACTCAGTAAGTCCACCAAAGACTTCCCCTCCTCTTTATCTAGTAAGGATGTATCAAGCTGTAGCCCAATATGTAGTATGAAGTAGTATGTAGTCCTGGTTCAGCAGACTCATTTCCAGCTGCTTCATCCTGCAGCACTGCACAAGGACAGCCTCATGTGGTCACCTTTCATGTTCAACTCTGCTCTGAGGTCAGGCAGACCAGATGACAGCTCCCTACATCTATTTTAGTGGCGTGTCCTTTGGTTCATATTTAGAGCACACCATAATTTTGCAGTAAGTGCTGTTAAGGAATACCATGCCACTTACCTCTTTGGGCAGCAATGCAGAGGCCTGGCACATCGTGGCTTTTGGAAAAAGTGGATATTCATGAAGTCTTTGAGAAGAACCACAAATCCACGCTTCATGAAGAATCTTGTACGGGCACTCTCTCATGTTATGAGACAGACAAGGACAAAGCCAGACCACTGGTTGTTTTGAAGCCACGAGTTTGTACTATGACAGGCTGTACAACAGGTGGTCACTCATGCCACATTTTGATGCTGACATCAGCAAGCTGTCAAAGCTATCAAGGGCACTGGAACTGATTGATAACATCAGAACCTCATTTCCATACCAGAATGTCTTTGCTTTAATGTCTATGGCAGGAAGAAAAGAATCAGCACCAATACCTCACTGGCCACACTGATGGGGAAGCCTCATCTGGTAAGTGCTATTCCTGTATCACAGCAGAGCAGGTGGTCTCTACTTTACTCTCTACTGTGGTAGAGGGGTTCTGTGGTGCTACTGGACTTTTCTAAGCTTTTATAAGCTCCTAAGAGGTATGATGATAATATCTGATGATACATGATGGTGTATATAATTATATATGTCTGATGTTTAGAGCTAAAACTCTGACTAGCTTTATTTGAGCACTGTATGTTGCTGTATTGGCAGATGTGAGTCGCTAAATAGGCTTTAATGTGCTTAAAGTACAGAAAGAGCACTGAATGAAGCATATCATTCTAAAGACAGCACTGTGAAAATGCTGTATCTGGCTTTTCGTTTCCACAGACCTCTCTTCAGTTCTCTTTCATTTTTTCTGCCACAGCAAATCCTTGCCACCAAAAAGCAGCTAGAAACATGAATCAGAAGTGGCTGAAGGAAAGAGCAGTTTAGAAACGCTGGGTACTGTAAGTGAAAGCAAAAGCTCTCCAAGTGTCCAGTTGTGTCTCTCTCAGCTTCTGACTGCCTTCAGTAACACAAAATGTATACATATTCCTTCACTCGGTGTGCCAATTTCAATAATATTATTTTATACTGTAATATGTACTGGAGGATTGTGATAATGAGACATGATTTGAGGCTTGTTTCATAATTGCAAGTGTCCTGCTTCTCAGATAGAGATGGGGAATGGAGTAGAAAAAAACCATCCTGATTTCACAGCTGACTCAGCAAAGACCTTCTGTGGCCCAAGCAAACATAGGAAAGAAATGGGACAGATGAGATAGATCCTGGAAATCATGACTGCCTGGGAACATGGCTCTGACAGCATCTGTACAGCCTGCACAGGCTGTAGGTCCTGTGAGCAGACTGAGGAGTGAAGTTTGTGGAAAAGAGATTGCTGGGAACCCACCTTTGAATTTCCAATCATACACAAGGGCTTATGCCTAGTGTATGGGAACTGCTGAATCGGGGCCTGAACCGGGGGGGGGGGGGGGGGGGGGGGGGGG
>JAPSGF010000005.1:10550721-10711637 GCA_035772895.1 Perdix hodgsoniae | reverse complement strand
CCAGCTGAGGACCTGAAAGGCAGTATCACATGAAATCAGTCTGTTTCCTTTATGATTTTCCTATTGTTACCATCATTGAAAGAGAATGGGTCAGTATCCCTGGAAAAAAAATACTGCGAAATCAAAACCTGGTAGGTTTGCTCTATTGAAAAACTTTTAGCAGACTCAAATGTAGCACTAGAAATTGCCAGATCCAATAGTGCTCCATGCTAGGTAGGAAGAGATCAATAACAGTCCCACTCATGAAAGTACGGGGAGATTGTAAGAGAGCAGTAAACAAGAGGAATTGTGAGTTTGACCTATTGTTGATTCTGGATGATTTCTGCTAGTAACTTCATAATGCATCATGAATTTCCATAAGGCAGACAGCCCAGCATATGCAGAAAGAACTTGTGGAATTTTTGCCCATAGGGCTGAATGCTTAATAAAGGGAAACTTTTTAATCTGTGGAAATACTAAGATTGCAGTAGGGGGAAATTAGCCCTCTGGACTCAGGTCTGACAGTTGTCTGGAACACCCCAGTGCAATGTAGATAACCATAACCTCCACACCACCTCAGTCTGAGCAGTGAGGCCCCATGGCTGCCCCAGCAGCTTCTTTAGCTGTGGTGAGGAACTCTTCAGATTCAGTTAAATGACTCTAGGCCTCTGACAATGTGAAATCAGGCGCAGGCCCTTGAGAGAGCAGCTCAGAAGCTATCCATACTTAGTACCAGGAGTATGCTGAGTCTGCAAGAGTCTGTCTTGATTTACAGACAGAAGTGACAGAAGATGGGCTGAATTATGTAGGAGTAGACTTCAAATAGCTGCATCTCAATATTTGCACCAGCATGCTGTGATGCACAGGAGAGCCATTGATTTCTCCCGGATGCCAGCCAGTGGGAGCACTGCAGGGACAGGAGACAGTCTGGGAGAACAAAGGGCTTCTATTCCCTCCTAGTAGCCTCCTCTACCCTTCTGTGCTCAGCATGAAGTTGAAAAGGAGACTCTCCAGTGCTTCCCTGTGGGGAGAACACTTGTCAAGAGACGAAGCCCAGGGCTGAGGAAGAAGCAAAGAGGAAAGAAGCTTCCAGTCATCAATTATAAACAATCCCAAAGAGCAGACTTTAAACAGATCAGCTCAGAGCATAGGAAACTATTTATGAACCTATCATGTTCTGTTTTTCAGTAGACTGAGCACTGAGTATGCAGTATGTGGTCAGGTTACTCCACCAACACATGTATACATACCACTTGCTGGGAGGAAAGGTGATGTACCTCACAGTAGTTTACTGAGCAAGATTAGATGCTCAGATTTTTATAGGGGAGGAAAAGTCATATGATATTTTTGAAAAAATAATGTAGGAAAAATTGTACAGAATTAGGAGGAAAACCCATATATTTTTAACAAAATATTTTGTGTTGGATTTTAGCTTCACTGGAAGTACAGGAACTATGGAAAGAAGTCCACCCAGCACTTCATTGATTTCTTAGAAGAATTATTACAGAATTTCTACATAGTCCTATGTCTTATCTCAGGGACTGTACTATACTTTCTCTCAATCAGAGTCACACAATTATCACACATCCATCTGATCAAAGGTGCAGTGTGTGGCATGATCAATATGTATTCAAACTAGCTTTGGAAGGAAAGTGCGAAGTCCAAAGGCTGTAGGAACAATAAATAAAACATCACACTAGAAGATAACAATTTTTACTTTGCTTGTTATTCTTTCCTCATTTTTTTCCTTGTGAATTCAAGAAGTTACATAGTTCTGGCACTTCTTGAGTTCTGCTGTAGCAGAGAATACTCTGCAATCCCTCATGAAGGCCTGTTAGTTTAGAACTTACTAATTTTAGATCACTACTAAACTTGAAATATTGAAATAGTTAATGTACAATTCTTCTGACATCTGTTGGTTAAAAAAAAAAAAAAACATGAAAAATCACTTAGTGTGTAGTGCTGAGGAATACCTGTGTCCTTAACAAGTGGGCAGATTTTATCAGTCTTTGAACACTTAACATTTTCCTTTCCTTACACAACCCTATTTTCACATGGATTGTAGCAGTCTCAACATCACCAGTCAGGAAAACTAAATTGGACAAGAAGTTTGGAGTTGTGTATACCTCTGAATTAATTTAAGACTAATGGAAGGCTACCTTGGCTGCAGATATATCACCTGCTTGATATGAACTCCAAGAGTATTGCAGTGAACCCAGCAGCATATGTGATGTCAAGAGAGGATGGCATCCATTGCACAAAGCTTCTGGTTACTGTTTCATGACCAGGGTATAATTAATTGATATAATTTTAATTATCTAATGTTTGAACTTTTATGTCCCGTTTCCATAGTTTTTGTGGGTGGAATTTCTAGGCTGAAGTTACCTTAGCCTGGTTGAATGAATCCCTTATTAAAAGAGGCTGTTTTTATCACCTGTCTGCATTATCTAAAATGGTGATACCTCTAGCAGGTGGATGCACTGTTTGCCACAAGACAGAGCTCCTGACTTGTGCATTCTATTTATGAATCAAGATAGATCTCAGTGTAAACATTCGTTCAAGTTTTCCAGGTAATAAAGCTAAAACTAAAAAGTGGAAGAAAATTAGTGGAGATAGAAAGTTCCTTTCCCAGCCTCATGTAGATAACTAGGAGGGAGAAGTGCAAGCTCCTGAAATAGTAGACAAATGTGGAAATAAAGCCACTTTCCTACTGACATAGTGTGCCAGTTTCCTGTTGTCTTCATAACCTGTGGTTGTCTGAATCTGTGCTGAGTATGGACTGCAGGAGTGGATTAGATTGGCCAATGGCTGTGCTACCACCAAAAGTGAGAATTCCTCCCTTGGCTATGTGCTGCAGCTGCTTCACCTTCATCAGCTCTGCCCTTGTCTTGCAGCTGTGGGGTGAGTGGGAATCAATGCTGATACAACAAAAGCTTTATTTTTCAAGGTTTGTTTTCAGCCTGGAATTAGAGCTTACCCACTGCACACAAGGAGGCAGTGGGAGCATGTATCTGAATGGGGATAAAGATAAGGTCACTGCTTTGGCTGTGCTATGGCCTCAGAGGGGATTCTGCTGTGTGCAGAGTCCTCTGTGAGATGATATGTTAAGACTGTCTGGGCAGCTACTTCTATGCTTTAGTTAAAACGATTTTAGGAGCTGCACATTTTCTTTATGTTGTAGCACTTGAATTATGTAACTCACTTCCTATATTGGCACATATAATTCTCTCCTGGAAAGTACTGCTGACTGAAAGAGACCATCATTCTGAGAGGTGAGAAAATGATAACCTGTTGTATATCCTAAAATACACATGGTTTCATTCTCACCTTTTGCCCTGGACCTATCCAATATTTTGTACAAATTAAGAAGTAAACAGTCCTTTAGTTATTGCTTATGATTCTTTACCCTTCTGTAGCCTGTAGCTTCCTCTGACATCCAGGCAGAGCTTACCTGCTCCTTTCACTATAAATATAAATTGCACGAGGAGCTGCATCTCATTTTACTAGTACTTGTTGATTGATAGGATATTTTTACTAATAGCCACAGATCTTAATTTAGCAACTTTTCATGGGAGGAAGAAAACCTCCTCTTGTTTTATTCCTTGAAGGGATAAATTTTGGAACCTGCCCACAGACAGGTGGAAAGGCCTTTCTATGGGAGCTGTGAGGAGAAAATAATCCTCTTCTGTGTTGCAAATGCAACCTCAGGACTGTATTAACTTTTATATCTGATCTACTGCTGCACTACGGAGCTGGAGAGGGAATGATTAGCAGATCTGGGCTGCCCTGCTCTCCCTGTAAGTAGGAATAAAACCAGACAGAGCATGCCCCTGCACTGTCTGTTCTCAAAGCAGATCAAGTAAGATCTACACTCTGGACTCTACTACATCTATGTTTCTTTTCACAAAGATATTTTCTGGTAAAGCAACGGATGTTCATGCATTGTCAAGCATTAAACAAGACAGAAATAGCTATTCTCCCTGAAAGCAATATTGTTTCAGGATTATTACAAATTATTAAAAGATCAATGCAAACAGGAAATGATCCATGTCACAGTACTTTGGAACCTCCCAGCACTTAAAGGAGTGAACATACTGTGTCTCATCAGCTCCTGTTATGATGAAGATAATTCAATCCCATGTTATCTTAATAAAACAACCATGAATGCAAATTATCAATGGATAAAAATACGTACAAGAAGATCTGCAAAAGTACTTCTAAAGCTCAGCATGTTTCAAGGATCTGACATGGAAAGCTTAAATGACAAATAGAAACCAAAGGCTTCTAAGTCCTTACCAAATACTGAGTATCAATTTGTAATTGAAATACTTTGTTCCCCCCCCCCCCCACACTTGACACAATGGATGTTGCATGATGGAACAAAAGATCTTGAAGGCAGAATACAAGGCCCTGGGGACCCTACTAGTATACTGAAGACTAAATGACATCTGAAAACTGTAACTTCATTCAGGCTACCAGATGCATTACAGAGTTGAGCAGATGAAATCAGAGGACCAAGGGGAAGTATTACAGTGATGCAGAAAACCCAGTGGAAAAGTAATCTTTTCAAACCCAAGGGGAACAAAAAATATGTGTATTGTATAACAGAGGAGGATTAGGTGAAAGACAAGGAATAGTTCTCTCATGCCAGGAAAATTCAGTCATCTAATTCAAACTCCTGATCTAGAAGAAAATATTTTGGTTTGTTTGCAAGTGTTTTGGATGACAGAAGATGATACTTAATGTTGCCGTCCAGGACCTTAAGTCTGATCACTGTTTGGAGACAGATATCATCAAGAAAAACTCAGTCTGCTGTGGGGAGAATTCTTGCCTGCATAAGTAGAGCTAGTTTTACCTTTCAAACAGTTTAGAAGTTTTGTGATTTTTTTTTTTGCAGAAATGAATACACTGTTCTAATGAAAGTCTGAAAGCATTTGTGCAGTGGAAACAGAAATAATTGGAAATCAGTACGTCAGCTTAGTATTAAAGATACTTGCTCATTTACTGGCACTGTTTTGTATAAAATGAGAGGTAAGAAAAAAGATTATGAATACTAACTGTAGATTCCCATTGTGGTTTTTGCAAGAGAATAAAGGCTTTATTAGCATTATTACATTTTGACTATGTCCACTTACACTTTGGCTTCAATTTCAAGTAGAGATTGTAGTTTGCCTTGCTCTCTCTTCTAAATTGTTCTTCAGTTAGACGTGCTATGTAACTTCTGGCTTCTTCCTCAAAGAACTGCACTTCAGTAGTTAAGAACCTACTCCGAAGTTTATAGATAACTTCAGAAGAAAGGGTATATACAAATATGCTACAAAATCATTTTAAATGTTTATGGAAGGCATGGTATGGGTAGTTGGTATTTCTCCCAACCTCTTAGAGTTGCAAGACATTATCACCATGCCTTGATATAAAGTTTTGTAATAAGGTTATATTCTAAATGTAAGAGAAATGTGCAGTGAAGTTACTGAACCTTGATACTATGAATGCTGCCAAGACCCTGAAATACTGCACTTTTTGTAATTGAAGATCTAATGATTCATGCTGTTTATTATTGTGCTGCTATGGCCACCTACTGAAGAAAGTGCTTAAGAGAAAGTGATTATAGGCAGCACAGTTATGCCAGCCTTGGCATCAGCCCTCTGTTGGACATGGAAACATAGGTCCTTTGCCGAGTATGCTGGTGGATAAAATAAGCTGTGCTCCTGAAGGAGAGGCTACATTACTTGAAGTGTATTTATTTTGTAATGCTCACACATTCAGTGGTGCCTAAACTTTGAAGACTCTGCATTCAGGTATTCCAGGTATGCTGGTGGTATCACCTTGGAGAGACAGTCTATCCTGTGCCAAATGCCTATTTCCACTTCTTTTATTACAGTCGTGCTACAATAAAGGAACTGCTACATGGCTGCTGTCATAGATTTATTATCAACCAGCTTTGTGTTGGGGAAATTATTAATCCTCATGATTCCCTCTATTAGTACTGATATTTTTACAGATTGGTAGCTTCTTACTTAAAATGCAGACAACAAAGATGCAGGACTGGCACTGTGTAGTTGGCTGTCTGACCAAGGAAATTAGAGGAAGATTGACATGATGAACCTGTGAGTCAGTCTGAGTCTCTCCAAGACCCTGAGAAGAAAGGAAACTCAAATAACGATGAAAACTTTCTTTACATCCAAGGCAGGTTACATAAAATATCATGTCAAGACATGGTGCTGGGAATGAAAGTTTGGATGTCATAAACAACTTTTTCATTAAACATATACCTCAGAACAAGTGGAAGAACAATTCCTGGTTCTGTCCCGAATGTCAGGAACAATGTAGTTCAGATGAAACTATGAGAGAGCATTAATGCAACAATTGCATTCAACAGCAGTGCAGAACTGACAAACAGCAGAAGAATATCCAATGCATTTAAAAGAAAGATAAAAAGGTAGCTGAATTTAAAACAGAACTTAAAGAAAGACAAGTTAAACTACAGCACTAATGTTCATGCTCAATGTAGGCTATTTAATGACACTCTATTTGAGGATCACCATAGCTGTAAACCACCTGTCAGTAGCAGTTTTGGAAAGATACAAATATGGATAGAATTAAGAAGGCGTTCTAGGAGGCAAAGAAGGCTGTAAGCCTCCTGGGTTTTACTGGGTAAAGCTCTGCCAGTAGGTTGAGAGAAGTGAACCTTCCTTTCTAATCAGCACTGGTGAGGCCACACATGGAGTGTTGTGTCTGGTTTGGGGTTCCCCAGTATCAGAATGATACTAACTTAGTGGAGCAAGTTATCCATGAAGTCATGACTATGACTAAGGGAGGCTGGGAGAGCTATGACTGTAGCTTGAAGAGAAGGCTCCAAGACATCCTATACCACATGAAGGGAGTTAAGAGAAAATCACATTCTTCTCTGTGGTGCCTGCTGACAGAACAGAAGGAAATGGTAATAAGTTTTAAAAAAAAATCAATTTGAACACAAGAAAACGTGGTGGTGGTGTTTTTTTTGTTTTTTTTTTTTTTACTGTGAGTGAAACACAGAAAAAGGTTCCCAGAGAGGCTGTGGAGGCCCCACCTGCTGATATCAACTGGTTCTCAGCAGCCTGCTCTGGATGTTCCTACTTGAGCAAGGGGTTGGACTAGACAATCTCTAAAGGCACCTTCCAACTCAGTGATTCTGTCATTCTGAAGAAAGTTGGAACCTCATTCAAATGAAGAAAGTACAAATGAATATAAACTACAACAAGTATATATGAAAGCAGAATAATATGAAACATTAAAACCTGACAGGAGGGAGTAAGAAGATGGAGCCAGGCTCTTGTCATTATTGCCCAATGACAGGGCAAGTGGCAATAGGCAAAATTTATTATACAAGCTTCCCCACTTTGTGATTCTATTTTAAAAATATCCTATAAGTACATTTATAGTGAAGAGCTCTGCTGTGGTTGTTATCATTCCAGAAGGAGTGTGCAGGATTTCAGATGCAAAAACACTTGTTAAAGTGTAGGAATCAAAGAACAGGAGTAAAGATCCAATGTAAGGAAGTAGAAAAAAATATAAAACACAATTCTATGAAAATATCAGCTCAGATCTTAGTGGTCACAAGTGAAATAAACTATTAGAAAATATTAGAAAATACTCATAGAAACCATTCCTCACTGGCACTTGTACTCTGTGTACATTGTACACTTCTAGTCTTCTCACCTGAAAAAAAAAAAAAAAGATACCATAGGCAAGTGAATATATTGCCAAGTGAAAATAGGATAACTAAAATTGTAATGATAACCATGGGAGGAGTGATCAGGAGATCAGGATTCCTCCTGCTATTAAGAACCCCACAAAACTATCAGAGGATCTGATGGAAATCTATAAAATAATGTGTGGTGTGACCTAAGCTGATATATAGTTGCTCATTTTCTATTCTGAGAAATCAAATGAAAGTAGCAGGTGTAGAGTATAAAATGAAGAGTATATATGTACTCATAGTTAGCTGTACAACTCCTTGCTACTGGATACTTTAGGTTGTAAGTGCTGTTATGGTTTCAAAATATATGGATGAAAAATTCATTTCTATGAAGAAAAATGCAGTTATTATTGAATAGAACTGTAGCTATTATAGACGAAGATACTATCACTATGGGCTCAGAAAGTCCTGGGTCACAAACTGCTGAAGGATGTACTAACATTCTGGGGAAGTATCATTACACGGTCTTGCTGAGGATGCTACTGTTCCTGGTGACAGGTGGGCTTTGACTGGACCCAGTAAAACTGGTTGTCCCCATCTAAATTCACATTTCTGTGTGCATTTCTTCCAGTGATTGTGGCAGCTTTAATATAGATGGTTGTTTGGCTTACTTGGCAGTCACTGCCTTGATGCTGTACCTCTGCCCTTTGCCCACAAGGTCCTCAGATTTTTCATGATTGCTTCATACCATGCTGCGCAAAGAGTGAGATACTGATGACAGTGGTTACTTAATCCACCCAGTGCCATTCTGACAGCTAATCCCACCAGCACATAAAACCAAAGGCTAGATGAGGTATGCTAAACCTTCGGAAGGGATTATGGATAAGACGATCCCAAAGTAGGGATGGAGTTATCTCTTCCCTTCCTTGCTTAATGTTATCCATGTTGAGTACTAGAAGCAACTGGAGAAAGTTACATAAATACGTTCTTTTTGAAATACAAAATAACTTAATTCCTGATTCTTCTCTCTTGAAATGATCGCTTAAAGTAAGACCTTGTTAGAAATGAGAAGTCCTTTCAGAACAACTGCTTTCTGAGAAGGACCCCCAATTGTCTTGCCTGTGGGAAATAACAGATTTTGCTAATGTAAAAAAGTATTGCACAAAGACACATGCTTACCTTAACTTTGGCAGGTTTACCATACTCACAGAAAGCCTCTTTAGCTCTACCATCAACGTAGGAAATCCAAAACAAATCCAGAAGTTGCTTTTGAAAAATTCATGAAGCAATGTAGAAACGGCAGGCTTTGGGTAATGCTCTACTACTTTACATTTCACTAATATTCCCAAAAAATACTTCATGTGAACTTGGTTTGTCAGATATTCTTTATTATTTTTTTTCTGTCTTCTGATCTTAATGGTAAATATATTATACATTGTGCTGCACTGGATACAAATACACTTGAACAAAGAACAACTCACAGCACAAACTGTTCAATGTTTATGAAGTACACATAAGGTCAGACTGCAGGAAAACTTTATACCCAAACTCTGTTGTGCTTTCTGTGTCCTTTGAAAGCTGCTGTCTTACCTTTTTCATTGTTTATTTACAGTCAGTGGTAGACATAGCTCAAATATCATACCTGTTTTCTTCTTATATAAAATATAATGGAAGTATTGTCAGGAATCTAACAATCATAAACAGGAATCTACTTCATGTCATTATTTAAATGTCTCTATAGTTACCTTAGAGACATTTAAAAAAGAATATTTAGGTCATCCAGTCTTAAAAGCTGTCCTTAGTTTAAAGATTCATGACATGATGCAGGAAGATAAAATGCCATTTTTAAGACAACTGCTTGCATTAAGTGGGATTAAATGATTAATTTACTGATCTGAACAAAATTGAATGGAAATAAGAGGTGGCAAGCCTTTCTCACCATTTTCCAGTAGAGAAGAAAGAAGTGGTGTATCTTGAATATTACACCATGCATTTATCAATATAACAGCATTTTGAAGCAAGCAACTAATTATTTATTTATTTATTTATTTGGGTATTATTTTCAGCAAGCAGGTTACTTTAGCACAAAATCTGGAATCTACTTATCATCATTATGCAAAATGCTCTTAACAATCTACAAATTACTTGCTGGTTTTCTCTGAAAAATCCTGTTTTATCACTGTCATGTATATACCTAGGGCATGTATGTCTTGGCATTTTTAATAGCCAAAACACTATTTTTCTTCTTCTTTCTCTGAACAGCTGACTCTTGCCTGTTATGACTCCAACACCATGTGTAATCCAGGTTTTAAAACTGAGTTGACTATAAGCAGTGTATTTTAATTGTCCACAGCTAATGTACTTACAGTCTTAAATCTCCCCTTTCTGTCCACAGAAAGTAAGCAGGCACTGAGAGGATGAACAAATGGGAGTGCCCAGCTCTTGCTGCTGTTGGAGATGAGGGGAGAGATAAATATTATGCAGTTGCTTCATAAAAATAAGCTGGATTCTTCAGAAAAGGAGTGGCTAACCACAGTAATCACATTTACATTGTGGTCTCCAGAGAAGTCCTCCTCAGAGTTCTGAGACTTCTGCAGTACTTTCACTCCTTGCTGCTATTTGCTGAATATGCAATCATGAGGAATGTGTTACTGTGTTTAAGGATGTCACGCAGAAAAGGAACTTCCCTGATGTCAGTCACTCTTACAAACTTGCAAATTACTGCATGAAGAAGAGAAAAAGATTGAGCATGTGTACACATGTTGTTTCTGCTAGGAGTCACTGATGAGCTGCTAGTAATCGGGCTTGTTTCATGGTGAATCATAACTGCTGACTCACTGTCAGGACCATATGTACTTTGGGTCAGCCACACAATCTAGAAATGGGATAGAAGAATATGTCTTTGCAACAGGAGACCTGTAGATTGCTGTCAGCATCTTTCTGAAGTGGCTGAGCTTCTCAGCTTCTGCTGGACATAGTTGCTGAGAAAATCTTTAGAAGTACCTATGAATTAAAGGCTTTGGAATCTAAAGATGTCCATCAGTGTACCTAAAAAGCCTAAATAGAACCTGTAAATTTCAAAGCATCTTTTAACTTGTGATAGCATTGGTGATTAAAGAGACAGCAGGAGAGCCATGCAGTTAAGTAGCTACTTTCTGATCATGAAATTCACAGCTCATGTAAAACCAGACAGTGCTGACAGGGAAAACACAATCCACTGGCTCCCTTTTCAAATCAGCCCTTGATCTTTCTGCCATATTCTGTGGTAAACACAATTATCTCTATGTTTAAGCCACAGAAGCTAAGGCAGATAGTTGAAGTGAACTGACTGAAGACTCCTAGGCACAGAATTCACAGACTGAGGCCTTGTTTATTCCAGGCTGTCTCTCATGTTACTGACTCATGTCTGACACACTCGTCTTTGTTGCTAAGGGTATACCACAGCAGAAATGAGCTGGATGGAAATCCTTCTAGCCCTTGCTTGCCCTCAGTGGCAGCCCAAGGGAACACAGCTGTGCAAAGGAGCCAGGGTGCCCTGAGGACACAAAATTCAATGGCCCTTCATTATAGACCTCAGCACTAAGGAAGGGGCTGTAAGTAACTGCCCATCTTTTGAGAGAGGCGATCACAGTTAGTCAGTCTCAATGACCTGTTTTCATGGTCAATGAAATGGCTGAAAACCAAAGGACTATCATCTCTCTTTTCCTTAAATTGAGAATTAATTGAGACAAGGTGCTTTGGGGTCTCTACCGAGTTGCAATTTTATACCAGTAGGATCTGGATGCTCCAAGGCTTGTGACAAAGACTGTCCCAGATCCATAATACATTGGACAGAGAATTTCAATACTGAAATTACAGGAGATATCTTTGTCAAGATGTTTTCCTTTCTTCGTCACATCCCTGAAGTAATCAAAACCTTAGGAACACTGATCTCATACACCTGCTGCAGCTGAGATGGAGTTGACATTTTTCTGTTTCTCTGAGTCCTAGATCTGGTCAGGAACCAGGCAGCTTTTATGAAAGAATGTAAAAGCATGGAGAGAAGTTCTCTGTACTCTGAAATCCAAATTTCATCTTTCTTTCACTATACATCTCCATATGTGGGAGGAGCTGACTTGGAACCAGTTATGCTAGTTTTCTACCATCGGACCATTTCCCTTAGCAGTTTATGAAGAATGAGGCGTGGATGTATAGTAATTTATATCTATTATATGCAGACAAGTTAATCCGTTTGGTACTATTCTGATAGAGTATAAAAGAGATCACTGAAAGAAATCAAGAATAAAGGGAATAGGAAATAAAAATGTAGTCAAATCTCTCCATTGTTCTTCTAGGAAGAGTAATAATCAGGCAAGGCTGATGATGCTGTTGTGGCTTGGCCCTCCAAAATCTGAGGCCAGGATCAAAAGGGATCATAAAACACAATTAGATGAAATTTTCAAAACTATTAACGAAAAGATTTGGGTTAGTCGTCATAACCGAGGACTCCTGATGAGTCCTGAAAAACATGCAGGAAAGCAGACAGACAGACATGAATTACAGCAGGCTAGATGTCTCTCCCAAATCAGACACAGCTTCACTGGAAATATCCTACACAAGTTTCATGGCAAAATAAGCTAAAATTTAGTTCTAATGGTTGTATGTTTCTTAGTGAATAATACTTCATTTTGAAGGAACTATGTCTGAAATACTTTAACCATCCACTACCACTGGCTTCTGGAGCACAGCTGGTACATGCACAACACGGCCTGGCTTTCTGGAGTTAAAACAGGTGTCACAGACTGCAAACAGGTCAACTGCTGCAGACGGATTTGATGTCAGATGACTACACGGCTCAGTCTGTACAAGGACAACACAAAGAAACACCGGTTCTTAAGGGGCATGCTGAGGAAGGTCTAAAACTCCACATCCATATGCATGAACTGTAAGACATTCATGCAGGGCAAGTTTTGCCTGCTTTCATGTGTCTGTTTATCATTAAGGTGAAGGATCTGATTGCCATACTGAAAAATTCTTCCTTCTGTGTGACATACAGTATTATAATCTGGATCATGACTAATACCCATATTGAATAGTTTGATTCTGTGACTACAATGGGAAACAACAAAAAACAAATAACAAAAAATGAAATACTCTTTACGTTCAAAGGATTTGATATCCATAGCAGAATACTCTGCTGTTTGGGTCCAACTTCCAAATACAAATTCAAATTCTGTTCCACTCTAAGATCCCACAGCTCTTTAACACAGCATGATAAACTACGAAGTATAAACACCCTCTCTTCCTGGACCACTGCAAAGCGTAATCCACACCAAGAAAACAAATCTCAAATTATTACAAGTAAACAGGCACAGTCCTGGTGTACAAACAGCTATTTGCACAAGCTTAATTATAGAACATACCTTGATAACTCATAATTATTGTTATTATATTCATCTTAGGAGCTTGTTTTCTTAGGCAAAAGAGGCAGGACAGCAGATCTTGAAGGTGGAAAGTGTATGGTATATGGCACTGGAACTGTTTACTACATAAAAGAATGGTCACTGTATTGATCCAGTAACCCAGCTGAAGGCAACTGTGCTGCAAAAAAACCTCTTTGCTGCTAAAGAGCTGTGCCCTCTAAAGTCTTCATGCTGACAAAAACAGTAAAACAGTATCATCTCCCTTATGCAAAACGCTGATGTGGGCTGATGTCTTTCATAGAATAATAGAATCACCATGGTTGGAAAAGATTCCAAGACCATCCAGTCCAACCGTTCACCTACCACCAGTACTTCCCCACTAAACCATGTCCCTTAGTACAACATGTAAACATTTATTGACACCTTCAGGGTTAGTGACTCCACCACCTCCCTGGACATCCCGTTACAGTGTCTGACCACTCTTTCAGAGAAGAAATTTTTCTTAATATTCAATGTTGTGCAACTTGAGGCCTCTCGTACTAGTGCTTGTTACGTGGGAGAAGAGGCTGACCTCCACCTCACCACAGCCTCCTTCCAGGCAGTTGTAGACAGCTATAACAGTTTTCATGATCCTTCTCTTCTCCAGACCAAACAATCCCAGCTCCCTCAACCACTCCCCATAAGCCTTGTGCTCCAGACCCCTCACAGCTTTGTTACCCTTCTCTGGACACACTCCAAGGCCTCAATGTCTTTCTTGTACTGAGGGGCCCAAAACACAGTACTCAAGGTGAGATTACAAAAGAGCCTCGGGCTTTTTGTGTATGCTAGAGCCAGTATTTGCAGATGAGAAGATGCTGTCTTGCTGGCCTAGGAGCTACAATAAGGACAATTTCAGCCATCAGACATCCATCTGATTAATAGTAAAAGAGATTCCCCCAATTACATGTGGTCTCAGGGAGGCATTGAGCTGTAATAGCAGTGTAGCCAGACCGGTTATAAAGAGCCTTTCTCACTGCAATCAAGTTAGAAAAGCGTTTAGGGCTTTTATGGAAGGGCTCTGCTGGGTATGTTTTTTTGCAAATTATATGCAGCCTTGTTATCTTTCTAAAAGCTCCCTCAGGAACCACACAGCTTTCACTCCCAGTGTTGAGGAACACACACTGCAAGCACATCTAGGGACTGTCACGGGGCCAGTCCTTTCACTTTCATTGTTTTCATAGTAAAGCATGTCCAGAAAAAGGACTCAGATTTACCTAGAAATAAAATATTATTGTCAAAGCGTACAGATGTAGGAGATGGGAAACAAGAGGCTGAGCATAAGCACTGGCCAACACCACTGCCGTCGGTAGCACGCCCACCACCAACCCCCCGTCCTGCCAGCCTTGGGGCATACAGAGCTGGTGATTAAACGCCCTACGTGCTGGTGACGGGCTGACCAGCCGTTCTCAGCTCTAGCAGTGGGGATGCAGGCAGCTGGCCGCCACCCTACTGATCAAGTTTTCTCCTTCCCGCCCGTAATCCCAATCCGGTTTCTTTTTTCATCGATTTCGATAGCAGAAACCGAAGGCCCACACTCAGGCCTCTCTATCCCCCACGACCTCACGCAGCCGCACACGCACGCCCCCCCTTCTCGCCGCAACCCCGCTGCGAACGCCGGCTCGGCTCCCCGTGCTCTGCGCATGCGCCAACCGAAGGGCGGGGGCTGTTTTCCTCCTCTTCCCCCGCTGTCGGCACAGCTACGGCGCACGCGCGGAGCGGCCTGCGAGGGGCGAGCGCAAAGGGGCGGCGGGGCGCGCAGGCGCAGGCGGTGCGGCCGCAGCCTGAGTAGGGAACGTCTGTCGGTCGGTCAGTCGGGGCCGGGCGCGCCGACGGGATGGACGAGGACGTGCTGACCACGCTGAAGATTCTCATTATCGGCGAGAGCGGCGTCGGCAAGTCCAGGTGAGCGGCGCCGTGCCCGGCGGTCCCCCCACTCGGCCCGGCCCGGGCCCCCCGGCGCCGCGCTGGACACTCCGCCCCCACCTCCGCCTGGGCGCGGCCTGCCCGGCGTTGGGGGGAGCCTCCTTGGCCTCTGCGGGCCGGCCCCGCTCGGGCTGCCGGCCTCCTCCTCTGCCGTTCCGCCCGGGGGGAGACTGGCGGGGCCGCCTGAGCCGGGCGGAGGCGCGGCCGAGCCCTGCGGACCCTGGCACGGGGACTCGGGCCTCCCTGTGCCCTCTGAGCCTTTGTCGTCGTCGTGCTGTGCTTACTCATCCTCCTGCTGCTGCTCTGGGGTCCGTCCTCGCGTGTGCATGTAGTCGCGCACACGTCCCGGTGCTGACGGAGGGGGTGGGAGCGCGTAAAGTGCATCTCGAGTTCGGTCTGCCGCTGATTTCCGTTGCTGTTCTCCGGGTGTGCGTTCCCAAGTCCTTTGGGGCTGGTGTTTCACATTGCTGTCGTACCTCTGGTCTAAGCGGCCTTTTTTTGTCTTTTATTTTTTTCCTTATCTTTTTGGTAGTGCCATAGTCTTTAATAAAATAAGTGATTTATAAATGTAGGTCATCCGGGAACATTTTGCACTTCTTATGTTGATTATGACTATTTTCTTTTTTTGTGTGCATGTAAGTTCAAAATCCTACTATGGCCCTAAGTAACTCATAAGTTGCTAATTGGAGAAAATAACCAACACCCTATTAATTATAAATCTGTCAGCTCCTCCTTAGAGTTAGCTGCTGAATCAGCAGCCCAGTGTGGTAGGCCTCATGACTGATATGACTTGAGATTCTCTCAACTAAAAGGAATCTACTCTTTTATACGTGGATATGTGACACACAGTGCATTCAGAAATTGTATTTCTTCAAAACAGAAGAAAAAGCTGTTCCTTGACTAGAATGTGTTGGATGCTGAGCTTGGGTTAGTCTGACATAGCATATGCTTGAAGTCCTGACTTCTCATCCAAATGCTGTACACCTGGACCCTGCGGCAGTGCTGTGCTTTGTACAAGACATCTATGTATGAAATAATGGCAAAATGAGAGATTGGCTGAGTTTAGCTCTCCAGGCTTACAAACTGATGTTTTTATTCTAGTAGTAGTATGAGGGTTCCATATTTTGCCTTCTTTAAGTAGAATTAGTTCTGGTTGTCACTAAAATAGCTGCTCTTAAATAGCGTCTCCCATAAAGTAAACAAGGCTTTGTTTTGTTTCCCCAGCCTGGAAATGAACAGAAGCTGTCAGTCATAGCCAGCAGCTGTCTGCCACATGGCAATATTTACTCACCACAGATGAATAAGGTTACTGATTTAAAAAAAAAAAAAAAGTGTACTAAGAAACTTTGTCTTGCCAAAATATTTACATTTGGTACAAGTGCTGTGGCTTATGGGTACTTCTAGGAAGGACCCTACTACTATAATGTGGGAGTAAATTTTACTTGCATCTGGTTTATTGGAAGCAAACATCTGTGGATAGGGAGAAATGCTGTGTATGTTAAAGCTGTCATGTACAGAAATGATACAAAACTGTAAAATGATTTGGAGTTATTTCTGCTGTTCAGTGTCTCTTTTTAATGGGTGTAGTCCTTATTCTGCTGCACGCCTAATTCCAGGAATTATTTCTTAGATAAAAAGCTGAATTGAAATGTTCTTCGCAAGCTTACAGAAATACTGTGTGAGACAGTGTGAAACTGAGAGAATCTTACAGTCGTACTGAGTTCTGGGAAAAGGGGAATGGAAGCAGATCACCTGACTGTTCAGGCAACCGATCTGACAGCTTGAGTGGCACTTCTTTCAGAGGCATACTCTGTAATGGCTGTATAGAAGAGGGCTGGGCTCTTCTGACACGTCATGACTACTGTATTATTTTGTTTCCTTCTTTGTTTTATATTGCAGGGTAAGGATGGAAAAATGAGATGTATTTTTCTTTAGCTATGTAATCTTGCTATTACTTTCAGACATGTAATTTATAGGCTTTTGGCAAGCTGTGAACATGCTGCAATAACTAACTCTTCTTTTTTTTTTCCCCATTCCCATCAGCCTTCTGCTGCGATTCACAGATGACACATTTGACCCAGAACTTGCAGCAACAATTGGTAAGTATGTGCTGATGCTACCTGAAAAAAATTTACACCAACTGTAGAATGAAATAGCAGTTTGTTTAGACTTGCCAAACCGGTAGTGAAGTTCAGTCATATTTGTTATTCTGTGAGAAAAGAATAACGTGCATACAGTTTAACATTTTGCAGTAATTGGTGTATTGTCTGTACTGGGCTGTAGTTGTCCTCTTTGTGGTAAAATATATCCTTGACTGGGAAAACAGATGGTAAATGTCATCCTTAGTGAAGCTGTAAGTCATGAGTATGGGTAGTGGGAAGCTCTAGTACAACAATCTGCCAATCTTTTCTAGCACTTCAGGCTAAAATGGAATTGTAACAAACACCGTTATGTCTCCTACTGATTTATTTGCAAAGTAGCTATGAAGATGTTTGGATAGTCCAGATCTTGTGAGTAGTACGATATTTGGGTAGCTTGAGTGTTAAAAATACTTCGGACTCTCTATTAGAGAAAGTCAGCTTTTGCAACTTGAATAGTACTGGAGTGTGCTAGGCAGTGTGTAGCTTCTGCTTTTCTTGTACAGGGAAGAAATTGTGCTTATGTTTTTTCTAGTTACTAATCAGTTCCTTGGCAGCTAATACTATTGAAAAATATTGAAGAGAGCCATGAAACTGGAGTTGGGGAACAAAGGAGTGAGATCATGACTGTGTTGATATGATGCCTACCAACAGCGAAATTAATTGTGTTTGTGGAAAGTGATGCAGGAATGCAGGATATCTTATGCAGAGTTGCGTCATGTTCTTAAAGTTTGATTGTGCTTCCTTTGGTGGCCATCTTTGCCACATTATTAACTGAAGTAATGTAAAATAAAAGTAACTTTTCTGTACAATGCATTTCAATTCTAAGATGTTTCTCACTTCCTCTACAGAGTTCTGGCTTAGGAACAGCCAAATTTAAGGAAAAAAATGAATCTAGGTCATTTTCATCTATTTGTTTAAGAAGTCATCAATAATGTTAATAAGGTACAGGAGCACTTTTCATGTGGAGCATTGAGAAATGCAGCGATAATGAATTTAAGGCAAGAAAAGGCTTAATAAATAGCATTACTACTTTGCTGGGTGTGACTGCCATGTGGGAATCACTGCTGTAAGCATATTAAGGTTGGGGAATGATCATATGCAAAGGCAGTAAACAGGCACGTGTTGCAAGTACTGCTGAGGCTTTCCTATTGGTGTTGTGTAACTTCCTGAGTAGGTGTCAGGGATGGTTATTTTCCAGCTGATATTACTGGTGCTGTATTGTGTGCTGACCCAGTTAAAACCAGCATGCTGACCTCTTCAGAAATGCAGGGATTGGGGTTTTATTCTGAAGATCTTAAAACTTCGGAAAGGACTCAAATTCACTTATGGATGGAGATGTTTTCAGAGTATCACGAACTTAACTTCATAATTTGCCTAGCAGATATAGCAATATAGCAATTACAGCATTTCAGAGTTGGTATTGAATTTGTAAATGATAGCCTTCATTGCCATCAAGCCTGAATACAGTGCTTCATCACCAAAAGAACAATTTTAATTTGTCCCAGAAAGGACAAAACAGTCATTTAAGCTGCTTCTGTTTTCTTTGACAAGTGTATGCCATGAGGAAATAATTGCTGGGTTGTGCATTAAGGGTGCACATTAATTTGCTTGTTTTAAATAAAAACAATAATAGCTTAGGTAGCATTGTTCTACTGTTTTCATCTTCAATTGTGTGATGCACAAATCAATATCTTATTAATTTGTACCTAAATATATTGAAATCTGGTTTGTGACATTTGATTGCTGAGTAATAAGAAGCACGAATTTCCATGAGCAAATAAAATGAAATGAAGTTCTTCTCTGGGCTGAATGCGAGCAGCTCCCCCAGCCTGTCTTTGTAGGGGATGTCCTCCAACCCTCTGAGCATCCTCATGGCCCCTGTCTGTACCCCCTCCATGTCCCTGTTGTGCTGGGTGCCCCAGGCCTGGGCGCAGTGCTGCCCGCAGAGCCTCATAAAGGCAGAGCAAAGTGGGGAAAAGTCTAGAGTAGATGCTGAAAGATCCTGATGTGATTCCTTTTCTTTGAGATTTGTCACGCTGCACAACAGCAGTTGAAGTTTTGCAGCATGTTGCGTGGAGCACTTGTGGGATAGCAAATTCCTGTGGATTTTTTCCTCCATTTAAATGAAAATGGAACAGAATCTGGGTTTACTTTTTTTTTTTTTTCTTTAAAGCTGTGGCATCTCCATTTTCTGACCTATGAGTTACTGAGAGGCAGCCTTTCAGCTCTTAGGACAGGCTTTGTTTGTAGAGATGAAGTATTTGGGGGTGAATTCTTAGAGAATTTTTTACTGCTACAGAACAAATCCTAGATGCAAAATACTGGGGTTTGCAAGATGGTGAGATGCCAAAACACTTTTTGAACCTGTACTAGATTGTTTTCTTGGGCTGATCAAACGCTGTTTCATTTTGAGTTTGGGGATGGAAGTCCTTTCTACTGGGACTGCAGAACACCACGCGTTTCCAAAATGTGTGGATTGACTACAAAAAATGTTATCTTTCAATGTCATCTGCTTACTGACTCTTGAATTGGGTGAGATGTCTTCGGCTTTTACTTAAAATAAAAAATGAAGAGAGAATACTGGGTTAAGGTTTGGCTGCAGCAAGGCTGGTCTCTTTCCTGTTGAGACCCGAGGAAAAGTGATCCTTGTGTCACAACCTTTGTGTACACAACCTGTGGGTAAGCACAAACTTACAGCTGCTGGGTGCAATATAAACTTCAAACCATTTGTTTGTGGGGTTTTTATTATTTAGGATTTACTGATAATCCTGCATTATTCTCAGGATTATGAACTGATTCAGATAAGTATTTTGGCTTCAGTAGGTTCTGCAAGATTAACTGTGTCCTGTTCTTCCTGCCAGGTCATTGTCCTCCTTGTGTTCTTTTGAGGCAAACTTGTTGCAGGGCTTCATCTCATGGATCAGATTGTGCCCCACCATTTTCTGTAGTCCTCGCTGCTTTTGCCTGTCTCCTTGCTCTTTGTATGAGAGATTCTAGATAAACATGAAATGCAATCCTTATTTCTTAAGTGAAGTAATGTATTGCATACACCTCTCTTAGCTTTGTAGCCTTCCTTGAACTTGGAGTCCTGCAGCTCCCAGATGCCTGGCTTCTCAGTTACCTTTAACACAGATAATGTGCTCCGACTGACTTTGCACTTGGTACAAATACAGCATGGCATGGTGGACTAAGTGCAGTAGCAGCAGCATGAAAGGGACAGAACTGTTTCTTGCACTGTAAGTCTGTAGTCTGTTAATGTGTAGTGCTGGGTCCCTTTGGCTCAGGCCAAATTATGTGCCTCCACACATGAGTACGGTATAGGACCATGCTCCCTTGGTTTTGGCTGCCTCCTAGAGTATGGTGGAAAGCATTGTCAGCTTTCTGTTGTCAGGGGACAAACATCAACTCATCTTGCAAGCTTACAACTGACTGACACTTTTCACAGGAACGTGTCTGCATTTCACGGAATCATTTACAAAACAGAAATGCACTGCTTGTTCTCTTTAACAATTCTCTAGAGGCCTGAAGTTTTCTACTTGCTTTCTTATATCATTTTTAAGCAATATTTGTCTTGCTTTTATAGAATATTTGATGTGTCTTAATCACTTGAAAAGATAGATTTTAATGTGCTTTTTTCTTTTAGCAATCAGTCTGTAACACATGGGGTTTATTCACTATTTTAGTTTATACAAATTGCTAGTGCAAATTTTAAACATTACCTCTTGATTTTAAGGTTATCAGCAAGGCTAACTTAAAGGTGCATGTGCACTTTCCATTAAGTGAAAACTGCAGAACAGCCACAACATTTGGTCTGTTAACTTAATGGGTGCGCAATAACCTGGCTTTGGAACACAGTTGATGCTCTAAAGGGGAAAAAAGTCCTTCTTGAAACTGCTGTGACGTGCTTTAGGTTTATGTGAAGTATCTGATAGGCTCGTAACACCTACAGTTATAGATTTTAATATCAGATTGGTGGGTAAATCTGTACTGTTAGCAGTCAGATGTTCTAGCTGAGCATTGGTGATTTTCACAGTTCAGGGAAAGAAATATAGCATTGCTGTGGAGGAGGAGATTCTGTTAGTGTAAAAGTTACTGCTGAATGCCAACAAATTGTTGGGACTGGATGTTCTTTAGGACCAAGTCGTGGCAACCTGCTATCATAGCAGCCTGCTGTGAATCAAGTTCTAGGAACTGGTGTTTAAAAGATGAAAAGCTAGTGGTGGCACTTTTCTGTGAATGTAACTGTAGAATAATGTGCCATACTTGTGCATGGCATGAAGCTTTATATTACTGTTTGGTTGGGGATTAAGAGTCTTTGCCTCTGGAAAATGACATTATTATACTTTGTTTTGGAGCTGCTGGCTGATGGAGAGCTAAATGAAACATAACTATGCCTGACCTCTTCCTCACTTGTATTGCCATAGTCTTTAACTTTGTCCTCTTGCTGTGTGTAGCTTTCCTTGAGGAAGTGATAGGCTTAGTTCCCATGTATTAAAAATAAAATCCTGATGTAGAGGTTGATTATTCATATCGACAGAAGAGCTGTTACCATGATGTCTATCTGCCATTGTTGTGTGCAGTACTTGTGAGTTCCTAATGCTGCTGGAAGCCTTATAAGAGACATACTGCATGTTCAGATAACCTGGAGCTTATTTGATATGCTCATTAGAGCAATTAGTGTCATCTAATGTTATTTATCACAGCATAGAAGTCGTAGATCAGTCCCTGTTTATGCTAGTCTCTCTGGCTGACCATGCTGATGTGACTTGGTCAGAATGTTAGAGATGAGCTTATTTGCTCTGTTTCCCTGTCTTGCTACAGCTTCCTTGTTTACTTCGAACGGGTGTTGTTCAAGACCAGTGACATGCTCAAGAACATGTCTTTGAGTAATGAATTGAAAGTTAACCCATTTGAATTAAAACTTGAATACTTGTCATGGAAAGTGTACTTTAATATTAGAAATTTTTTCCCTTATTTCTGTAAAATATTTGAGTCAATGAGGTAAAATGTCATTGGGCTTTTACAGAAGTCCTTCAATAAAACCTTATGAGTGTTGAGAACAAAGGGTGGAAGTAACCAATAGAACTTACTGCTGCTTGTGTTATGAATTTGATTTTTTTCTTGTTTTCCATTTCCAGAACACGTGGAGTATATATTAGAAGGAGTAACATAATGTTTTTCCTTCTCCAGGTGTGGACTTCAAGGTGAAAACTATTTCAGTTGATGGAAACAAAGCTAAACTAGCAATATGGGTAAGTTTTGTCTTGTTCTTAATGTATTGCTTTCTTTTGGGAACGGTGATGGCTTGTGTAAGGTATAGCTTGTATTGAATCACATCATGTTAAATAGGAGGGTAAGTGGGAGGTGTGGGAGCTTTAGGACCTGAAGTTACTTACAGTTATGATATGTGAAGTCTGCAGCATGTACTCTGCTCAGATTAAATTATACTCTGAACTTTGACAAGGAATTAGCACTCTTAATAGCTGTGGGGGTTTTCTTGTTCTCTTTGCAAAGCTGTTGGCATTTCAATTTTGAGGATGTAAAGTTGAATTTACTTTAAGACATATGGGCTTCTTTCAGCTCTGTTGTGGGATGTTAAATTGCGTTTACCCTGGGTCTTTGGACTGAGATTTTAGAAGTGAGGAACAGACCTCTGCCACAGATTTTGATGCTTGTTATAAAATCTTAGTGTTACAGCTGTGTTTCTGGCTGGCTGCTGCCCTGCTAGCTGTAGAACAAATGCTACAGCAGAAATAATCAAATCGTTCCCTAATCCAGTTGTTCACTGCACTTGACAGTTTAAATGTGTTTCCTGGGACAGACTATGCAGAATCTCAAAGTTAATGTGAGTGAAACAACAGAAGCAGGGGTAAATTCAGTTATTCAGATTGTTGTGTATGCTAAATTACTTTGAGTCTTATATTGTGTATTCTGTAGGATACCTGAGAGCTAAAATAGATTCTGCTCAAATTCTGAGTAACAGAACTTTCTGGATGGCTTTTTAGGATACTGCGGGTCAGGAGCGGTTCAGAACGCTAACACCCAGTTACTATAGAGGTGCACAGGGTGTTATTCTAGGTAAGTACAGCTTTGCATGCAGTTTTGAATAAGTTGATGGTTTTCTCATGCATTTGAGTACCAACCCACCTAACCTTTCTATGCTATCTAATTGATTTTGGAAGTTTTTGTACCTTCATATGGAACAGCTCCTATACTAAAAGATCTTGAGTCTTATGTCTGGCTACTGTGTAGTCCATCTCTCAGGTCTGAGAAACAGGGATTGTGCATGAGCTTAAAAGCTGCTGCTTCTTAAAGGGATATCTTAGAACTCTTTAAAGCTTTCTCTGACTGGAGAGATTCTTGATTAAACTGTTCAGTTATTGTCTCCAGTCCAACTGCTTTATTTGGAATAACCTGTCATGAGATTTTCTGGTAGGTTTTGTTTTGTAGGTACTATTTTTCAAGTTCCATTATATTCCCCATGTAGGAAGAAACTGTAAAAACATATCTTAAGTTCTTAGGTGTTGCCTCTGAACTTAGTACTTAGTACTGAATGCCTTAAGAGTAAGCAAACACTATTTGGGAGTTAAAAATTTCTGTTGAGATTTGCCCTCTGACTTTTTAAAATAATCCTCTGCTATTTGTTTGAACAACTTTCTAGAAATCAGGCTGTTCTTGCAAGTGAAACTATTGGTTTGAGTGAAGCCAGCTGTTAATACTTATTTACATACAGGGTGGAAAAATGAAGAAAAAAGACTTCAGAGCTTGAAATGGTCATTATTAGGTAGTCATTGGCTACTGAAATTTAGATCTAGGAAGTGTAATTGTTAATGCGTCTCTTTACTTGTACCTCATAAAATGCTATGTAAAATGGAATGCTAATGTGCTGAGGGCATTAGTTGTCAGTTTAATTTCTTAGGTAAAAATGAGGAGTGACTGAAGAAAGAGTGGCTGTTTGGTCTGGTGGAAGCTGAAGGGAGACCTCGTTACTCATACATAAATTGCTCCATGGAGGATGTTGGTCTCGGGTGTCTTAGAGATAGAATGCAAGGAAACAGTCAAATAATGCCAGGGGAGGTAGTTGGATTGAATATTACGAAGAATTTCCTCACAGGGTGATAAAGCATTGGAGTGGGCTGCCCAGGGTAGTTGTGGAATTCCCAGCACTGGAGGTACTTGAAATGTGTGGACATGGCATTATGGCACATAACTTAGTGGTGAGACTTGGGAGATCATGTTGATGGTTGGGCATAATGATCTCAAAGCTGATTTTCCAACATAGATGATTCTGCAATTCTGTCAGCACCATAACAGCGCAGTATAAGTAACACTCTTAGAAGTGAGATGCTCAGTGCAGAAGGTCATGACATCTTCTAGGTGTATCTTCTATAATGATGTTAGTAAGTATCCTGTATATGTGGCTTGCTGACATGGAATTTTTTGAAGATAATCTCTATCCTATAAACCAGAATGTTTAAGTATAACTGAATCTTAGAGTTGTTCTGCATTTGTATCATCAGTGGTTGGAGCTGGTGAATGAAGTCTAAACTGGATTCCTTGGGGTTTCTTTGTTTTTTGTTTTTTTTTTAATTCAACAAAATAATTTTTGCTCTTGTTCTAGTGTAGGGTATCTGTCCTGGAAAAGAATCTGTGAAATAATATTACTTATATCTTTCAGTTTATGATGTTACAAGAAGAGATACTTTTATCAAGCTGGATAACTGGTTAAATGAACTGGAAACGTACTGCACAAGGAATGACATTGTGAAAATGCTTGTTGGAAACAAGATTGATAAGGTAGACTTGATTCAACTGCATTGAATGTTCTGCTAGTGTATTTTGCTAATAATACATATTAATACTGTCTTATAGGAAAACCGTGAAGTTGACAGAAACGAAGGTCTCAAATTTGCAAGAAAACATTCCATGTTGTTCATAGGTATGTTACAGATACTCGCAGAGATTTTACTTGAGTTTTTGCTAGTTGATGAAAGTAGATGAAGTGCATGGAGTATAAAAGGAAGCATGAAACTTAATATACACGTGTTTGTGTGTGAGCAAAGTATCTGTGTGACTGTACAGAAGAACAGGACAAGCCTTAGCGGAACTGAATAGTTACAGATGTTTCTGTTAGCTCTCATAATATACCCAGTGAGCAGTGTTTTGTGGTTTTGATATAAGAAATATTCCTGAATAAGATTACCAAGAATTCTGCTCAATGCAGAAGAAATGAGACCCCTAATCAGTTTTTTAACAGAATAGTTTTATCGTGGAGGTTGACCCAGAAACCTGCAGTATGGAGTCCTTTGCTTCTAATGATAGTAGTGCTACAGTTCAGGCAGCAGAAAATTTTCCAGTCTGTTGTCTTACTGAACTACTTTTCAACAGCAAAAAATAAATATAAACTGTAAGTCTCGATATATTCTAGTGAGATTCAATCTAAAAGTTCTGTTAATAAAGTAGGAACTACTGGAAACAAACATCTGCATACCTGCTAATTATGATGCTGCTACATGTTGTGGAAGTTGCAGATCTAGGTGGTAGGTTGAGACTTTTCTGAAAGAGGAAATACTGAACAGGTTATTGGAAGCTATGCTAACACATTGTACTACTTGTGTCACTTTTCCAGAGGCAAGTGCAAAAACATGCGATGGTGTACAGTGTGCCTTTGAAGAACTTGTTGAAAAAATCATTCAGACTCCTGGACTGTGGGAGAGTGAGAGCCAAAACAAAGGTGTAAAATTATCAAACAAGGAAGAAGGACATGGAGGAGGCGCTTGTGGTGGATATTGTTCTATGTTATAAACTTTGGGAGGCTTATTCTTTGCATATTTAAACAGATAGTGACATCTTTCTGTAAATAAATCCATTAAATGCTATTTTTAGGGACCTTGCAGTTTGCACATACTTGTTTTGTATCATGGCAGTGAACACTTGTAGGAAAAATGTTCTGCAGCTTTCCCAGTTTGAGAATGTTATGGTAAGCATGCCCAATTTGCCATCTTCAGGTTTTTATAAAGTAGCATAAATAATGTGCAGGAATAAATGCACTAAAAGTTTTATGACTATATACATCCATCATGTAAGTATTCTAAACAAATCCATCTAACACATGCACATTACTACATTGTCTGCTTTCTGTCTCATTTTTAAATACTCTGAAATTACAGAACTGCGTAGTGTACACAGACCTTGAAAACAGTGTAAGCTATGAATGTTACATTTCGTCTCTTCTAGTAGATGCTTTTTTGATATTAAAAACAACATGATTATACAGTTCTTAGGTAAATGCTGAATTTTTATTTCAGCTGAGCTGTCAAAAATACAAATTGGCACAGGCCATAATTGATATCAGCATCTTCTGGAAGAGATGCCTTGAAAGCTTCCTTTGCAAAGCTGAGGGATGCCCTTTTTTCTTTTTAATCATCACTTCAGTTGATGGCTTAACTGGAGTTTTAATCCTGTGATATTTATATACTAAATTTGTGGTACTCTTGCACTCTAGGTTTTTATGATGCAGTCTACTCTAGGCCTGCTGTAGAAAGTCTTCATTTTTGGCAAGGAGTCTAAATGACATCTTTGTTCTTTCATTGTGAATCAGTTTGCCACTCTTCAGTACAGATGCCTCACTTTCTTAATGTTTATAACTATCTCAAACTGTAGCTCACTATGGCTGTGAAGATCTGTATTATGTCTGCTTTGTGTGGCTACCTGTTTGGAAATATAACTTCCTATCACAGAGACACTAAATGGGAAGCTCTGGGGCTACTGTATGGAAAATACTATTACAATGAGTATTCACTTGAATTAACTGTATCAAAGCCAATGGTTTGTTTCAGAAGACTTGTATAGACTAATAAATTTTTTTTCCACAGTATTCAACTTTTCTAACCTCTTTCTATTGTAGAGTTGTATATTTTCTAGCACATGCAATTTAAACAAGGTCATTTCTTACAGAGAAATTATTTCTGATTTGTGAAGGACAAGACAAGGATGCTGTGTTGATTTTTATTTTTTTAATAATCACTACAGTGCAATCAGTAACTGAACTTTGGGCAACTTCTTGTAAATACAGTGAATGACTGCCTTTTCTTACTGCAAGGTTTTGTGTACATGTCAGCGTACATGATCTGTATTTTGCAGCAGCTCTTGGCTGCTTCTGTTAAAATACACTTTTCTTCACATGGAAACTGCTTTCTATTCTGTTTTACACTTGCTTGAAGACAATATCAAAATTTGGTGACTTAACCACACTAGTTGTTTTTACCAAATGTTGTATCTATAGTATTGTTGATGTAGTAGGATAATTTAAATATGTAAATGTAATTGTTATTAAATACACATACATATTATATTGAAGTGTTAGATTTGTATTACTGTTTCATGGTGTAGAGTGTGGGCTGAGCATCTTACTGTTAGTGCTGAGGTTGCTGGTTCTGTTATGTGTAGGTTAGTAGCAGTGGAGACCTGTAGAAGCATTAAAACTCTGAATGACTTATTTTGGTATGATTTCACTAATATTGGGCAAATGTTGTAATGCAGACAGAGGCCTGTAGTACTTCCGTATCCATTTTTCCATCTGATCTGGGTGCATCCTTATTTTGGGAAAGGACTTAATTTTTAGTTTGTGTCAAAAAGATCTTTTTATCACAGGATCGAGATTCATCTTTTATTCTGATTCTGCCTAATCTGACAGCTTCTCTGCCCAAAGGGAGAGGAACTGCAGGGGACTCTGAATAGTGGCATTGTTCTGCCGAAGAATGAAGTCATTTGCTTCTTTCCCTGGAAAATTGGAGATGGGGTGAGGGGGGAGAGTAGTACTCTGAAACAGCCTGCTTAGTAAGGCTCAAACAGAGCTGTCCTTTTTTTTTTTTTTTGAGTTCTCTATTTGATATGCAAATAGATTTCTTCTTCCTCTTCTAAGCATGTTTAGATATGTCCCTGAGGAATGTCTTTTCCTGGAATCTCACTTCTTCCCTCGTTCCTCTTCAAGAAGTTGTGCACTGGAGGGGAGGTTTCCCATGCTTCCAGTATGTTAGCGCAAACTTAGTGTTGTGTGTTCTCCTTCTGCTATTTCTTTTGTTTCAAACTTTTTTTTTTAATTCTGTGGTTGCCACCTTTTAAATTTTTCTGTACTTTCATTGTTTTCTCTTTGCAAGTGAGTGTTGTACCAACACTTTTCCAAGTGCACTGTCACTGGCTGTAATGCAAGCACGTCTGAAACTACTGTGGGAAGTATCATGATTTGTCTTACTGATTTAAGGACAGATTGCTTTTAGAAGCATGTGGAACCTTAATGGGTAGCTGAGGGATAAAGGGGGTGATAATTATTGGTTTTTTTTTTTTCATGAGGTAATGACAGCTCTTTCTTCTCTGGAAGAGTGGTGAGGTGCTGGAATGGGCTGTCCAGGGAGGTGGTGGAGTCGCTGTCCCTGGAGGTGTTGAAGAAACATTTAGATGTTGTACTGAGGGACATGGTTTAGTGGGAACTATTGGTGATAGCTGGATGGTTGAACTGGATGTTCTTGGATGTCTTTTCCAATATTGGTGATTCTATGAACTTCCTCTTTAATGGCAGATAGTTTTACAAGCAAATACTGAACCACAGTGAGGTAACTGGGATTGTGGAAGAGAATTAAGCCTTGTTTTCATTTCATTTATTTTGTTTTCAGTGTTGAAAACACCAAACGTCTGTTAGATACTGATGGCTAGCAGTGGTTGTCTGTAACCTCTAGAAGCCTGGAAGAATATAACAGAGCAGCTAGATCATCTTGAATTTACACTTCACAATACTAATATTATGGTTTTGTCTTGGATTCCTCCTTTCACTTTTTTTAATATATTTTAAAAAAGGGAAGATGATGGGACAGGTTTTTGGTGCAGGTTTCAAGATGCTCTTTTTATTGGTCTACTATTTCTGCTGGAAGGGCTTTTATCCAAAGGAAAGAGTCACTTTTCCCTGTTCTCCTACTGCAATAATGAGATCAGCAGCTGGCTCGAAGTAAGCCGTAACAAAATGAAAACTTCAGTTCAGTAAATCCCTAAACAATGCCATCAACTACCTCATTGACCTTGGCAGTGCTTCAGGAAGTAGCAGTGGTCTTGATGTCGTTACGTATAGCAGTGGCAACCCCTCTGTGTGCTTTGTTTTATTTTTCTTGTCTGTTACCTGAAAGATGCATAGTGAATCACAACAGTTCATTTAATCTTGGCCAATAGTTTTGTGTAGTTACATTTAATGTTTTGAGGCTGAACTGGATGCAATTTACTTTTTTTTTTCTTAAACACTTGCAGCACATGGCCAGGCTGTGCTTTGATCCCCACAGGTTATTGCTGTTTAGCTACTGGAGGATTGGTAAGGTACTCAGGGCACTGCATCCAGCCCACCTGTGCTATCTTCTTCAAAGCTCCTGTAATAACTTACAGTATCTCCTGCCTCCTTGAAGCGGCATTAGGATGAGCAGGGCTATCTCATGTTGCCAGATACATCATTGCATGGTTTATAGAGATAGTTGAGCCTTCAAGGGCAAAATATAAGGTGCTTTTCATGGTGATTTTCCAACGGTGTAAGATTTTTTTTGAGGGGGGTGGGGGGGAAGGAGAAGCACTCAATTAATACTGTATCAAAACTCAGGTTCTGTAAGGTTTCCTCATACCTCACTCATGAGTACCTGTGGCACCTTAATTAAAAACGTAGGGGCTATAAGTAGGCAAAGAACTGTGATGCCATGTTTCCAAACTGCTGTGTGTTTATCTTCCATGGCTGATGTCAGTGCAAGAGTAAAAAGCTCTGACCTTGTGCTTGGGCCAGAGTAGCATCTGGTCCTGTACGTTACACTAGTCCTGGAGATTAACTACTAAAGTTCTCATAGTGCTGGTTTCTGTAGCGTCTATGCATAAAAATAATTCAAAATTCCTGGTGATGTTCCAGAACTCTTGGGCTCTAGTTCTTTATCTTACAAGCTCCAAAAATTCACAAAAACTGTTTTTAAAAAAAGCGTCTAATTGCCGTTAGAAACTTTACTAGTGGAATTATCAGCTCTGGATTTGCTTTGTTCTGGAAATGTCTTCTTGTTGGATCTTTTCAGTAGTTCTTGATTTTCCCCATTTTAATGTCTGTCAGGCTGGGCTTTCTGATAGGACAAAGCTATTGTGATGTTGGTGAGAGCATAAACCTTGTTCTTTAACTGAAAGCAACAAGTAGCTCAAGTTTCTTGGGTTAGAGGCAAAGCTATAAAGCAGAGGTCAGGGAATAAAGTTAGCAATCCATTTCCAAACTGTGAAGGCATTTACATATTTTAATATATAGAATATATATATACACGAACTTCAGCCTCAGACACAATGAGTTCCTGTAATTCAGGGTAGGTACAAAGCCTGCAGCCCAGTTTATCCGGAAGAACAAGATTGCCTTTTTTTTTTTTTTTACTGAAAGCAAGAGTGGGTTTTGTACACTGACAATTCCTGAGCTTGGTATGAGAACAAAGCTGAAGTTTCTGGTCAAGTGGGTAGTCAGAGTGCCAGAAGACAGAGACAGTGTCTGCCTTGCTGTGGTTTGACTAAGAACTTCTCTCCCGAAGAGCATCCTTGATGAGGCTGGCACAGATCTGGGTCCATCTGGTCCAACCCCTGCTCCAGTGGGGACACCCAGAGCAGGGGGCCAGGCCTGTGTTCAGGTGGCTTCTGAAGTCCTCCCCGGAGGAGACCACAGCCTGTGCTGGTGCCCCATCATCTGCACTGCGCAGAAATACCTCTTGGGTTGGGCCGAGAGTCTTGTCCTTTCGCTGGGCACTGCTCAAAGGAGCTCTTTGCTCTCTTCCCGTCAGGTGTTTGTTTATATGCATTCACAAGCTGCTTGTGAGCAGCCTCAGTGCTGAGTAAAGGGGAAGGGATCACCTTCTGTGCGGCACCACTCCTAACACACCAAGACACCCGTGGGGTTTGGCAATAGGGTGGTGCTGCTGACTCATTTCTGCTACACCTTTCTTCCCCCTGAAATCTGTGTGGCCCCCAGCACGTACAGCTGCTTGGGATTATTCCTCCCCGTGGGCAGGATTTTCTGCTTTTGTCTTTTGGACTTTCATGAGATTCCTGTTAAGCTTTAAAAGGGAGCCTCCGTCCCTGGGTGGGCTCGAACCACCAACCTTTCGGTTAACAGCCGAACGCGCTAACCGATTGCGCCACAGAGACCTGTGTGATTGTTAGTGGGACGATATTCCTGATTGCATTTGCATTAACTGCTGCAGGTGGTGGCTGTGTGCGTGTGAATGTTGATCATAGCCCACCACGATCCTGCGCTGAGCTTGAGGTGTCTTTGTATCAGAATAGGGCAGGAGATACAGAGAAATCTGCTGCCTACTGCAGGATGCAAAAGATGAGGTTCTTTTCATTTGGGGAAGTAGCTCATGTTGCTCAGGAGAGGAGGGCTTGAGGTGGTGGTGTTAGGCCATGCTCGTATCTCAGAGGTGGGTGAGCTGTATGCTTCCTCTAAGCCAAAGCTGCAGAGTAGCCCAGTGGCACAGGGCTTGTGGTGTGTGTGGGCATGGCTGTGAGAACTCTGGCAACCTGTGTGGCTCTGAGATTTAATGCAATTAAAGACATCTACTTTTTGGAGCACAGGCTGAGGGACCCCTGGTGATGGTGACCCCAGATGTCTCACTGCTTGGAGGCGAGAGGTTGGGAAAGTTGGCTGGCCTAAAGGCGAAGTGAAAACTTCATAATTGAAATTACATATATATATTTTAAATAGATGTGCTACCTCAAAGAAACCACAGATTACAATCTGGTTTTTTGTGGGCGTGTTTCTCCAGCCAGGAAAGGGCAGAACCTCTCACTGTATATTCCCTTGCAAGACCGCACTTCTGATTACTCCTGACAATATTGTTGGAGAAATCCTTCTGTAGCTTAACTGCATATGAGCATAGGATGACGTGTGGCTAATTATTTTAGAATGGATTTGAGTGATTTGCTTTCAGAGGGTTAGGAAACGCTAGGTAAGAGAAATAATACGGGACACAACTGCAGATTTTGCTTTTGTCCTGAGCTGAAATTAGAGGGCAGCTGAGTCCCGTGGGCCTGAGAGCTCAAATGCAGGAGATTCAATGTAGGGAGGGGGAGGGGAAAAAAGCTGGAGAGCTGAACTTAGTATAGAACCTCCTGTGTTTTTAGGTACGTGTTAATAATGGTCTTTCCAATGGTTTCCATGATTATCTGTTGGAGCTCTAACAGCATTCAAGCTTTGGCAATAATATTTCAACTAAGAAATTACAGGTTTTCAAGACAGGCATTACTCATACAGTCTTTTCTGTTACTTAGAGTTTGAGACAAAGCTTGGAGGAGAGAGAAGGCATCAAATTAACAGGTCAAGCTGGAAGAGCCAAGTGTTCAAGCAGGGAGGTCCTTTCTCAGGTCTGTGGAAAGGCTGCAGTAATGCTGTTGGTGCGGTGTACTGCTTTTTCTGGGTGTGAACAAATGTGTGATGAAATATGATGGGAAAGCTAACAGGTTTCTGTAGACCAAGCCAGAGGATGAGTTCAAGCATAGGAATATGCTGTTTGCACTTCATCCTTTAAACAGAAAGAAAAAGCCATCTTTTCATCCTCAAGTTTCCCTCCTTTCAATATGTACAGGGGGCTATAGGAAAGAAGGGAGCAGGTTCTTTAGGAGGGTTTGTGGTGTCAGGACAAGGGGAAATAGTTTTAAACTAAAAGAGGGGAGATTTAGACTGGATATAAGGAAGACCTTTTTTTGTGCTAAAGATGGTGAGGCACTGGCACAGGTTGCCCAGAGAGGTGGTGGATGCCCCATCCCTGGAGACACCCAAGGTCAGACTGGACAGGGCTCTGAGCACCTGATCTTCTGTAGGTGTCTCTGTTCATTGTAGGGGAGTTGGACCCGATGACCTTTAAGGGTCCTTTCCAAATTAAATTATTCTATTAAATATATATTTTTGCTTCCACAAATGACCTCTAGCACTGTTTTTTTTTTTTTTTTTTTTTTGAACCTTACCAGGGGATGCTTTTCCTCCTGCTTGGCTTTATCTCCTGCGCTGTAATTTCTTTTGCTGGGTCTGCTACTGGTAGTGGCATTTGCAGGAGATGCTTCCGTGCTGAACGGAACCAGGCCGAAGGCTGTCTTGTTCATGACAAGTAAAAATGAAAAAAGCAATTACATTTCTTGCTGGACTGGAAAGTTGCTCTTTGCAAAGCAATGCCTTTTTAATATTTTCTGCTTTTTAGGGTAAATACATTGCAGAACTAGGAATGCAAACTCTGAGCATTTATTCTTTTTCATGCATTGTTCTGTGTGGAAATGAATCATACAACCACATCAAAATGCTTAAACCTAGTGACAGACTTAATTCTTGGTGTGACTGAGGAGAACAGCTGAACTGCTTTGTAGCTCTGTAGTTTTAGTTTGTATACAGGGAAACATCTTTGTTAAAACTGAGAGTTCTGCTCAAGCACCTTGTGGTAGCCTGAATGTTGCAGATGAGGTATTCTGCCCCTGGAAGAAGTGCTGCCAGGGACTCCCAGGCTGAGGCAGATTCCTGGGGCTCACCAATGCCAGTGGTGCTGTGCTTCAGGAACTGGGTAGGTGCACTGGAAAACACAAATACACAGAGGGAAAACAAGTGATGAGGAGCCCCTGATTTCTTGGACAGGTGGTGGTGGTGGTTTTTTTATGCAAGTAAATCATACAGTTGAAAACCAAATCACTTCAGTTGTTTACATTCACGTTTTATTTTTCTTCCCTTGCACTTTGTCCTGAGTAGTTGCTCGATGACTGCATGCTTGCTGCAGCCTTTGGCAGCCTGTCCTGCACCTGCAGGATGGGGCAAACCCTCTGTGTCTGTCCTTGCAAAGATTCCTAGGCACTTGTATGGCATAACAAATATGGGGAAGTGGGGGAGCAACTTAACAAGAGGAACAAAGGAAGAAAAGTAGCCCTGTGAGGTTAAAGATGCCATCTATCTCTCTACCAATCCCAAACTGCCTGCAAGACAAATTGTTAGCGAAGCCTTTTTGTAGGAGGTTTGTGCCATTGCTCAAGTGCATGTAAGCATCAGAAGAAAAATGACAGCAAATCATGTGTAAAATGCATTTAAGCTGTGAATCTCTGTGTGTTCTCATTCTCTATGACCTCTGCCTCCTGCATGGACTTTTCCTGTAGGCTTTCCTGTAGTTAGAGGAGTTATCACCAAGCAGAACTCTCCTCAAGAACTTGTATCTTTAAAACAACCCATAGAAAAATTCCCCTTTTGCTTGTGTGCAGCTGACTTTTATGAACTCCTGTCGAATCTCCTAATCCCGTTCTGGTCTTTTGGTGCAATTTACTTTTATCCCAAAACTCAGCTCTCCAAATTTGCCAAAGAAAACACCAGGCACCATAGAAAGACTGGTTTAAAAGGAGCTGCTTCGGGGAGCTTGGTAGGGAAGTTTAAAAAGACAAAAGTCAATGTGTTTTTCATATCTTATATATATAAAATCTTTCCTTTATGCTCTGATTAGGGACTAAGTGGACCCTTGAAACCACAGTCTCTTTCCTTACTGAAATTTTATATTTCTCAGTTAATATGGGGCAATGAAGTGCTGGGATTTTTATTTAAAGAGCAATATGAACATTGTAATAAGATATTTGTAGGCATAACTAAGAAATGCTGTAAAACTGATGAAAGAGAAGATAGTCCATTTGTCTCAGGCATCTGCAGCTCTCCATTAACTTACAGTGAAGCTCTCTGGATCATTTGCTCTTTGCAACGCTTTGAGATGGGTAGAGTTGCTAAGTTACTGCAAGACCAGTCTGTGTTTCTGCAGAGGCATTTAGATGGTTGGGTGGCAAACTCACTTTTGGGTATTTGGGTACAAATTTTTATGTGAAATCTGCCAAGGATGAAGAAGCTTTCAGCTTGAACTGACGTGCCTGAGGTCCTATCTGGTGCAAACATGAAGTCAAGTGGTTCTTTTCCTCCAGTGTGGTATCTGTGGCTTCTTAAAAACTTGGAGATGCTATATATGAACTTCACATAGTGACACTTGCAATAAAGGGAAATACAGATTATGGCTTAACCCAGAAATGATTAATTTGTGTACCCAAGGGTGGCTGAGTACAGTTCTAACAGTGTGGCTTGAGGTAAGAAGGCACTGTTACTCTTCCTCTGGATTAGAGAAAACCTCAGTTAGACTTTAGTTCTTAGAGCAATGTAGAGATGATGTGCTGGATATATATGCTCTTGCAATAGACACAGCATTTACTGATAACACATAGTTTGAGACTTTTCTTTAGACTATCTGATATTGATGATCAAACACCTTCAAAACCTGCAACATTTCTCTTACTGCTTACATTGCACTTTCCCTAAAGAAACTATTTCCCCAATGAGACCTATGCCTAATAAGCAGCATTTAAAGATGTTTAGTTTTCCAGCTATTCTACTTTCTGGTCAATCTCAGTTAGTTAAAGACTTGGGCTTTTGACTGGGTTCAGGTATCACTTGTCCCTTAAATAACCCATTTGGTGCAGTTCCATGCTGTTCTGAAGGATGCAAAAGCCCCCTAGCAATCCTCTTTGTACTGTTGTTCTGCTCTCTAAATTAGCCTAGTTTTTATTTTTTATTAATGGTATATTGTATTATCTTTCTACTGCACTGTCTGGGGCCTACTTGTGTTTAGTTGGCCTGTAGTCCAGGGATTCCTACTTGCCTTTTTGGATACTGATACAATACTGCAACTTCTCTGCTGTGTGGAGTTTTCAAAAAAAAAAAAAAAGTATTTGTGTGAGTGCAGGACTCTCACAATGTTATGCTCTTGTCGTGACACAGTAGAGAACTAAATGCAAACCCATGCCTTAGCTTTCCTGCCCACTCTCCTCTTGTGGGCACTCCTTGTCTGAGATCTCTTTTCTATCCTGCTGCGACAGAAGCTTGTGGAGGGATTCCATTTGAGATTGTACACAAATTATCCCAGCAAAGTTCCCTGCAGTCCTGCATATGCAGCTCTTTGTGCCTTACAGATGGAGAAATTACAGCCTGGTCTATGTGCTGGCTTCAGGCTTAGCTGGAATATTCTCGCTTATTCTAGTAAATTAGAAGTTACATCTTTGGTAAAACTGGTTCTGTTGGCAGTGCAGAGAAGGCTGGAGATGGAGCGCAGAGAATGGTTTGCTAAAGGTGGAGCAGAAGTGATGACTATCCTGCAGAGGCTGATGGGCTCCAGCTGGCTGTGTCGGGTAGCACAAGGAGCCTTGTGTGAGGCACTGTGCTGCCCTGTCGCTGCACTGCTCCCCCTGACTTCCTGGATGCTCTGAGAAATTCAGGAAAATCAGAGCTGAAGTGACTTCCACAAAGCAGAATTCACCACAATAGGCAGATCATTGCAAAGCAATTACATTTTAAACTAAAAAAAAAATTACTTATTACTTATGGGGTAAACAAAATGATATGAAAAAAGCAGCAAAGGGGGGAAGAGCTTTTAGGCCAAATGCTTTACAAAGCCTCTTCCATAAGATGGCAGCAGCTTATTTTGTGAACTGCGAAGCAGAGTGCAAGGATGGCTGTGGGAACCTGCAGAATGGGTGCTTCATGTTTGCGGGCTTTGTATCTTTTGCTTGGTCTGTGGGCCGTTTGGTCCATGCCCTTTGAGACTGTCCTCACACAGGTTGGTCAGCAGCCTTGCTGACATTTTCTCTTGTTTGATGCAGTGGTGATAAATATAAACACAAGCAGAGATACTAAAAAGCAAGCTGTGGAAGCCATGAGTATCCGACTGCGCTTCAGTATTTGCTGCAGTCAGGTGTGCAGAATGCAGAGGAAGGTGACACTGTACATTGTTTGCCCTGTTTCAGGTTTTCTTTCTTGAGTGTGGCTGTTTTGTTAAGATCTGCCCAAAATGACCTGAGTTTTGCAAGCAGGAGATACAGAAGAACAGGTTTTTTGTTGGTTTTTTTTCCTCCTTCCAAAACAGGAGATCTGTTTAATGCCACAGTCAAACTGACTACGCTTTGTTCTGAAGGAAGGGATTGTGGAGAGGGCTATTATTTGTCTAACAGAAAGTGGCTGAAAGAAAATGTTGGAGATGAGCTATTTTCTTTATATAAAGAATTCTTGATATAAAGAATTTCATGTCTGAAGCGTTCCAGTTACCCTTTCTGAGTGTGTTCCATATTCTCAGTGACGCCCAGATGCCCACCATTCTGTGTGCAGCACGTACTTATACATGTTGTCTCCTGTTCCATTTTTTTCCTCTACAGGTGCATACCAAGTATTTAATAGTCATAAATACTTTGATTTACTCTAACAGTAGGTTCTAATTAAAAGCTACTTATGGATTATTTTCTCAGTGGTTTTTCTTGTTCTGAATGACTGGGTAACACGGGAGGAGCTAAAAACAACCTCCTTTTGGCTTTCCCCATTTACTGTCTCCTGTTAGGTGCTGCTTGTGTTCTCTGTGGCCCTTTAGCATCTGTCTATCACCAGCATTGTGGTAACAAATTTGAGTTTGAAGACTAGGAGGAGAAAAACTCAGTGATCTTTGTCTTCCATTCACATTTAAATAGAACTGCTGGACTTCATGGTTTTGATGATGGAGCAGAGTGCAGACAAGTCCCTCATGAGCCCTTCCCACCTCGCTCCTCTGTCCTCATTTCTGGCTCACTGGGGACTGGATCCTGTCTGGAAGTGAATGGACCGATCACAGCAAGGAAGCACAGTTCCGCAGGCATGCTGGGAAAGAGAGGCACCCCAGTTCCCAGTGCGGGTTCTGATGGTTTAATCACATCTCAGAGTTTGGGGGCTTAGAGGCTGAGAATTGCTATTCCTTAGCCCTTGGACCCACTTTTCTACTGCAGACAGTGATGAAGATGGGATGCTTTCACCCCTTTTTCTTTTTCTGAATTGTGTCAACTTCAACTAGGAAAAGACAGGCTTTCTGCTCTCAGATTTTGGCCAATGGTAAAACTTAAAGAGTTTGAAAAAGTTATGCTTGGCAGGAAACTCAATATTTTAAGGGGTCATTTCATTGTTACTGGTCTGCAGTGCGTGCTGCCTGATTTATACCAAGGAGACTCCTGGAATGCATCCTGGTTACTTTCTTTCTTTCCAATTAACTTTAAGGAAATAAAAAGAGAGATGAAAGTGAGTTATTTGAATAACATATAAGATGTTTTATTTATTCTAGAAAGGTTCAAATTCTTTCCAAGAGTCCAACAACTTCCATTTTCAGAATGGAGCCCTTTTCACCTCAAATTATTTGCATTGCAATTGCATCCAGGATCTCTGGTCAGGATGGCTCCAGAGGGCTTGGGGAAACAAATGGGGTGAAAAGAAATGGAAAAATAAATGAGAGCAGTTTGGAGCATACGGGGAGCCCTGGGCTCCGTACAGATCAGCATGGGGCTGGAGTGCAGCATGGAGGCTCTGGCTCCCATTGCTTGGGTGGGGTGGATGGGGTGAGGGGTGGCCAAGCTCTGTGCAAGCCAAGGATGGGGTTTCTTGTGGCCACGTGAGTGGCTCTGCTTTGCCTTTGTTAATGGCAACCATTTTGGTTAGCTGCTAATTCCTTAGAGCAAATGTCTTTAAGTCAATTGTGTGTCAGATGTTGCCGCATATTACTTTGTTTTGGTGTTTAGCCACAAATAGCTCATGGCAATATTTTTGTGTTATAACACACCATAATTTACTTCTACCAAGCATGTAATTCCTGAGAGATGGAATGGTGCTCAGCCTATATGTTCTTTGGTCTGTGCTATATTCAGTCCAACACAATGGGTGCAGCTGAATGATTTAATGTCATCCCAGAAGAATTCACACAGACTGCTGAAAAAGAAAACCGGCCATGGAAATAATTTGTAACTAAATGCATACATAAATATAGGGCTACAATGCACACAGAAGCAGTGTAATGCCATCCCCTGCTGAACTTTTCAACAATCTTGGACCTGTGCCTTCCTGGGGGATAAGAAAAAAACATCCTGTAATGTAAATTTGGTTAAATAGTGAGCTATATGAAATGTTCCTTTGATGTCAAACAGGTGGAAGTTCTGGATTCCTTTTTAGGAGAGGTGAGGATCATCCCAAACATGCAGGTACTCTGTTGACCCACTGGTTTGAAGTATAAGTAAGGAATCTAGTAAGTCTGCTCCCATCTATCTCCCTGTGAGATGAAGGGAATCTGGAGAGGTTTCAGGGCTGCTGTGTATCACAGCAGCAATTTGCTACTTCACAGTGTTTGCTGGAGAAAAAGAAGCCTTGGAGCTGACTGATGGCTTTAGTGTCCATTGTGGAGGCACGTGCCCAGCCTGCATGGGGCTTGCTACATGTCTGAGTGTTCTTGGGACAGGATCCTGACATGACACTGGCTGCAAAATCGCTACACATTCAACTTTCTGTTTGATAAACCAGTTATCTGCTGGGCTTGGTAGGTTGAAAGCTTGATACTTTGTTAGGATAGGGAAACAGCTTGCACCATTACCTTGCCTTGCACCATTTCTAGCAAACTGACTATGTTTTGATTTTGGAGGAGTTACATTTTAAATTGAAAAGTTAAAGCTTTTAACTCAGAAAAGCTATTAACCTCTTATCTAATGGAGTACCCATGTGGTTCCTTGCATTAGGATGCTCATTAATTTTGCTGTGTGTTAACTGTGTCAAAAATCCACCAAAGTGAGTTCAGAAGCTTTCCTTGCCAGATATTTCAGTATACTTCTGGTGACTTATTCCGCTTCTAGTTTATTTTATTTAAACTTATTGCTGCTTGATATTCCTGAATATGGGCCTAAATAAATAATTTTTATTTCAGAAACAATGGAAGTATCTTCACCTAATACTTGAAAAGATATTGCTAAGCAAGTGTAGTGCTTGCAGTATGGATTCTCTCTTGAAATAGTGCCTACATCTGGCACTGTCTATAGGCAGTAGATGGTAGATCTGTAACAGAATCTACCAGTTAGCAAGCTTGCAGCCCCTGAATCCCACCCCACACTGAGTGTTGCTGTGAGCTTAGGGAATGCAGAATTGTCACGGTTGAAAAAGACCACTAAGGTCACCATGTCTAACCGTTAGCCCCCCCCTGCCATGCCCACTAACCACATCCCTCAGTGCAACATCTACATGTTTCTTGAATACCTCCAGGGATGATTAATGCACCACCCTGGGCAGCCTGTGCCAATGCCTCGCCACTCTTTCTGAGAAGAAATTTTTCCTAATATCTTACCTGAGCCTTGTGTACTGCAACTTGAGGCCTCATGTCCCATTGCTGATACCTGGAAGACGAGGCTGACCCCCACCTCATCACTATCTCCTTTCAGGGATTGTGGGTGATGTAGAAAGGTGAGCAGTGCTGCCAGGGGGGGTTGTGAGATGGGTACAGTGGCTCTTGGAAATGGTGAGTCCTGCAGCACATCTCTGAACCTTCACAGCTGCAAGAGCTTGGGCTGCTGCCTGCAGCTCTCCTGGTGTTGTGAGGCAGTTAAAGACCAGACAGAATGGACAAAACACAAGAGTTTTCCTCCCCTTCTTGCATCCATACAGGCTGATGCTGTTTAAAGTGCCTTTTCTTTGAGAGATCAGTACCAATAAAATACACACCGGTAAGAAGCCAATTTATGTACCAGAAATGACTACATGTGTTACATAATTAGAATACCTGCCCTGACTCCTGAAATCCATCACCCATGGGCCTGCTTTTAATCTTGTGTCGTCTCCCCAGCTTATGAGATGAAATGTAGCTGGGGAGCGTTATGGGAACCAGATGGAGGGCTTGGCTGTGGGGCTGCTTGGAGCGCAGTGTGTGCGTACCTTGCTGGATACCTTAATCCATGATAAAGACAGACAGCTCACTCTTCCAAAATCAAAACCATATCCATCAATGGTAACCTCTTCCCAATGCAGCGCGAGCTGCTGCCGCTCGGATATAGGCAGCTTGGAGCGCCTAACGTAGGCAGAGCTGGACAGCAGCCGTGCATGGATGAGATAAAATCAGTTGGCTACCTCATAAATAAATTTGAAAGATATTCTAGGATGATATAAATTCAAGTACTAACTTGATCTAACGTGATCCCAGAGGGGTGTTTGCTCCACCTTTCACTCACTGGATCCTGATTTATAGCACACATTTTTAGGCTTTATTATTCAAGAAAGAAAACCTTCAAACTACATCTGGCTGACCCAGCGCGCTCTGCCCGGAGAGCTTCATGCTGCTTAAATTAATACAACTTGTTCAGAAACGTCGCAGAATGGATGGGTTTTTAAGTCAGCAAGGATTCAGTTTGGGTAACTGAATGTTATTCCTACATGGTAAAATACCAGTAGAAGTAAAGTCAATAAACTCTAAAGGCAAATATATTAAAGAATTCTTATGCATCATGATTTTCCTCTTGCCATCGAGGGAAAAGATTGTATTTTATACAGGAACTGAGATGTTTCCCTTTCTGTAGTCCTGTGTGGATTTAACTAAAGCACAACTAAGAGAAACACAACGTTTCATAAAGAAAGCCTTGTTGATAATTATAGAGTGGTCGTAAGTGTATGCTCATGGCCTTTATTTTTCTTGTTCAGAACTGTATTATGAATCTTTAAGTTTCAAATGACTCTTGATACTTTGCATGTGTGAGACAGATTTTAGGTAAATAAATATGACTTATTATTTTGGGACAATACTCCAAATATGTATTTTAAAGGTCACGTTCTTTGTTTGACCACATATGACTCTTACAGATCTATATGCTAACTATTCCACACCAAATTTTCAGGTGGTAAATAGGAGAGGACAGAGCAAAAGGGAGAAATAAATGATGTTTCTAGGAACAGTTCTAGTTCTGGCAAACCAGCCTTACCTGAAGCAGGTGTAAATTATGTAGTAGTTACTCAAAGTCTTCATCAGTGCCAGAGGTAGAAAAATTATCTATAACGACATAAAAATATTATGTTCGTTTATGTAATTACAGGCTGTCGCTAAGTTTGCAGAAAAATGAGAGTCTTTGACAGCTGTCTTGTGAACAATCTGTTGTGATTTTTATCTCCTGTGTGCTTCACTAAGAGGAGAAATCAGATGAGAAAAGCAAAACTCAGCATACCAAGTTCTGCCTTCATAAAGATAAAATATCTGCTTGGTTGGGATTTTGCCTGCTGCTTCTCTTGAATTCCACCAGCGGTGGTGTTACTGTGTAGTGCTGCAGATGCAAACACTTTGGTGGTAGTAGTAACCTTCAGTGTACAGCATTCATGGGTCTGGAAGAAAAACTGTCACCTATGTAACTGCTTTTCTTTCCAAGCAGTTTTTCCAAGCTCTCTTTGGTAAACCATTGATATTAAACAACATATTCTGCTGAACACGGAGCATATGGCTGATGCAAACCTGTGGTATATGTTCGTGGTGACTGCAGCACTGTGTGTGTGGGGGAGTCATTTTCACAAAGTGTTGATTTAGAAGAGCATGTTTTGAAACTTCTGAAGGCTGAACAAAAGACTTCCATCCAGCAGGAGGTGTGAGCCGCCGTCACAGTTTGCCACATGCTGTAGCATGTGATGGATATTCAGACATACACTCCATAGATCTTTCTTGGCTGCAGTCTTTTACCTCCTCTTTTTTTGCCAGAATGGGTAGCAAAATTAATCACACCAGTCCTTTGAAACCATATTTAAAAGTTTTGAATTTCAAAGAGCCTTACACCATGTTTCATGCTAGTCCCATCCCCATTTGCATATGACACCATGAATTTTTCTGATTCACTTTTCTAGTCAAGGAAGGAGAAGAACATTCTCCTGTGAGTTATAACAAATGGTGTTACCAACTTCTTACATGCTGGAAGGCCAAGAGCCCGTGGTCTGTCTTGCTCAGATTTATTCTGTCCCAAGGTGTTGTGCAGCTCCTTATTCATGCTTTATTTGGGATTCCAGACATTTAAAGAATGCTATTCTGCTAGTATATACAAAGCATTTATTTCACTGCACATAGCTTCTTTGTTATTTAATGCCATCCAGAGTCTTCAAGGTGGCTTAGACTATAAGGGCAAAAGGGCAGTGTCAGCTATTGATATCTACAACTTAAACCAGACCTGACACAGCAAAGGGAAAACCATTAAACATCAGACACATGAGTGTCTGCACTGAGACGTGCCCTTGCATGGCAAGGCAGATCCTACGGGCAGATCCTGCATTGTTCAGCCCAGCTCCTCCATATGCCTGGCACAGCAGGTGCCTGCTGGTGGCTTAGTGCTGAGCAAGGCAGTGGCAGAGCCCCTCTGGAGGGTGACACCCAATGGATGCGTGGTGTCAGGGGACAGGTGTGCTGGCGGGGAGGCAGAGCCCTGGGAGCTGGCCATGCTGTGCTGTGTGTGAAGGGGAGCAGGGTAGTAGGCTCTGAAAGCTGGAGTTAAAACCAGTCTGATTTCTTATTGGTGGTGGCACTGTCTGTACCTCCAAGAGACATTTTGTATGATTCAGGGGGTTCTGAAGGCAGATAGTGGAGACGTGGGTGCGTTGAGCCTCCTCTGAGCTAATGTTCCCTGCCTGTCATTTGCTTCATATACAATATATTTCAATGTGAAGAGCATAGCTAGAGTAAATTGTTCCACAAAGAAGAAAGTGAAGCTTTTCACCATCTAATCAATATTTCCTTAAGATGTGCCAATGTTTACTGAGCAGAAATATGGTCTTTCTGTTATAAATTATATAATTCTGACCCCAATCCTTCCCTGCCCAGATGTCCTCTCTCCTGACGAGTGACATTTAGAACAGGAGTATTTGCTTTTAGGATGGGGACAGTGTGTGCTACAAAGTACATACCCTGGTGCTGTGCATAAAATAATCACCGAGTTAGTCCTGATGACAATTTTTGGGAAATTCTGAATGCCTCAGTCCATATGCCAGATTCCTGGGCTGCGTCCAGGAGGGTATTATTTATAACAAACATCAGAACTGCAGCCATCCACTGCAGCTAACTGCCATCTTGGAGGAAGATTAGTTTGTACACTTGTACTGCATGCAGACATATACAAAGTCTGGCTTTCTCTTGAAAAAGCTTGATGTTTTGGTGACTGACTAGATGAATAAACATATAAACTTTCAGGAGCTGGCAGAGCAGCATCCAGTTCTGGTTACCCTCTTTGCTTCCCTCCACCCTTTGGCTCTCACCATAATTGAAGACAACTGCTCTGGCCACTCAGCTCAGCATCTGCAAGATGAAGTTGTACATCTCGGGACTGAGGTCTCCAGACCTGGCACCCAGCTGCCAGCACATTGCTTACTCTGGTATGCTCTGGGCCTCAGCCTTGGCCTTGGAGCTGTCTACCTGTCTCTGAGACTGCTGCTATGCTCTTCCAGCCATTGCTGGTAGCACCGGATTCATGTGATGCCCTCCATAACGTTATGCAGAGGGGAAAGAATGGGTGATACTGTGAGAGACAGTTATATGAAGATATCAGTGCACTCTTGCAAATTCACCCGGAGTAGCTGGCTGTTCTCACATCTTTCTGCGACCCAGATGTGAGCAGAAGAGCACTCTGCCACCGCGCTGTGGCTCAGGGTACCTGTTCTGTAACAACAGCACTCGATTTTCTCTTTTATTTTATTTTTGGTGGAATACTATTACCAGAAAATTGTTAACATTTGCATGGAGGAGGTTAACTCTTTTAAGTGGCTTCTTGCCATTAAGTAAGAATGTAACCACTCAGTAGAGCAGTTTGTCCATGGAGAGGAAAAATAACCCTTCAAAATTCTGGCACCAGTTCCACATTAGAGCTAAATTACTGTAACAGATTGAAATGACAAGACTCACATTTTTAAATGAGCATGTAAACGAGGCATGTGCCCAGATTGGCATGGGACAGGAATCCTAATTTGCACATATGCTTTGGGATTTGCACACACACACACAAAAGCAATTAAAAAATAATCTGGCGAAGCATGTCTAACACAAAGCTGAAGGGATGAGTTTAATGTTCTCACATGGTGGTGTGAAAAGACCTAAGCAGACTTTAAATATTCAGTGTTTTCTTTAGCAGGCAGTATCAGAATGGCTGAAGGCAGCTCACCACAAATGATGGAGAAACATGATGCAGTATCTCCTCCAGACTTTGTACATGGAATTGGGTGAGGCACAGACCTGTCAAAATGAATCCAGAGGAAGGCCACAAAAATAATCCCAGGGATGGAATACCTCTCCTATGAGGACAGGCTGAGAGAGCTGGGACTGTGCAACCTGGAGAAGTCTTCGGGGAGAGCTGAGAGTGGCCTGTCAGTATCTATAGAAGACTATAAGGGGGCAGGCTCCTTAGCAGAGCATGTTGGACAAGGGAAAGACAAGGGAAAATGGATTCAAACTAAGAGGGAAGATTTAGACTGGATATAAGAAAGACAGTTTTTAACCTAGGGGTGATGAGGCACTGGCACAGATTGCCCAGAGAGGTGGTGGATGCCCCATCTTTGGAGACACGGTCAGGCTATATAGGGCTTTGAGCATCTGATCTTGTGTAGGTGTCCCTGTTCATTGCAGGGGAGTTGGACCAGATGGCCTTTAAGGGTTCTTTCCAACTCAAATGATTCTATGATTTCTCTATGAAAAGGTGATATTTTATCATCAGGCTGTCTAATACCTTTGGATTTTTTTGTTATAGTAGCTGATTTTCATATATGATCACACTGTAAAGTAACTGTGTGCAATTTTGTAGAATCCTAAGAACAGAGGCTCAGGGCTTCATCAGTCTATGTGTACCACACAATGAAGTAACTGACTCTGATCCAGAGCCTTTTAGCCAGGAGATCAGTGCTGAACTGTTGCTGCTCAAACCCAGATTACATACCATATTTTTTGGTCTTTTTTCTTCTGCTTAGTGGAAAGCTGTGGGGTGTATGTGCTCTCCGTTGTGTCTGTGTGTGTACAGATGCTCACTTGTACCCCACTGGCAGTGTTACAATGCACTGAATTATCACTTTTTAAAAGTTGTTTTTAAAGATCATTTTAAAAAAGAAAAAAGGCCTGAAAAGAGTCATGGGGTGGCTTTTCCATTAACATCTTGAACTTGTAATTCTGCATGTTGTCTCTGAGCCATTAATGAGATACATATTGCAGGGATGGCCTTCAAGTAATGGAGGAAGGCAAAAGCAGCTGTACTTGCTATCCCGTGACTCTGTCTTTTTCATTATGCTCACCCTTATTTTTGTGGTGGGGTGTATTTTCTGAAGCAAACAAGCTCCCCAGGGCTGGCACGCTGTGCAGCAGGTTGAGGGCTGGGGCTGTGATTCTGTGAACCTGCTAAGAGGAGTAGTGCGGTCCCTCAGAAAGCAGAGATATTTTCCGTGGGTGAGAGTCCTGGCACAAACATCTGACTAAAAGACTCTGAGCCTATTACCAAAAACCAACCCAACCAGCAAGATACTGCCAGAGTTAGCCGAACGATCCAAGCATTTCACACAGTTGACGACCAGGGCAGATTTATCCTCCCTGAGTGACACATTGGAATAATATTAGCTAACTGTCTGTAGCTGGTTGGGGCGTCTCCTTCCAGACACATAATTGTTACTGTCACCTCTCATGCTGTATGGTATGCAAGGCTGATGCCTGTGAATTTTGCCCAAGTGCTTTTTAAGAGCTCTGGAGGCAGCCAGGCTTGAATGCTGAACAAATGGTGATGGCTCAGTTAATAATGGGCTGAAAAGTGCAAAATTAAAGCATGTGTTAGAGTGCATGCATTAGCTAGGTAGTTTTTCAACAAACTGTCAGCCAGTAAATGTAAGAAAAGTAGGGCTACCATGGTGGAGACAAAGACTGCTGTTGAATAACTGAAGCACATCTTTGATCGGCTTTGCAGGGCTTGATCTGCTGTGCTTCTCCCAACTTCCTGTGAGCAGTGACTGCCTGGAGTGGGGCTGCAGCTCAGATGGAAGAGGAGAGCCCCAGAAGAGGGGTTAATCCTCGTCAGCTCTCTGCAATGTGCAGACAAATCTTCTCCCTAATGAAAGGCTGTGAAACTGAAACAGAATTTATTAGACACTGGCTGCGTTTTAAAAAGATCAAAATAATATAGGCGCATTGCTGCTTGATTTTTGGCTCTCTGGTAGCTAATTTCTCCCAACTTGAATCTGCACATTTGTAATGCAAAATGTTTTACTTCACATTAAAGTAAGAGTGTTTGTTTATGCAGCTTCATTTCCAATAAAAGCTATGCTTTACAGTGCATTATACAGAATGACAGCGGTGCACTGAATTACAAGGTCACGCTATAGATCATACTCCCTCTGCCAAATACCCTGTGAGGAATTTTGAAGTCGTAGTAAGGGGCTGAGCGGCGAGTGGAGCCAGAAACAATACAGGTTAGAAAAATGTTTGTTTTATTTAGTGAAAGAAGAAAGAGCTTGACTTATTAGGGAGGGTTTTCCTACCGTATTCATTCTGGGTCCAGATCCTGGAAAGAATGTTTGGGATGGAACTTCCTGCAGTTGACCCTAATCTGTCCTCAGAGCCTCATGCATCTTTCCCTAAACCGTGCAATACTGGGTGTGTTTGAAGATCTAACTAGCAGTTTATGCTTAGCACTATTACATTACCAGACATGACTTTTCCATAATGTGTGTGAGGATGCGTCTGGCAAAAGGTGAGGAAGTGTCATCCTCTGCACACAGACTGGCTGTGTGCTGCTGTGCTTCTGAAAGCTGTGGCCTCTGTAGGATAGTAAGAGTGCCTCTCTCCTTGTTTACAAGGATCATAAAAATGACCCAAGCAGTGGAACACCTGCCCTATGAAGATAGGCTGAGAGAGATGGAGCTGTGCGGCCTGGAGAAAAGAAGGATCCAGGGAGAGCTGAGCGTGACCTGTCAATATCTACAGGGGGCTGTAAGAAAGAAGGGGACAGACTCATTAGCAGGCTCTGCTGTGACATGACAATTGGAAAATTTCAAACTAAAAAAGGGGAGATTTAGACTGGATATAAGGAAGAAGTTTTTCAACCTAAGGGTGATGAGGCACTGGCACAGGTTGCCCAGAGAGGTTGTGGATGCCCTGTCCCTGGAGACATTCAGGTCAGACTGGACAGGGCTCTGAGCTGTAGGTCCCTGTTCATTGCTGGGGGCTGGATCAGATGGCTTTTAAGGATCCCTTCCAACTGAAAAAACTCGATGATTCTAAAAAAATGGCTCCAGAGCAGAGAGAGACCTGCACAATGCAGCCACTACTTGCATTAGTGCATTTTCTGTGTATGGAAAAGAATTTGGAGATGATTGTTTGGATATGTAGAAGGCCAAGAAGTGCTGAAGCCAACATGGTGAATAATTTCAGTATGGGAGTCAGTTTTTCAGCCCATTTCAGATGTGAGATAAGAGAAGTGGCAGGAATGGTGAAAGCAGACACCCACAGGAGGAATTATTGTCAGATCTGCAGAAAAACCAAGATCAAAGTGAGATTTCAGTGTCAAATATGCTGTTCTCTAGATATGACCAGTGAGATGAACCTGAAGATGGAGCTGTCTGTAGTAAACCGTTTTCCAAAAAAAGCAAAGCTGAGTCACTGCTTTGTTTTTTCTCAACACTGGTGCTATTCTGACAAAGCTGGATGGCGCTTTGGGAATTGAGCTTTTTGGTGGGGTTGTACTGCCTGAGGAGTACAGTTTGGGCAGCACAGAGATGGTGAGGCCATCTTAGAAGTCTCTTTTGACTTGGACTCTACCAGGTTCTTCTCTGCAGATAAGAAAAACTGATGGAATGAGGAGCCACTCCAGTGCAATGTGATATTTTGTTGTTGCAGAGAAAGCACAAGAAACTCAAAAATGAACAGGAGAAGCAATTCCAATCTTCTCACTACCAGTGAGTTCAGTAGGACTGCTTGCTTCTTCAGAACCAGAATGCAGGGCCTGTGTTAGCAGTGATTTTTTGGCTGGAGGCTCAGAGTGCTGTTGCCTCTCTTAACCTGCCAGGTAATCACACCACACCACATGGTTTTGGTTGGCAGATACTGTTACAGCATGAGATTGATTCTTACAGTGCCCTGAGGCTCCTGTCTCACTGTTCTCAGCTCAGATCTCTGCTCTGAATTCTGTTGGAGGATTCCATTTGTGACTGAGTGCTTGCTGAGAAGCTGAGTGGTGTCTGTGTCTGACCCAGAGAAAGGCTGACTCTTCTGCAGTGAACTTCAGGGAATCCAAACAGAAGCAACATCAACAGCCTAGCTGAGGAACTTTCATAAAAATAAGTGCTCCGTCACTCTGTCATGTTATTGCAGTTCTTTGCTTAGGCTGCACACGCTGTCTCTACACTTCTGAGCACAGTAGGGTCTGCAGTATGTCATACCAGGTCAATTAATCATTCTCTGTAGCCAAAACATATCTCCACTCCCCCTGCATCTGCCACGACTGCCTTTTGTCCAGAGTTCTTCAGCCTCACCACACAGGAGGGCAATGTTTTTCACTCAGCCCAAGAGGACTGTGCAGTGCCATGGCCTCTGTGGTGAACAGCACTACCATACTACCAGCAGAGTCTGGATCAAGCTTTTTTGGTAGCTCATCATTGAACAAGTCATACTGATTGTTCCTTGTTCTAGGCTGCAGATATCACACGACTGCAATATCAGGTCAGATATGCCACACCTTTGCACTTGGGTAGAGGAGGGTAGCTTTTGCTAGAAGCTACTGTCATCATGTTCTGAAGAAGACTTTTTTCTGGACAGATTAATGTCTTTGTCACAGTGGTTACTTCTGGAAATCTGTTAACTCCTCAGTAAGAGTAGAAAAAGCTGGGCTGACTGCAGCAGGATAGATCGCATTTATTGAATTCTTTAATTAAAGCTCTTATTGTTTTCCCACTGTTTTGGTGTCACAGTTTAGATTTTTACATTGAATGACAGGAGAAGGGGGAAAAAAGAGGAAATGTTTATTTAATTCATGTTACAGAATGTAATGACAAGAGATTGTTTCCATACGTACTGTTTTTCTTGACCTTTTAACATTTGGAAATGTCAGGAAATACCATTACTGTAGGTCTATCCAGCTTTAACGCTACAATAACTTTATAGCTATTCACAAGGGAAATTATTGTATGTTGCCTGAAACAGTGAAGGTGCATACACAGAGATCTCCTTTTCTTCTTCCCTGCCAAACAGATATCTGTGGCTGCATGCATTCTTAGCTAAACATGCAACTTTTTTGTCCCAGTAACTATGACTTTTCTTTAAAACCTGCTGCATTTATTGAGACAGCAAAGAGTATTTCTTTGGAGTTTAAAGAAACCTCTACTACTGTAAAGTGGATTTTGACTTCCTTTGCTTAGACAATGACCAAAATCATGTACAGTTTTTCAAATATAAACATTAATTTTAGTGGCTTCTCTTTTGCTTTGTTAATCTTTTTGAAGGGGCCTATTGTGAGGACAGAGAGGCTCAGGAGGAATTTTGATCCTTGCAGGTCATCTGCCCTTTAAAACTGAACAACAGATTCCTATCACCACTTTGATACATGAGCTGTGAAAAGCCTGGAGGGTCTGCTGTTTAAGTAATGCACTTCTTGGTCATGGCAGTGGTGCAGTACACATCTTTATCTTGTCATTGCCCAGACTTCGATGAAGAGCCATGAGAGGAGCCTGTCACCTTGGACAGCACCAGGCCAGCCTGGGACCCATGTGTGTGGGGTCAACTCCTGCCTGCAACTGAGGTCCCAGCAGAACAAAACAGCAGCAGGGACGTGGTATCGGAGATTCTGGCCCAGCAGGATTCAGACCTTCAGTGCTTCTGAAGGGTCAATGCTTTGTCCTTTGTTTAGGAAAAGAAGAACTCAACACATGATGGGAATGAGTCAGCTGAGAACTTAGAATATAAAAGAAGGGAAATTGAAACCAGAGAACACGTATACACATATTTTAAAAAGTAATCTAAAGGATTAAAATTAATATTGGGAATGTGCATAATGATTGCTTGCTTTACAGAACACAACCACTTTAATGTTAGGGAATTACCCATAAGGTTATCATTAACATTACACTGTCTGCCAGAAATATCCTGGATCTTCCATATGCTGATGCAAGAAGCTCTTCTGTCTTCGGGAGAATCACAATCAGCTGTGGATGTGGTCGATTTCACTTATCATGCATACAATTAAGAAACAGCAATCCCCTGAGCCCCCAGCTAGAAATGCCCTCCACTGTAATTGTAATGTGAACTAATGATGTGGTCCTGTTGTTATCACTTTGCAAGCTTGATTGGATTTTTAAACAAAGTAATTTTGAAGTACAACAACTGAATAATAACTGTCAGGTGTAATTTATTTCTTTGCAGAATTTTGGAAATGAGAACTGTGAAAACTTGCTACCCTAGAGCATGAACAAATCTCTTCTATTGACTGAGATCAAGACCTCAGATGATGTTCACACGGGTTGTTGAAAGAATTCATGAAAAGAGTTTAGATTTTGACACAATCTGGATTTACTTGCATGTAACGTTTTAATTACATATACTATTTATGCATGTGTTTCTTTAAATATAGTCTTGTCCACACGGAGTAATCTGATTACACTGTAAAAATTCTCTGTTGCAATTATTCTTTACAATATCAGTGTTATTAAATGTTAGCTTCCAGATATACTGAACAAGGGGCTGAATATAAGCTTTTTCAGTCATAGTTTGCTAAATGTTTTTGCAAACCATGGATAGTATTCAAAACACTGAACAGTAATGAATTATTCTGGTAATAATGTTATTATTTTTCATTCATTAGGTCTGTTAGGAAATAATGAAATTAATTTTCATAAAACATCATTAAAAAATCTAGAGGGTCTTTGCATTTACACATATGTAGACATGCAATTATATCTATGTATGTATGTATGTTCATACGTATGTATATAAACACAAACACACATGGGATTCAGCTCTAGGATAAATCCTCCACACTTGCGGACAGCCAGTTTCCAAAATTTTGCAAAGCTGTAAACTATAAATGAGAATTTAGAATAGTATAGTCATGCTGTCTTTAGGATTGTAGCATGCATGTACTTTATTAAGTTGTCTCAATAATAATTTATGATCTTTAATTATAAACTCATTCACTGTGATATGCATGGATACTAACAGACGTGCTTCACCTATAGCTGCAATATAGTTCTAAATTGTTACATGTCATTTCTGGTAGTGTATATTGTCTTTCTGACAGCATTCTCATCTGCATACTAAATAGAATTTTCCTTTTTTTTTTTTTAATTTGCTAGATTTACGATAAGTATAATTAAGTACAAAAATGATCATGAATTCACCTGACATTCAGTACATCGATCTAATGGTGACCTTTTTCAAGATTTTACATAGGTTTTTCCAGACAAATTTGAGTCCACAAAGGATAGAAGGTTTACTAGCCAGGATGTTATTGCTAGTGCCTGAAACAGAAACTCGTCTTCAGTGCTTTGGCCTGTTAAGAATGCCCAAGTGCTAGGACTGGAGTGACTCCTAGGGTGAGACACAGGCAGGAGAAGCAGACAGCTGCAAGAAAACCTGTAAGAAAGCTCTATAAAATAATTGCTTGATATGTACGTCCATTATTCCTTGTAAGAGAAACTAAAATTTGAGTAACTAACCTTAGAGCCATCTGGAGTTGTCTCTTGTAAGATGAGCCAGATGACCTGACCACTGGGCTACAAACAGTGGGGAGAGAAGGATGGAGAGAGGACACTGTTGCCTTCTCACTTCCGGGAGCAGATTTATGAATGTTCTCTGCCACATCTGCCCATGTTATCCCACAGTCTGTCAGGAATTGCAGTGGACATGTAATCACAGAAGTGACACAGTGCTTCTCCTGGTCCAGACCAAGGGGTGTAGTTCTGCTTTTCAATTTGCAACACTGAGCAGGCAGTAGAGCGTTCAGAACTACCAGCCTGTTTGTGCAACCTTAATTTCTGTATAATGATGCCTGATCCAAATCTTTTCAGTTACATTTATTTACTTGGATAGAAAAATGACATATTAAACAACAGGTATAGGAGTCAAATTACTTAAGTGAAGTAGCAATAGCCTTGAAAGGGTGACAAAAGCTAACACCTTTGAGGTATGGTGGCCTTCGTTTTGTAAAAACATCAACAAAGACTAGCAGCAGGCTACAGTGGTGTGTGCTGCTAACCAGCAATCCAAACTTAGATATCACTCATGAAAAGCAAGATTTTGCCTACTTGCCTTCATTCCCTGCAGTAGTGGAAAAGACAAATAGTGCCTTTCGGCAGAAGCTTTTGTCAAGAGCTGAACAGTCTTCAGGCAGGAGTGGTAGGTGCTAAAAGGGAAAAATGTGCATGATTTGATGCGTATAGATTAGCAATGAGCCCAGTGTTGAAAATTCCTGGCTGTGAGTCAGTTTAACATAACATTTGGACAACATTTCCCTGAACTGAAGTTTCTCAGTCTGGAAATCCAAACTGGTGATAACAATTAGTTGTTCCCTTTGCTTCTGCCCTTAATTAGGAACCTATGGGGAGAGGTAGGGAGGGAAGCAAATTAAAAGCAATCAATCATTTTCAAACCTGTCAGAAGGTGAAAGTCAACCTGAATTTAAACTGTGGCTTATGTTTGATTCGGATTTGATCTGCACCACCACACACCCCTCATACTTTAATACATCCTAGCAGCCAGAAGGATTGCATTTTCACATCACTTGCCAGACAGAGGCCGGATAGCTCCCTACAGAAGGCTATGAGGAACTGAGAAAGACAGGAGGTCATCAGTGACCACTAAAGGATCAAAGAAGGGAAGCTGGGTGGTTTTGTACAGTGAATCTCCTGTGGTAAATGATTTTATATTGCTTAAAGTCCAACTCTGGTGCAGTCCATTTTTACTGCTTTTCTAAATACCCTGACTTGTTCAGAAACGCAGTAAAAAGCTCTTGTCCCGGCCCATTCAACTTAAAAAATGGAAAACAAAATCCTCTTAATCCCTGCTTGGATCAGCCTGCAGAATGAAGTAGCCAAACTGGTAGTCACAGTATTGCTATGGTGCTCAGCCTGCTGCGATTCCTACACCTTTTCCCTCTCGGATCACCGGTGGGATCAGTCATTCTCTATTAGGTTGGAAAAGCACAGAAAATAAGAACAATAAAAATGTTAAATGTGCTGTGGAATTTCATTCCACTTCTATAATGAGCTTAGCAAACCCTAAAGCAGAGAATACATAATTTCAAACAGATTTTTAAACAGCGCTTTTGTCAGCTCTCTTGGAAGAGGAACAGAGCCAGATGATGATATTTTTCAGGAGTAGAAGCAGCAGCTTTTGGGGCCAATCCTGCAAGGTGCTGGGGCTGCCTGGGGATGGGTGAGCTGCACCATGTGGACACAGACCCGTCTGGGGGTGGCTGTGGTTGCAACAGAGGAACTCCTGTTAACCAGGCACAGAACAACCAGATGAGTCTTGTGGGGGAACCGGCGGCTTCTTTTTACAGGAGAATGAGGTTGTAATTATAGTTTCAGTAATTCCTCTGCCATGTGAAGCTTCATCTAATGCACCCCTTAACAACTCTCTGCTTTCAAGGAGAAGAGGAGAAAAAAGGCTTCTCTATCATGGGATAATTTGGGACACCTTAAGCAATGGCTATAAAGTAGAGTGGGAGGATTGCAACCCAACACCATCACATCTCTCTCCAAAGTCTTTCTCTCTGTTCTTAATCTCATTTGACTGGTAACTGTTCAACAGAGCAATAAGAAAAGCATTTGAAGCATCCCATCAAGCCAGCAAAGATTTTTAACACAAGCCAGTCCAATTAGACTGTTATGGGTGGCCAAAATAAGATCCTTGTGCTCTTGATAAGTCAAATAAATAAAGTCCGGGTTGATCATGTTGTAGTGAGCTATTTGAAGCTGAAAGCAAGACAGTTTTGAGTCTCAGTTTCTGTCTAGAAAAACAGACAACGCAGAAAGGCTCTGCTGGTCTTGATTTTAAAAAATAGAGCTGGAAATGAAACAGATGAAACCATTAGTTTATTTCACTTGAAAGCTTCTGCTTTGAGGAGAGCTATGCCATATTGTTCTGTACAAGGACACCAGATTAATTGCCTTTTCTCTCCTTCACCTTTTATAGTGATGCTGCACAAATGGTATCAAGCTGACAGAGAAAATTATAAATATACTGTGGCTGCAATTTAGCAGCATTAATCACACAAATTTAGTAGTTTTAGATGGTAGTAGGTCATCCATTAGCTGAGAAGTTGACAGTTGTAGCATAGAAGCCTGAGTTCAGGCCTCATCTTCCCCTTTCAGGTCATCTATTTCTTTCTCGGCAAAAACATCTGGTCATTTCAAAACTGTAATTTTCATGCATTTTAGCTAACATTGGAATGTTGAAAAGCTGTTCTGAAAAACATAGTTCTTTCCCGTGCCAAACCAGTTGGCCTAGAGTTAGCAAATGTTGTTATAAATCTTCCCTTTGCTTTTTCAACAGCTCTAAAACTACAGAATTAAATGCTTCATAAAGCAGTGGACGCAGGTTAGTATGCTGTAGAAGTTCAGCATGCAAAGCCACCAAGATTTCTTGAAGGCTGCGCCAGTCACCTCACAGAGCTCAAGCATGGAGAACCCCAAAGCTGTCTCTCACACAGTGATTTTGGAATCATTCATGTAAGAAAGAAAATTTTTACTTCAAGGAAAACAAAACAAAAACAAAACTGAAAACCCTAGACCTTGGATGGAGGATCCTTTTGCTTTCCTTCCCTCCTCCCAAACACAGCTCAATATAAGGCAGAAAGAATGTAGTCCTGCCTTCAGACACATGTGTGTGTGTGTTCCCCATTATTGTGAGCCAGTAGGGATGGTCTTTCTCACTGCTTGTTCTCCAAATCTAGCTCCAGCCTTTGGTCATAAATAGTAAGCAGAGGGATTTCTCCCACTCACCTTATTTACCTGCCAAAATGAAAAAGTAGAAAGAAAGAAAAAAGCATCAGAGTGTTTATCAACCTAACATAATTAACACTGTGAATGAAAACTTTGGAAAAAATAAAATCATTCCTTCCAAGGTAAATTTCATCCAGTGAACACTAAGAACATTGAGGGTGTGCCAGCCAGTGCACTGCTTAACCCACCAACCCACAGCTTAAGAACCTTGGAATAGTAAACTCAATGTCTTGTTGCACTGGAAGTGCCCTACCCCTGCTGGTCCAATTGCATGTAGCAGGGCATGCTGCACACAGGCCTGTTTTGGCCCAAGAACCTGTTCTGAGCTAGGCACAGGGATACAGAACCCCATCTTTCTTTCCCATACAAGCCCCCCAGCTTCTGCTCTGGAGATGAACACAGGCAAGATACCATTTCCTACGCTGCGAACAGTGTACAGATCTGCAGGCAAATCAATGGTGATTTTTTAAAAAACATGCCTGGAAAGAAGATGACTGATTTAAGTGGGGATAGTGTTCCTGGTTTACTGAAAAGTTTGGAACTATTGAAGCTTCAAATTCTGAGCCAAAATTTATTGTACTGTTATACCGACTTTGGGGTCCTGACACAGACAGTGGGGATAGAACGTTATTTACCATCAAGTCTTCACATACTAATGCTGCTCATCAAGATCAGCAAGAGAGCAGGAGGAAAACACTGATTGCAGGGGATATTTTCTCAAGTTCATGATACAATTTCTGGTCAGAGGGAGACAGCTAGAAGAGCCCAGCAGGGTAGAGTACTAATTTAACATGTGCAAAAGGAAAGTTCAAGTTGCTTGTCTGCACAACAAATCCCCAAACAAGGATGAGGCTGCCATAAGAGCTGGGGTCCACTTACTCTCGTTTTTGTTGTCTGCCATGTGAAATTCTCAGCTTTGTGTAAGGATTATTCAGAGCAAAAACTGAAAACCTGAGCTGCAAATTGTGCCTGTGGGTCTGCTCAGAACAGACACTAGCCAGCAAGCAGCTGCTCCTGTTCCATAGAAGAAGAAAAAAGACTTAAAAACCCTTTGCCTGATACAGAGCAGGGACTTGAGTGCATGTCTTTCCCAGTCTAGGCAAACAAATTCAATGCAGGTACTGTGGACTTGCAGACTTTTTCTTATTCTACATAAAAATATGAAATACCCATATTTTCATCTGAAGAAGGCATTTTGAGAACTTCCTAACGTAACACAATCTGGGAACCTGATTAGAAACTTTTTAGGAACAGTCATGTGTTTATGTTAGCAAGAAGAACCCCACGGAAAGTTACCTTTAGCCCCTGCTGCTGGTCATGAACGTGGTGCCTGGCAGCCCAATACGTAGCCTCTGGCCAGGCGTTCTCAGTACCTCGGAATCATCCTTGCAGTTACAGTGCAGCACCAGCTGCAAGGACTGCCTGTTTCTGAACCTTGATATTATGATCTGCTCACAGGCAGATCCCCTCAGCTCAGCCAAGACCTTCTGCTGTCAAGCAGGCAGATAATACCTGCTCTCAGAGGGACCAAGACTTGCAGGTACAGAAGGTATGAGCCCAGGCTGTTGGCTGGATGAGCTCTCAGGCTCACGTTTCAGTAGAGCTCATGTGGAAAAACGCTTCTTATTTCCAACTCTTTTAGCCAGCCATGGTAAAATCACAGACTAGCTTGTGAGCCAATGCCTTCTGTCAATTGCTGTCCGTGAATGTGGAAGCATATTTATTTACTAATGGAAATGAACTGAACAATGCTGCTTGCTTGCCTCCAGACCAGAATTTTTTACACACTGGTAATGATATGGAAGAAGGACTTGTTATCCCTCACCTCTGCTCCACCTAAGTAGTTGAAGCCCCTATGCCAATACAAAACAGTGTAAAGTGATACTCTGCTGACAAGGTGTTGATATATAGCAAAACTGCAGAAGAAGATGGTGACTTTGCACGCAGTAAGCTAGGTAAGAACCAGATTGTGGTTACACTGATGTTCTCAGATCCTAGAAACAGAGTAGAATAGGGCAGGTATTTCCAAGACACCTGTCTCTCCCCTGTGGCTTGCTCCTGTCCCTCCACCCTGCAGGCAGGTGATCAGGACAGCAGCGAAGTTATCTCAGTACATCATAGAGACCTGGCCTCTCTATTAATTCCCCTCTGTCTGCCCTGCGCTTTCTCACTTTTGGGCCTTCTGCCTGGATTTGTTTACCTAAAGCATGCTGATAGTTATTCTGTTAGGGAAAAAAAAAAAAAAAGCAACCTCCAACTTTTCCACCTCTTTTTCGCTCTGGGCAGCAATAGCCACGCAGGTTTCCTCCCTCTTCCATGAGCTGCTCTTCTCCCACAGTCTGGGTTTCTGCCTGCTCCGCAGGCAAGGGAGCCACACTGAATTTTGGTGCTGATCTGGGAGGCAGGGGCTGCCCTCCCACCTCCCGTGTGTGTGGGGCAGGCGCAGCTCAGGGCTCCTGGCCGCCGCTCGGGGCTGGCAGGCCTGCAGGCTTCATCCTGGAGCCAAGGAGCAAAAATGTAGAAAGCTACTTAACAAAGAGATTGCACATGTGCTGCTCGACCTGAGGAATGAACAATTGCTTTTCTGACTGGTCTAAAAGGGGGCTGCTTTATTTCAGTATCAAAAAAGAGATTCTGGCTTCCTCCCCGGCTACGGGCAGAGCAATTCCTTATTAGTGACGTTGCATGGAGACTTGTCTCAGCCTCAGAGTGAGCTCAGCTCCTTAATCTCCTTGAATACACCCTGCTTCACTGTAATTTTTGCCTCAAAAGTGGCAGTCACATGGCTCTCAACACCAGCCCTTGCTCACTGCTGTCCGTGGGAGGGCTCCTGGGCTGCTGTTCCTTGCCCCATCTACTTCAGCACTGACTCTGTGTGACCTCCACACAATGCAAACCAGGTAACTACATTTAGCATCGGGGGCAGAAGGGACAAACAAAAATCTGTGAACTCAAAGCAAGGACTGTCTGTAGTGATTGGCAAACCAGTTGGAGGAATATTCTCTCTGCAAAGCATATCGGAGGAGAGCAGAACAGTACAGAAAGGATGGGAAATGGAAGGGAAAGAGGCAGATGAAGCCTTGCCTTCAGAAAGCACTGGAGCCCTTTCAACAAGATCGTATTACTTGCACAGTATTCTGTACAAACTGTTTACAAATGCCCAAGGTTTGAATTATGGTGATGTCAGCAGCCATTAAAATTTGATGCACTGGAAGTATTTTATGCTAGTTGAGGCTCAGCTCCTGCTCCAAAGCTCTTGAAAGAATTTCAGAAATAAAAATAAAATTTAGGGTTTTTTTTAGTTCATCCCATCCTGAAAAGGCAAAGAAAAATATTTGAGATATCTTCTCAGACAGAGTGGCTACATGGAAAAAGAAGAATAGGACAATCCCAATAGAGCAACTTCACCAGTCTCATACAGGAGAAAGACTAAACAAGAATTTAGGAACAAGTAGTGCACCAGAATGACAAATACACAATGCTCCCCTAACCCTCAACCACAAATAAGTTGTTAACTATCTGTGATGAATAGAATAGGTTGGATATTAGGAAAAAATTATTCTCAGAAAGAGTGGCAATGTACTGGAACAGGCTGCCCAGGGAGCTGGAGGATTCTCCACCCCTTGGAGGTTTTCAAGAAATGTGGAGATATGGCGCTGAGGGAGATGGTTAGTGGGCATGATGGTGATGGGTTGACAGCTGAACTAGTGATCTTTTCCAACTGTAATGATTCCATGATCCTATGTATTAAGCCTAAATGAAACTTTGGTGTCGTTCTCTTCAGGTCAGATCACGCATCAGCAGATTTAATTGGTATCTGAGCCTTATTGAGCAGACTGAAGGGCTCACACTGCTCCACGGTGCTTCTACTGGTTTGGTCTCAGGCAGTTTCCAAAAGCAGTACTCAATTTGCCATCTGGGGCTGCTCCTAAATTGCACAGGAGTGCAGCTGGACCCAGAGCCCATTAATGCCCATGTAGGGATGCTTTCAATACTGGATCTCACACACTTGCCCTCTCCCATCTAGCAAAATGTTAGCAATGTTGTATTCCAGTTGACTTGTCTTCATTTTGTAGATCTCAGAAGCAAATGTTCATTTTATCTTGAGTTTCCACATGTAGCAAACAAGACTGAGAAGACAAACATTTGTAATTATCCTCAGCCACCACTGGATGTCAGTGACTGCTGGATTTTAGCAGTTATTTTGGTTAAAAAAAATTAAAAGGCTACATTTTCAGTAGTGCCTGAGCGCAGGACTGAGATGAGGCATTGCAAGTGCAAGCAGATAGTTTGACAGACCAGCATAGAAACAGATGTGCTCATTTGTTCAGACCACGTTCTTGTGTTTGCACACACCTACATTTATACGCAGTGCTTCATAAAAAATGCTTCAAAGCAGAGAAGAGATTGGTGAAAATTAGTGCTTTTGGCTGACAGACCTGGTAGAGCTTAACCTGGTAGAGCTTAACTGTCTCAATTAGAACTACTCTGCTACAAGCTTACGAGAGCATTTCAGAAGGTGTAATCTGAAAACATGGCACTGATGCATAGACACAGGGAACACATCAAGGAAGAGAAGGCCCTCATTTGTGTGTGAGCACTCTCCAGGGCAGCACAAAGGAGAGCAGAAGGTGTAGCAAAGTGTATGGGAACTGCTAGTCACGGCCTGAACCTCTGATTAGTCACCTGAGGCGAGCAATGGGTCAGCCCTGGAAGCACAGGTGAAAGCAATTCACCTGAGCTGCAGGAAGGAGTGGAGCCAGGCTCCACCTCTCCTAGACCCATTTAAGTGCTGACTACCAGTAAGGAAGGATCTCTCTTCTGGAGATCCACTCTTCTGGAGTCTCCTGAGTGAGCCCGTGACATGGGTAAGCATCTCATCTGTTCTCTTTTGTCCTTGCTTTGCATAACTCTCTTGTTTATTTCATTACTATACTTTGATTATACCTTTTGATTATACACTTGGCGAGCCAGGCAGGCAAGCCAAATATACTTAAGTTTGCATCATGTCCTTTCTTTGGAATTTCTACATATGGGTCAAGGGAGAGAATACTACCCCCCTAGATAAAATAATACCAGGGCAGATCCCAGGATCTGTGGGATCCCCTTATTATGAACTAGCAGCTGTCATTGAAAAATGGGGTCCCCTACATGTTGGGGGAAACATCTCTCCATATCGCATGGCAGAGTACTTTCAGGGACTTAGCAAGGATATACTAATCATGAAAGAAAGACAGTTAGCTGCTTCCATAGTGGTCTGGCCACTATTAAATGCTTTAAATAATACTGAAATAAGGAATAATACTTTAATGAATGAAAATGAACTTCTGAAGGATTGTATTGAAAAGTTAGAACAAGAGCTTGGCATGTTAACAGGGAAAAAACAACTCTACAACTTTAATAGGTCAAGTTTGTAACATTTCAATAAACAATGACCAAGCTCCTGAATCAACAGACTGTGTTGATCAGGAAAATAAAAAATCCAAATCAGACCTTGAATCTCCAATTTTTACAGATCCACTAGAAGTCCGTCCTGTTGTAACTCAAAAAACAAAAAAAGTACAGGACAGACCGCCAGGGGTGCCGCTGGATCAGTGGCCCCTGCCCATACTCATTTACATGTAACAGCCTGGCCGTACACGGTAACAGAATTAATGGACTTAGTACAGCGGTTTCGGCAGAAACCTAGAGAAAGTGTGCCGGCCTGGTTATTAAGACTGTGGGATTCTGAGGCAGAAAGTGTTTTGGTAAATGGCCTGGAAATAGCCAAATTAGCCACACTGACTATCCATCCTGCTCTTAGGCAAAGGTTATATGCAGGCAATCATATACTGATGAAAACCATTCTATAATAGAATGGTTAATGGCAGCCTGCCATATGGTATGGCCAAATAAATCTGATATACCTTTACACTCAGGGATGTGGTCCTCCATGGAGGACCTTTGAAACTATATCTGGGAACTAGGTGTAAGGGAAGCAATTTACGAAGACATATTCGATGGCCCTGATATGGTCAAATTCTCAGCAGGGATGAGAGACCTAATTTTACAACACGCTCCCTCTCACCTATATGGAACTTTGGTCTCTATATTAAATCCCCTGGTGGCCTCAGAAGCAGTAGTCCAGCAGGCTGCCCAGTTAGTGGCCGACCTAGGAGAAATAGAACGCCTGCAGACAAGGTGCAATATTAGAATATTAGAAGAAGCCGAGGTCCTGCCGGTGACTAAAACCAAAATGCCAGCTGCTTGAGCTTCTCAATAGGGACCTATAAGGGTCTCCCGAAAACAAATGTTTAATGATTCAATTTGGGCTAGGGTCCAATTTACTGAAATTGACTGCCAGCCCAACCATATCCTTCTCCAGCTTTGGAGACAACTAAAGGAGGACCAAAAATTTCAGACTTACCCTAAGAAACCAAGGGTAAGAGTTATAGAGAGAATGCCAACAACGACATGGAACCTAGAAGATTTCATTGTTCCTAATAGGAAAAAAAAAAAGCTGCCTCAGGTGTCTCAGGCCACAATGCCTGAGCCACCAGAAGCAAAAGAATTGGCCTTAGCACAATTCATGGCCTGAGGAGGGATGTTAGTCCCCCTAGGGCCTCCAGATGGGACCGGAGGCCCTATGTAGAATTAACAATTTATTGGTCCCGAAAAAATATTCAGAGTAATGGCACTAGTAGACACCGGAGCAGAAGCATCAATTACCTACGGAGATCTGACCAAATTTGATGGAGACAGAGTGATGATTGGTGGTTTTGGGGGACAGACTATTCCTGCCACCCAAACATGGTTGAAACTGGGGGTTGGGCATCTCCCACCCTGGGAGTATAAGGTATCTATTGCCCCAGTCCAGGAATACATCTTGGGCATAGATATTCTATGGGGTCTGGCTCTCCAGACAACTGTAGGAGAGTTCAGACTTTGACAGAGGTGTATCAATATCTGGGTGGTGCAGGCAATATTAAGAGGCCATGCGAAACATTGGCCTATTTGCCTGCCGAAACCATGCTGGATTACTAATGTAAGGCAGTATAGACTCCCGGGTGAGCAAGATGAAATATCGAGAATGGTGCAGGAATTAGAAAAAGTGGGCATAATAAGACCTGCACACAGCCCATATAATTCCCCCATATGGCCAGTGTGAAAGTTGGATGGCACGTGGAGAATGACAGTAGATTACAGAGAATTAAAAAAGGTCACGCCACCTATTCATGTGGCTGTACCCAATATTGCCTCCCTAATGGATGTATTCTTAAGGCTGCCCTGAAGACAGACTCCCAGTCCCTGCAGGGGTGGACAAAAAGACTGTATGAAACTTTGCGGGACCTGAATGAAAGACCTCGAGATGGCAGACCCAGTGCCCTGAGAATGTTGCAGACAACATGGGCCACCCCACTTAGGATCCAAATTACGGGCACTGATCATCAGGTAAGACCCCAGATTGGTAATGAAAATAATCTTCTGCTCCCTGCCCCTGAGAACTTAGAACCAGGCACCCATAGAATAAAATGGCCTTGGAAGGTGCAGGTAGGACCAAAGTGGTGTGGCCTGCTTGCACCTTGGGGGACTGTTGGAGGTGGGAGGCTCAGTAGTTTCTCTAGTAATAGGTACATGGCCTACTGCTATTGTGGTCAACACTCCGATCTTCATTGCTAAAGGGACCCCCATCATGTCCCTATGGCAGATCAGGACACTTCCTCTGGTGCCTGATAGAGTTATGCAGCTGCAGATATCTGGCCAAAAAGTGTGGTACAGGTGGCTGGGACATGCCCCAGTACGAGCTGAAGTGTTGACCCAGGATAGAAACACGGCCTGTAGCTTGCCCTGGAGAGCAGACCTTCCCCTCCTGGTACTCCTGAAACATCTGTATTACTCCCCATGAGTCTTTGAGCCTTCAGGATCACTGGAAGGAATGAAATACCATCAAAACATTCCAGTGTTACAGTCAGATCATGTGCGACACCCGGCGATGGCCTACATGGGACTGATGGAACATAAGATGGACCTGCACCTCATGACCCCATGCCTCCAGTAACATCATCCAGCACTGGCCCATAAAAGAATATCAACGTTCACCAATTGTCACTTGTCTTGAATTGTACCAATGTGTGTTGCGATGGAAATTGTATAAGTGTTGCAATACAGTGGATCTCTGTATTAGGAAAAGCTTACCCTGTAGTCAACCTAATCATTGGTTCACGCTGTGAAGGGGTGGAGTGTATGGGAACTGCTGAACCTGGGTGGTAATCAGAGGCCTGAACCTCTGATTAGTCACCTGAGGTGAGCAATGGGTCTGCCCTGGAAGCACAGGTGAAAGCAATTCACTTGTGCTGCAGGAGGGGGTGGAGTCAGGCTCCACCTCTCCTAGACCCATTTAAGTGCTGACTACCAGTGGGGAAGGATCTCTCTTCTGGAGATCCACTCCTCTGGAGTTTCCTGAGTGAGCCCACGGCATGGGTAAGCATCTCATCTGTTCTCTTTTGTCCTTTGTCTTTTGCATAACTCTCTTGTTTATTTCATTATTATACTTTTCATTATTATATTATCATTAGACTTTGATTATACCTTTTGATTATACACAAAGCAATACAAAACATTAGACAGACATCCCCTGGCTCTTGAAGGCATTTACACCAAAGGTAGTAACCAGGCTTGCAATCAGCACTCGTAACTGCAGACCAAGATCTGGTCCTACAATGGTGTTGGATGTAGAAGCAATGCTGTCCACTATGCAGTGCTTTAAGAATGCTGAATGCTTCCCATATCGTTAGTTCCCATCTATATGGAGGAGAAAAGTTGCAAATCGTAACACTTGGATACTGATCTGTGAGCATGCTGTAGCAGTGATGGAAAATGCTACAGAGGCAAGCAAGGTCACAGGAGGGATGGAAGGCAGGTTAACATGCTTAATTTCTTCTGCTTCCATGGTTAAAATGCAAGAAAGCACATGAAAGGCAAAGTAAATAACACGCTGCATTGCAGAAGCAGTGGCAGCAAGCAGCTCCCTGAAGTGCAGGGAGATCAGAGGCTCCCAGAGGCTCTTAGCACCAGACTGAGAGATTGCCATACAAGGATCAAGATGAGGTAAAAGGCTGAGGGGGCTTCAGCCCTGTGCAGCTCCCCTCCAGGCTGCTTTGCCATTGAGCAATGTCTTTGTACCATACCATCCATGGCTGCCAGCCATGCCATTGCACTATGGGATGGCTACAGAGGGCTGTCCCTACCACCTTCACTCCTCCCAGCACCACAGCCTGCTGGGTGAGGTGGGGTCTGTTGGTGAGCTCCAGGAGCCCTGTGCCTGGGCAGAGACTGAACTGGCTTTCAACCCCATGTCCTGCACTGCTGGGCCAAGATGTAGAAGTTCTTCACTTAAAGCCTGTTACTGAATATAGAGGCTCCTTTCAACGTATTGTTAATGTGCATATCAAGGCAGTGCTGCCTTTCTGGAGTCTGTTATCTCCAGCCCATGGGGCCCGCAACAGTTCACTTGCCCAGCTTCCCATCACACTACGTTGTAAGTGCTTTCAAGGAACTCTTGGGATATTTTGCCACAAATCACATGTTCAGAATTGCTTGTTTTATAGCTAAAAATGATCCCCCATTCCCACTATCATCATTGTGCTTGTGAATCAGATTTAACCTGACTGCTGGGGGACAGGAATGACCTTTGTGCTTGACTTCAGTGCTAGCCCAGCAGAGCCTGCAGCCATGAGGAAACACTTGCACCCTGTCCCACAGCATGTACTGTCAATACAGCTGGGACAGCTACAGTTCCAGCTCACCTCTCACAGAGTGTGACTGCTTTGCCCTTAGACAATAGTTGTAACAAATGAAGCAAACTTCCTTCCCAAGCGTGTGCTTTCTGCTTTAGTTTTTGTGTGTGGTATTTTATTCCTCCATATATATCCAGAGGTACATTTTTAACACTGCTTGGAAAAATGACACAGGCACTTTATTTTTTCAGATTCAGTACTTCAGTGTCACTCTCCACAGAAACTTCAGTACTTTTTAGCAACGTATTTCTCTGGATGCATTTACCACTGCTATTGGAAGGCCAGGAACAAAAGAGTGAGGAAGGCTGACAGGTGTAGGACAAAGAGGAATAGATTTCACAAGGTCTTTTTCAGACTACCTGACAAAGCTGTTACTCAAATCCTTATCTTCAGGTTAAAAAAAAAATAAAATCATGAAACAATTTCTCTCCCTTCCTCTTCAACATCCCCAAAAGTGCACTGCAGTGATTACTGCCTTTAACCACATGGTGAAAGAGCTCAGATGAAGGGCAGCAGATAAATTTTAGATCTATCATTCCAACAGGCCATAAGGAGCCAATTTTGCTTTGAAAGCTGTTGTGCCCCTCATCTGTCAAACAGCATGAGGAGACCAGAAGCACCTACCTGTACCATTTCAGCAGTGATTGAGACAGATTCTGGGTAACCTGCTTGACTCAAAATGCAAGATATACCCCACAAAGAGACAGAGCCCCTACATCTAGCTGTGATTCTGTGTAAAAACCAATCTCCCAGCAGCACAGCCAGCATCTCCCAACATGGGTGGCAAGGCAGGTCTCAGGCTGCTGACGAGCCCTCTCAGGGATGCTGGAGGAGCTAGAGCAAGCCTGGAGCATTCACACAGCCACTGATTTATTATTCCCCAGCACACACACAACTTCCATTGCTAATAACAGACTCTGCTCACACAATGAGAGAGAATAAACTCTCAAACTAGTGCTGACATCTGCTCACCTCCTGATCACTGTATCCCATGTGCCTCTGTTGGTCTCCATCATACCCTGCTTAAGTGTTTTGCAGTCATTATAGGCCAGGCTCTGCACTGCTTCTCACTTCATGCAGTCGTTTGCACCTATGTGAAGTAAGTGGAAAGTTAAGTTTATTTCTACTCTGTGCAGGTGTAAATGATTACACATCCATGGAAGCTTAAGGCTCTCTACTGAGGCTGCTCTGGCCAGAAATTGTATCTCTGCTGAAGCATAAAGAATCCATGGAAGGCAGGTGATACAATTACTCAGGAGGAGAGAATAATGAACATGCCATGGAGAGAGAGTCCTTTTATTTTAGTGTGAGCTTAACATATCTTATAGCGCACAACCATAGTTCTCAAAGGCACAATGATTATATATAATTTTATGTTTGATTTATCTTAACTAACATTTGCTATTTTGTCACAAGGGAGAGGAGGTGAAGCTGGGAATGAAATAGGGCTGGAAGAATTGTTTGGCTTGAAAGAATTTATAGATAACTCAGTTCCTGCTAGCACACAGATGCATGTCATCTCATTTTAGAAAAGGGCAGGTTTTTGCCTTGCCTCTGTGAGTAGAGCAGAAAAATAAGGTTTGAATGTTCTTTTTGATGGGAAAAAATGTCTGGTTGTTCTATCGGAAGGTGGTTGATTTTATAATGTAGATTTATTGGCTAGAGGAAATCTGACATTACACAGATGAAGAGAGTCTTATAGAGAATGTTATAAATATGTCTGCAATTACAACCAAAGGTAATACATGTATTAACAATGATCTCAAAACATTTAAGATAGAAGTATCACTTTCTGATCTGGGAGCTGTATATAGGTGCTACTATAAGCATAAATTGCTCACTGAGTTGTGTTGTTTTGAGGCTTTTTTTTTTAAAGTCACAGTGTTCATCCAAAGTTTTCCTCCTCATCACAGGAGAAAATGAATGCTGAAGGGGTGACATTCTCTTCATAGTTCCTTGTCTTTTGGCAAGATATTTTTTTTATCCTTTCATCAAGTTTTTGGGACAAAATACTTAATTTCTCTGCTGCTCTGCTGTTACATTCTGTCCCTATCACAGACACCCAAGGTTCACAAAATAAGACCAAGATACTTATCTTTCCATGAACACATCTGTAATGATGGCAAAGTTCCACAGAACGGCCAGGGTTGGAAGGGACCTCAAGGATCATGAATCTCCAACCCCCCGCCACATGCAGGGCCACCAGCCTCCCCATTTAATGCTAGACCAGGCTGCCCAGGGCCCCATCCAGTCTGGCCTTGAACACCTCCAGGGATGGGGCATCCACAACTTCTCTGGGCAGCCTGTTCCAGTACCTCACCACTCTCTCAGTAAAGAACTTTCATGTGAAGGCCGTTGATATGAGTTCCACAAAAGACCTGATGTCTTCCCTTTGAAAAGCAGCTACATTTAAGCCTTAAATAACCTTTTCTTCACTGTCATCAACATGGATCCTACAATGGTTGTAGTCTAAAGAGTGTGTTTTAGAACAAAAGAAAAGTTACATGCACTATAAGTATTCTTTAAGTAGTTATAATTAAATAATAAGATACTATATTTTTAAGCAACACTCTTGTCAAAATCTGTTCATTTTGCTGTTCCAAAATGATTTTTCCAACCTAGCACTGGTGAATACATCTAAATAAAACCTTTACCTCAAGGTGTTCTTCAGTAATAAAATTAAACACCTCAAATAAAACATAAGACTTTTGTGGCAATCAGGACACTTTAAAAAACCTGTTGTTGCTGTAGCAATACTCTCCCTAAACACTAAGTTCTATGTCTGTTAGCACCTGTTTCCCATATGAAGGGCATTTTACAATATAGAAAAGCAAACAAATTGTGAATGGTGTTCCAAAAACCATTGTAACTCTGTATTCTGATGATTATTGGGGTGGCTTTCCATCACAACCTTTCTGGTGTCCTGTGACACCTGCAAGCTTAGAATTAAGCCCTTTATCAGGAGGCAAAGTCATCCCAGATCCCACTGCCCTAAGAACAGTGGCTGATTCTGGATAGTCCTATGGTCATTTTGTCAGTGGGAATTCCTCAGGGCATTTCCTGTCTGCTCAAAGCTGTTTTTTTGGTTTTTAATTTAAAAATTCTTTCTTTGGAATTTTTTGCAGCCTGATAGAATAAGCATTGTCTTGTAACCTCTGTAAAACCACCCCATAGGGTCTGTGACCACCCCATAAGGAGCAAGAAGAGATAACATCCTCAAGGCACAGCTGTGAGAAGACAACTTCTGAAGCAGTCTGGGGTGAAATAGGGCATCCACAGTATGGAGGCACTGGTGTCATGGAGTTAACTGGGGCTGAAGAGATGTTTGGCTATATCTTCATGACACTGTGCTTGTGCTCTGATCTCCTGCCCCATGGCAGGGCTTAAGCAGCTGTATTCAGTGGCTACTGAGGGTTGTATTTTGCCACTGCGAAGCAGACCCGGCACCACTGCTGCTCATCAACTCGAGCAGAAAACAAAGCTGGCTCTTCTGTGAGAGTGTTCGTGGCAGGACCATAGGATATAGGACTGTCTTTCTGCTGGACAACAAGGTGATAGCTCAATCTTTCCTTTCTAGAATTTCCAACTGCCAAGGACATCTCCCATACTTTGCTGCTGTTAGTCTGAGAAGTAAATGCTTCATGACTACTTTGCTGTATCTCAGTCCTGTGCAGCTTCAGCATTGAAAAGGAGGACAACTCCAGGAAGCTCAGGTGATGTTCTGTAAGCCATCCTCAGCTGCTTGAGGAAATGCTCAGCATTAAGCAGCTTCCTTGTGCTTTTATTTCTCTTCTCTCTCCTTTCTTATGTATATTTACAGTATCTGTTTACCTTGTCATACCCTTTTGCACCCATTACCTTTTTTACCCTTTCTATTTGCCGCTAGTCTGACACATCTAGCAGTGCAAGAAGGGGACAGATGCCTACTTCCAATATGCCAACTTTATACTTGAGCAAAACTCCCTTTGAGACCCTAGGTCTCTAAACAGGTTTTAGCCTCTGGAGAGTGATTTCTCTGACTAGAAAGCTTACTTATAATGGTGCATGTGTAGTTAATGAATATAAAGATGCTATAATTACAAAATTAACAAGAGAGCTTGGCAAAGCAGATTATAATAACAAAAAGAGAATAGATAGAGAGCTTACCCATATCCTGAGCTCACTGCAAAAGTCCAGAGGAGAGATCTCCAGAAGAGATCTTTTCCCACTGGTAGTCAGCTCTTAAATGGGTCTAAGAGAGGTGCAACCAGGCTCCACCCCTTCCGACATCACAGGTGAATTGCCTTCACCTGTGCTCCCGTGGCTGACTCATTGCTTGCCTCAGGTGATCAATCAGAGGTTCAGGCTGTGATTCAGTAGCTTCCATACAGTGCCTTTCCCTGTTCTCTGCAAACCAGTTGCCTACGTATCATTTTGCTCACCTGTGCCACATATTTATAAAGAATTTTTACAGACAGGGTCTGTAAGACATGGTTTTCCTGGCACTTACTCAGCTGTTAGGCATAATGAAATCCAAACTGTTTATTAGCTCATCCACTATCTCAGCTATCCAGAAATCTAGCTCAAATTCCAGATGTCCAATTTGCAAACCCAACTTTCCCAACTGTTGGACAGATGCACGTTTCCCTGTCACTGTCTCCATTCAAGAGCAATTAGTTGGTTCAGTTTTGGACAGCCTACCCCTTACTGTTTTTAGCATGTCTGCTCTATTAATGGTTATTCTCAAGGCAATGTCCAATTTTTCCATGCATTTCCCAGATACTGGCAGATGATTTATACCCAGTCTTCTCTTTCTGTTGTTCATCTGCAAGGATCTAAACAAAAATCTTCATTTGCTTACCTCTGGCTTTTCAATGTGGCTTCCTTGCAACTCTCAGACTGGGAAAAGGACTTTTTACTAGGCTCTTGTGATGTTTTGTTCTGGCCCAGCCTCCTATTATAACAAGTTGACTTTTTATAGCTAACTTTCACTCTGTACCAGCACTTAACTGAACTGCTTTCTTCAGATTTTATTGCCAACTTCTCTTGTTTTACAAACCAAATCTATCACTTTTCCTAATTGTTCAAAAATGCCATAGACCAGACCAGAGTCACCTTTTCCATTTGACATATCTGCGCCTATGGGACTCATGGCAATTAATGTTCATCTAGCAGCTGCATCCTTTCCTGGTTGGCTGCTGTGGAGAGAAACTAAAATTGTGGGGCAAATTCTCCAGACCTCTGGGGTGTCTGATTTCTTTTTGCTGATGTGGTCCTGCAAGTCCAAATCCAGTTAAACGTATATAAGTTGTTCCACTGCCCATTTATCCTGGGAGTCCTTGTTTGCACCAGATTATGCCAAGAACAGGTCTTGCCTGGTCCTCAGCCAGGCCAAAGGATTCAGCTTTCCCCTTGCTGCTAATTCTCTGATCTGGCACTTCTTGCCTGATGGCTGCCTGCAAGCCACATCTCAACAGCTCCTGCAAACTTGGAGCTCTTGGTAGTCTGTCGTGAGCTGCTCCATAACACGGATGGAGCTGGAAACCTCTCCTATTCCTCCTCCTAGCCACTCACTTGGGTGAGATGCTGAGCAGAGCCAAGAAACCTGTCAAGGAGTTTTCCCGCGAAGAAATCCGTTTTTGCATTATTTGAACTGGACAATCTCTCCTCTCCCTCATTGGCCTCTGAGGGTTACAAATGGGGTAGAAAATAGTTTTACTGAGGTCATTTGGCTAACCTAGTTGTACAGCCAGGTGGCTGAGTGAGGTCTGCTCTGACCTCTGCCTCTTTCATTGCTGTCTCTACACAGTTTCTGAGGTCTGTCATTCCTCTCTGCTCACATCTAATAGCAGATCTGTGGTTGTCAGGACACCTTTGAGTCTGCCTGGCACCATGGAAATCCTAGGTTCAGAGCAGACAGGTCTCTGCTCCCAGCTATGGGGTTTCCAGTCTGTCTAGACATTTTGTAGTGCTTTCTCCAAAAGCAATTCCATCCACCTAGAAGTCATCTCTCCACTATTATTGAGTCTTCTGGATGCTTTTGCTTCTTCATTTGATGTTTTCTCCTTTATTCATGCACCATTCTTCTGGCTGTTATAGCTTGGTGAGCTGGAACGAGCTCAGATGTGCTTGGGGCTGTCCCAGTTCTTTTCCATTGCCGCACCAGTAACACAAGGTAATACTGACAGCCAAATGGCTGACACAGGATAGCCCTGTGCTTCCCCACTTCGGCACCATGGAGCTGAGAGGAGTTGAGGGAGGAAGGGTAGTGGAGCTCTGGAGGTAAGAAGAGATGAGCAGGAATAGAGATGGAGGAACAGCAAGATTTTGGTTGCTTGCAGGCTCCACAACAGGCAGCTGCCAATTAGGTGCACTCTATGAGCCCCACACTTCCCACTTGGCTTTCAGGTTTGCTTACACCATGCCTGATTAAGGGAGCATCTCCATCACCCTGTCATATACAGCTCTATAATCTCTCCTGGAGCCTAGTTTTTGCTCCTGATGTGTACAGTAATGCACTCCAGGTCACCTGCGAAAATTCATAGTGCTTTGGGCTGTATTGATTAGGAGATGAAGGCGATGATAAAGACAGACTTGTTTATTGTGGTCCTGTTAAAAGGGGGTGTGCAGTGTGCCATATACTCAGACACAGAAGGAATTAAGAGCTGATTTTTCTTGTCACAATTGTCTTTTAATCAGCTCAGCCAAAATCTTTCCTTTCCACTGCTCTGCCATAGATCCTGATGTTTGTTTAGGCTGTCCTTGGCTTCTCTGATCTGCTCTGCCTTCTTTCCATAAACGCACAAAAACAATAACCAGTGAGACAAGAGACACCTGTAAGTAGAAGTAATTATTCTGTTTGTGCAGGAATGAATGTCTCTGCATGAAGACTGCTTTGGTTTTCTGGTTTCATAAAACATCTTGAAGAATTTTGTTTCTCATCTTTACCCTGAAGGGAGATGGTGACTGTTACACTGCATTGTGACACCTCTGAGGACAGTCCCAGTGCTTGCCTGGCACTGCAGTTGGCATCTCACTTGAAAGAAAAGGCAGTATTGTGTTTGTGTAGGTTTTTACCAATCAATTAGCCTCAATGTCACTTACTTTAGCACAGACTAAGTCATGAGATTAGTACAAAGCCACGAATCTTTGTGGTGGCCTTCGTCTCATCTATTTAGATTGGTGTTTGCAGACATGCACAGCTGCCCTGTCTGAGAATTGTATTGGGATCATTAAGAGCTGATCACAGCAATGAGCAAGTCTGGGGGAAGGAGAATCCACATCTGACCACTGGGGAGGGTATGAAGACAGATTAGTACCATGCAGCCAGAAGGGCAGCTCTTCAGCTTCCTCTGCCTGCTGTGGACAGCAAGTGGGGTCTTCAGCCTCAAGCACAGCCTATCAAGGTTCTTCTGCCAATGCTAAATCCAATCATTAGGAAAAAAATACTCACTGGGGACCTGTTCAAGTGTGATGCAAAGCAGCACGGGTGGGAAGAGAGGTAGAGAACCAAAGAGTGGCTGGACCAAAGCTCTGACTCTGTAATTCAAATGGAATGAGCTCAAATCCTTTGAAGTTTATCCATTTGAAAACATTTCTGCTAACTTTTTTTCCTCTCATCAATTTGCTTATAGATTAATTTTTATAAGCTTTCCATGGGGGGAAAAATTGATAATGTGACCCAAAATATTTCTCTTCCAAGAATGGCCAAGTTACAGTGGAAAAAAACAGTTCAGCCACATAAAGATGTGATCGCTATAAAAGCACTGTGAGGAACTTGCACAGCTCTCAACCTGCAGCTGCTAATTAAGAAGCAGAGGCTGAAGTCAGATCTTTCCCCTTCATCGGAAAGGATGGCTTCCTGTCCGCCAGCATGGCAAAATTTGGGGCCCGCATCTGCAATTATCCACTGCCTTCAGCTGGAAGCCAGCACCAGGGGAGCATGGTAGTTAAAAGCCCTTTCCAACAGCGATTGCTCTATCATGGAGGTTGTAAATAATGGCAGAACTAGGCCCTCATTCTCTCTTTCCTGTGGGGTTTTAGCTAGGTGAGAGATCAAAGCAGCAGCAGTCTTAGGAAGGGGTTAGATATTTACACAGCCAAATAAACTGGTTCAGTGCTGGCACAGTTGCAGTTGTCTTAAGTCTGCCACCTCTATGAGAAGGGACCAAAATGGAGCAACTCATCCTCAGCCACCCAGCAAGCCTCCAGGACACTCCAGGAGTTCAGTTCTTCCATCACATCTGCACTGTCTGAGGATATTCATAGGCCTATAATGTACCTCAAGACCTTCAGCACATCACTTCTACACTATCTGGGGTCACCCATAGGGCTACTATGTATGTTGAGACTTTCAGCAGTTTACACCTGCACAGTCTAGGGCATCTCTAGGTTCACCACGTACCTCGAGACCTTCAACATTTCCAGGCACTGCCAAGTGCAACATTTTCTGACTACCCCCTAATCCTCTGCGCCCTTTCTGCTCCTCTATGTCCATACCTGAGGTCTTGACAGGGTCAGGCAAGGCAGAAAGGATGCTGAAAACTGTACTGAGAATTGTACACCCACCGGGAGTGGGGTGTCAGCCATGCAGCTTATCTCATTGACTTGGGTATGTGCCAAAGGAAGCCACATCAAATGGACCTGGAACATGACTATGTCAGAGGCTGCAGACCTCTTCTGAGGTTTATGTTCAAGCTCATTTTTGTCATGAGGTCTGCATCTGTTTATAGACCATAGCTGCAGTCACCTTTTAATGACGCACAGACGGAGAGTCAAGCACTGGATTTATGGACTGCAAGCACAGAGGAGAGAAGCTATGTAGCCCTTTAATTTCCAGTTACTGTACCTCCATAGGTACATGTCAGAACCTCATATTTGTTCCCCAAATGCCTTTAACATCCAGGCCAGAACAGGTCTGCATGCCTTTCCATTTTCTTGCTCTATGTAATGAGCCTTGGCAGAGCAGCCAGTGTCCTGCCAGGTCCTGGAAACAGAGCTTGCTGCACTGCACTGTAGCTGTCACACATCTCTGAGGGTAGGTTTCACTGGTGACCACCATCTATGTGGGGGTTTCTGAAGGTAGGTGTCCTCATGTGTGGGAGCTAAAGTGGAGGTGTAGAAAATGTACCAAGAAAAATGTGTTTTAGTGGGTGCCAAATCCCTCTGTGTGCTCACTGGCGGTTTAGATGTGATCTCCATCATATAAGTGGGAATTTAAGTGCCTGTCTCACATGGAAACGTGTATTTACACTTCCAAATCTGGTGTCTCAAACTGAATCACACCCATAGGGGCTATGCAGGAGTTGTTCTCAGGAGAGGATGCTTTTTTAGCTCTGGGTTCACTTTTCCTACCTAGATCCAGCCACTCATTCAAACCTGGCCTTCATCCTTCCAGGTGTATCCTGCAACCATTAAACCCTGACATCAGGATCTCACACCAATGACATCTGCTTAATCTTCAGATAGAGCCACAAGAGAAAGAAACTAAGAGGTAGGATCACATGTTAGTTCTAACCAGATAATGACCCATGGAAAATGCTTCAGCAGCTGGCCTCAAGATCCATCACCAGCCTCTCTCTGATGGTAGAAGAAAACCCTGTGACAGCTTCCTCCATCCCCTTTTGGAGCTGAGTTGAACGCCAGACTCATGACATATCACCAGCCTTGAAAAGAGAAGGTATTTCTTGAAAGCTCCAACTCCACTGTCACAGCTGAAACTTGTCCTTGACAGTCACTGGGTTCCCAGCACATAAAGCCACTGCAGGTTGCTTTCATGTGTCTACATGAGCTCTCCCAGTGCCTTGTGGTGCCTTGCACAAAAGCAGGCATGACCTCTGCCCGAAGGAATTCCACAAGGCAGTGAGATGTCTAGCTGCTAGAAAATCACCTGCAATTATTCACACCCTCAAAATTGCAGGAGCAAAATGAGACCCTGCTTTTCAAAATCAGGACCATTATGTGTCTGCAAAGTATATAATCTCCACATAATTCATCAACACCATTAATCTAAACTCCTATGTACTGAGCTCAATAGCGCATGTGTTTTCCATGTGTGTGTAATATCAAACAAACGTGTGTTTAACTTGTCAGAATATAATCAACTTCCATTAATTACTTCAGTATGAAGTCTCCGGTACCAATGGTTCTTCATATAATAACTCAAGAAGATTTTATTGGGGAGCTAAACAGCTCAATAATACTAATTAATTGTGTTTCTTGGACAACTGAGATTGTATAAGTGAAAAGGTGGCTTTGGTACATTTCCCACTACATTGATTTTCACATTTCTGGAACGCATTTCCCCATAATAGTCATTAGTGCACAGAGAAAAGAGTTGGAAAGGTGCGGTAGGAGCACGGCATTCCTGAAATATGATTTGAGATTTGTACTGGATTTGCACAGTTTGCCAGAAATTCAAACTCTGGCAAATAACTTAGCCTTTCTAGGCTGGTTGCCCAATAGGCTGAGTGAAAAAAACAGCAAACCTAAAAATCTGCCAATATTTATGTACCAGTGTGAGATTCAATTGTTTTATTGCGGAGAGAAAGTGACATAAGAGAGAGAGGGAGAGGAGGACCAAAACTGTGAGTCCAAGGAAAAATATGAAGCATTTGAATGTTAGTGTTAAAGAATTTTAAGACCTTTAATTAAACCACCCTAAAAACTCACAAGCTCCACAAAACTGAGAAAGAAAGAAAAAAGAGCAATTGCTCTCTTGGGGCTTTCAGGGCTTTACTTCTACACATATTTTTCTAATTCCACATAGAGGAAAAAGAATGTGCTTTTTCCCACCTGAGAAGTGTTGTTTGGTGATTCATGAAGGTTTCTTCCCTGTCTGGAGCAGAGATTTCTCAGTTACGTACCCCAGGGCTGCGCCATTCCAGAACGGAAGAGTTGGCAGGGAGGGTGTGAGGCCCATGGAGCATTTTGGATCAGCAGGATATTACTTAGTGTCTTGTGTGTATATATTTATATATTGGGAGTAAATGAATTGTTGCACTCAGTGGCATGCAAAAGTAACTAAAAGCCTCTCTTGGCTGCATCATGAACGCTGGTTGCGGATTTTATCTGTGTTTCGAGGCTCCATTCAGCACTGGCTATTATGCTTTCAGGCACTCCATGCAGCTCCAGTGTTATCTCAAAAGCACCATCTTTTTGTCTAACAAATATTCAGCAGCACTCAAAATATAAATCTTATCCATGTGTTCATAGCTTTTCCTTTGAAAACTTTTTCCCCGGTCACATCATCATAAAATTCAAGTTCCACTCAATGGAAATATACAACACAGTCAGTGCCTTTGTAAATCACGATCCAACTGTGTTTAAATCCTGAGGGAGAAGCTTATTCCTGTTTAGTAGTAAACATTGTCTCAAGGAAGTCCTAATGTAAGGCAGTGTGTTACTCAGCCAGGCCCTGTAAAAGCCAACCTAGCTCTGAAAAGACATCCTCTGTGAAGTGGCAAACACAGGCTGGGGAGAGTGATGAGGGAGGAAAAAATGTTGCAAATAAATGTACTGTGATGGCTTAGGGCTTTACACTTTCCCCTGTTCAATAAGGCAGAGTTTATTTGGACTTGTGTTTATCTGAGGAGTGAAGTCTGCACATTAACTCAGTAGCTCTCAGAAAGTAATGAAATAATTAATAATGATAATGATTGACGGAAACTGGAACATCCACCACCATGTTGCTTTTGCTGGCAGTTTGGAAAACGGGTGGTCCAACAATTTTGAGAAACAATAGAGAAAAATATAATTACAAACTTCCAGACTCTAATTTCTAAAAAGACTGGTTATAGATAATTATGTCTCTCTTCTCCATTCTGACACCAACAGCCCTCTCAAAAGCCATTTAATGAAAAGCTGGTGTCATGAGACAAATAACAGTATCAGTGTTATGTGTTGTTCCTGTGAGAATGAGACATTTCTCTCACTCCATACATAGGTATGCTTCTGTAAGTCAGTTTTTGCAACTTTTGTTAAAGATGCAGAATCTTAACATGAGAAAATGGATGTTGGCCGAAAAAAAAAAAATAGACCTTCAGTCTCACTGAAATCATTATCAGAGCCTCTTTAATCGCTGTTGCAAAGTGGAATTGAGCAAGGTGTCCATGTTCTGTCATTAACAGATCGTGTCTGGTGTTGGTCAGATCTTTCAGATCTGGGACATCTGGCTCCTAGCGTGTAGTACTTCACTTTAATAATGAGCCTTCCTTAGCAATATCTGTTTTATTTCTCTTTTCTATCTTGAGAGCCAAAGCCTGTTTCTATCAGGCTACATTTGGATCTGTTTCATGTTTCATTGTCCTCCTGAATGTTTCTGACCACTTATGAGAGTCCTTTGCATCAAGAATAGCTCAGCCTTCAGCACAGTCGGATTGTCAGCCTTTGCAGCGAACACCTTGTGAATCATGTATTTGGCAGAGACGGGAAATTGTATTTGCGCTGGTCACTGGATCTGATACAATGGTAATAAAATTTTTGTCGTTTCTGTATCAAAAGAGATTGTTTATCTCTTTGGATAATGGAATTGCAGGTGCTTGCAAAAAACCCAACATTTTATCATAATGAATATATGCAAGACTCATGGGCTCTGATTTTCTTTCCCTCTTTCTATTTCTGGCTCAGTCTCCATCTTTGTGCGCTGTTTGACTTTCCCTATCCACTCGTTTCTTTCTGAAGTAAGCTGCTCATACCTAGAAACAAATTCAAAGTGTCCCTTTGAGTTAATATACCAAGTCTTTTCATACCCAGAAGAGCCTTACTTCTGAATGATCCATCTTGTCGTCTAAGGAACATTCCTGATGTTTTTTAAATCTCCTGGCGGCGCGCTTTCACGGTGCAGCTCTGGGGATTCTCCCGCAGCAATTTCCTTGGCTTTGTGGTGCACAGGGCGATTCCTGACTTGGGCTACAGGCATTTGTTTTCCTGTTAGTTAGCAGCATTGACCGCAAACCAGCCTGTCAGAAAGGGTGTCGGTTAACATGTTCAGCCACCCCTTTTGAAGCTCGAGGTAAACTGTGAAATAATTTCTTCCCCTGTTGGCATCTTTTGTGAAACTAGAATTTCTCAGCAATCGCCAGAGGCTCTGGAGCAAGCATTATTTGAAGCAGCTCGTAGGATCTATTCCCGTGTTTTAATTTGTGGTCTGACTGCTTGTGTTAGACTCCAGAACACAGTGCAAATGTTCAGTCTCCCATGACACTGAGTAGGGGGCATACAGGCTAATCCTGCAATGTGGCACTCAGAAAGCTCAGTGCAGGAACTCCAAGTTCTGCTCAAAACAAACATACCTTCTGGAGGGTTTCTGCCCAAGTATTTTTTGTGGAGGCCAAAAGCACTTACAGTGCTCGGAGACCCTTCAGGAGTTGTTCCATTGCACCTAGCTGGAAATTTCCTAGCTTTTTTCTGGCACTTTTAACTTTCATGTTAAATGTACATCCTTCTGTGTCAGCTTCCATGTTTATCAAGTCTGTTGTTGTCTTCTGTATGGGAACCACCTTCATCCTTTATGTCAGGCTCTGAGAGGCTGGGAAAGTTAAACAGCCTCCAATGGATGGCTGCCCAGTCTTCTCCGCTGGCTGGCTGGTGGGATCAGAACTCGCTGTCCTTCCCCTCCACTCTTACGCTTGGAATGTAAACACACCTCCTAAAAACAGCAGAATAAACCAGCTGCTATTCACTCTTTTAACCATCTATTGAGCAGCAGACTTCTATGCCATGTTTATAAGGCAGACTGCTGAAATGGAAAATAAGAGTGAGGACGCAACCTCAAGAGGCCAATCTGCCCCTAAGTAGGATCAATTACACCTATTTAACTCCTGATTAATATGTCTCTAACTTGTTCTTAAGAAAAAACTTTAGCAATGGAAAGTCTACCACCCACATAGGCAACGTATTCCAATGCTTCTCCATCTAATACCTCTTCTTCCATTGGCATAATCTACTCAGTAATGAACCCACAATCTCTTCTGCTGCAATTAAAGCCCATTGTTTCTCAGCTGTAATACAAAGAATAACCCCTTCATCGTCCTGCTGGCCACATGTATTTGTATTTTCATCTTCTCTATACTCAATAATCCAAGATCAATCAATTTTTCCTCCTAGATCTTGTTTTTTCCTAATCTAATGACTATAGGCTCCTCCTGTTGGCTTCTACCTCCATTAGGAGCAATGCTAAACACTCATGGTTCAGTGCAACCTCAACAGAACTCACTAGAGTGGAAGAGTTAACTCACATGTCTTACACACCTAAAAATATAAATTAGTGTGGCATTTCTTTCATGTATGTATGTATGTACGTATGTATTTATTTTTAACAGCGAGATGATTTTGGATCATGTTCAATTCATGATCAGCTGTAAATTTCTGAAGAATTCCCAGCTATCTCCCCAAGCTTTGAGCACTTTACCAACTTTTTTCCCTCAGGCCTTCTCTATCTAGTTTATCAGCTCTGTTATTTTTCAGGTCATTCCTGTATTTTGTCAGGGTGATTTTGAGTAACACTGCCTTCTCATGTACTGTCAAGGAGCAACCATTTGGGAACAAAAAAGTGACAAGTTTCTGCTGTGCAGCAACTCTGCTTTGTTCTAGACCACCATGACAAACAGTAGAGGCAGAGGGAGTACATCCTGGCAGTGGCAGAGATATTTTCAGAGCCGTATATCCCCTATAAACTGGTTTTATGAAATGAATAGCACATACCCTATGGCCAGGGATCCTCTGCTTTACTCCACTAACCAAGCTACTGTTGAAAATATTGAACAAAACCAACAAAGGACGGATCTCTGTGCAAGTCTTTCATCCATACTTCCACATATGCCATAGATGTACTTAGGAACAAGGTTTAGAAGGCATGGTGGTGATGGGTTGGTCTAAGAGGTCTTTTCCAACCTTCATGATTCTATGATTCTACGATTTTTGACCATGAGCCCCAGATACACCTCTCTGAGTAAGAGTTTTCAGGCTTTTTTTTTAAACACTCTCAGTGGTAATTTCAGGTACAAGTTATGTCCTCTGCTTAGTTATGAGAATGGCATGTAAAACTGCCAAAAGCCAATCAGAGTCAGAGTGGTTGTCAGCATAGTAGTGGGGGAAATGCAGATGAGCAGGAGTTGGCTGCATCTTTGCTCTCTGGGTTCATGCAGTAGTGCTTCAGGGTAGATGATGTTGAATCACCAGCACTTGCAGTCTTGTTGATCTGCCTGTTCCTGAATTACAGCCTCTCTGAAGTGTGTGTCCTACCTGAGAGGTGGGAGGCATCAGAGTGACATCCTAACATCAAATCCATTGGTTTTGTTGAATTCAGCCCAGGGGTTGTGACATTTAAGTCTTCACAAATGAAAAGGCAGTGAGTCCTCCTCATGCTACACACAGAACTGTTTTTCTTTTCATTCTCACAGAAGAGGTTTAAAAAAATTACACTTGGTATTTGGTTTCCATGCTACCATTCTGTTGCTGTTGGGGGAATGGAGCAAGAAGTAGCTAAGTATTAGTTTACATAATAACATTTCCACATGCTTGTATTTGATTTCCAGTTGTAAATCCAGGTTCCACTAGATCCCACTCTCATGCTGGTACATGTCCTCGTGAAACAGACATAGGGAGTATTTCATCTTATGAATTGGGTATAGAGTTCCCAACTCAGCTGCCCACTAGGAAACTGAAAAGAGATTGTAACCTTCCTGTATTTTTGTTCCTGAAAGGAACTATACTTGATGCTTCTAGGAAGACGTTTAATATCAGTTGCATCATGTGAAGAAGTATTTACAGTTGTTTACACAGTAAACACTTCTATTGCAAGTAGCCTTGGAGATAGCAGTTACAGAAATGTGTTGAAATCTTTAATCCTTGATCAAAGAATGTCTTCATATACACTTCAAAGTGTCAAAAGCACCAGACTTTCTAGTCAGAGTACCCTTTGATTTAGCCCTGGGCATCACTCAGTGATGCCAGCCTGGGCAAGCTGTTCTCAAGACGATCCTTCTGTTGCCCACACACGTCAGAAGCAGACACCAGCTTCAGGAAAATAGTCAAGGGACTGGAGGACTGGAAAAGACTAAGACTTCTTGTTTCGCATCTCAAAATGTGGAGGGTCACTGACATTTGTTTGTTTCCACATTTTTAAAATTTGGTTTCACTCCCAGTAAAATGTTGTGTCAAATCTTAGACTCTGATTTTTCTGGTTGCCTTTACACCAGCTGAGAAATATATTTTTATTGCTATTACATTCTCTTTTTAAGAGACGCAGATGGCATCTTCAGCCTCACACCTTTGCTTTCTCTTGCTTTCTCTGTTATATGCAATCCACAGGCATGAACAAGCATCACCATGCAGATGCCTCCTCTCCAAGGATGCAGAGTACCAGTAAATGCTGCACCTGCCTGCTGTCTTAATTTTCTGGCCATGTGAAAATTCTCTTAATTAACACAAAAAGCAAGAGGAAAAGTCCCACAATTGTTCCTCAAGCAATATTTTTTTGAAGGCAACACTGGCACGAGGATGTCCTTCAGCAAAAACAGCAAGTGTTTGCTGAAATGTTCAGCACCAAAACCGGTACTCTAAAATGAATTTTCTAGATACAAATTGTGATATCCACAGATGATTGTGCAAAATTGCTCTGATTTTGTGAATACTGGGCATTAGAAGTCCTTCCATGCCATACTGGGGTACAATTTTTTTCTGTTCTGTGGAAATTTTTGAGCTGTCAGAACTTTCTTGTTATATACGGGATTGGAGAGTGTAAACATATAAACAAATTATAAAGAGCCAAAAGAACACTTCTATTTAAAAGTCAGTAAACACAATTTGGTAACCTCAATATTTTTGTAACTTTCAATAATTTCTGTTTGGCTTTGATTGCAACCATTTTTTAGAGTGACGATTATAATCCTCACACCCGTGAGGAAGGTGAGATAGCTTTGTTGAACATTTCCAAGTCACAAGGATTCTCCTGTGTGAAACATCTCATCTTATATCCAAACTTTTACATCCGCGGTGTTGGACTACAACAGAACTTCCTTTTTCAGCTGGATAGAGACATTTCCCCCTTCTTGAGATGATTTTTTTTTTCAAGTGCTTCAGCATGCTCCTCAGCTGATGTTACAGAGAAAGATAGATAGTGCTGACCTGACTCCAGCAGGTCTCTTTGTGATTTAGGACTTAACATCTTGTTTCTTTTCTTTCCCCTGACTTGAGCTGTGTCTGGTTTGGACATCTAGTATCAGTTAGAAGTTTATTTTCCTTTTGCTGTCAATGAAGAAATTGAAGTGCTGCATAAGGTGATGCCTGCTCTGTGACATGTGCCCAAGATGCAGATTTCAATTATAGTAACATGAGATACCTAAAGTTCCTTAAGTACACCAAACTGAGAGTGCCACTTACAAAAACTGCCCTCTCCTACCTTCAGAGTCTCATAGCCGCAGGGTGAGCAGTGGGAAACATCTTGTTGGTATGATCCTCATCTCATCATCCACTGGTATTCTGCAGTGTTTAGAGCATCCTCAGAGGAGAGTGTCAGCCCCTGCACATGGACCAAACCCTGGATGAGGATTCCCAGGGCTCATACTGGAAGCTTGCAACAGAACAGGGCCTGTAGTCCAGTTTTTCACCAACAAGGTATCTTTTCTTACACTCAAGATAATGTGCGTTTACCGTAAAGAAAGAAATGTCCCTAATTTGTGGTTATTTACAGCACTGTAAATCAGACACATGCCACGAAGTACCAATAAAAATTGTTTAAAATCAGCCTTAAATAGCTAAACTCTCAACAGCAGCTCATAAAATGAGACTTGGCAGTTCCTAGGTAGTTATGGTTAAATTGACGGTCCTTTTGGGAGTTAAGATAGCCAAAAGTAGTAGTAGTTAGGAGTGAAGTGATAGACGGTAGAGCTTGTTGGTTGAAGAGCCTCCACTACACACTCCTGAGATTTCATATGTTCACTGACCCCAGGCTGGGAGAAGGAGATATTAGACTTCACCACTGAACACTGACTTGTTGAATTGTACACCCTTCACCTATGTAGCACTTGAAACTGCAAAGCCAGACAGAAGTATGAGCTTTGGCATGAAGGATCCCATTGCTGTCTGAATGTAACAGGAGACTTTTCAGGCAGGAAGAAAGAAGGAGAAGTAAGTCCAAAACAGGCTGAAAGGAAGGTTAAGGAAAACTGAAGAAGGGACCAACACCACAAATGAAAAAAAGCCTATCCATAAAGAAACCAGATCTCAGTTCCTTTTAAAAAGTCAGGTGCGTGAGTTATATTAGCCTTGAGCCAGGTCTAACTTCCGCTGCCAATAACCACTTCCACTGCCAATAACCCAAGCTGACATAACAGCAACATTAAGGAGTATGGAGATTTTTTTTCTGTTGCATTAGGCATTGATGTATCTTTCCCCATTTTTTTTTCTTGTCACAAGGGAGCCAAACTCCTTCCTTCATGTTAAACAAGAGGAGTTTCAAGATGGGGCCCAAACCTAAACACTGGCTCAGCACTGCGAAAGGTGCAGGGCTGGGTCTCAGTTCTACTAACGAAGACCAAGTACACTCTGTCTGGCAAACCAGCTCATACAACATGAGCTCACATTCCAGCAGTATCAAAACTGTGCTCTCAGACAGCTGAGCCCTTTGAATCATGCTTCATCTCTTTCCTGCCTTAGGTAGCCAATCGAAGTAGATATTTCACCAGAGCAGCTCCCATCTGGCCACGTCCATCTACACACAATAGTTCAGTTGTGTAGCTCAGTAGTGTTATCCTCTTTGAAATATTAACCTGAGACCAGAGAAATCTGAGGACATTTCAGTGGACAAGTGCAGGCATAGACTAAGCAATGGTCCAAAAGTTATACAGACATACTCAAACTGTCCTGAGTCCAATCCATGCTCTGCTGAAGATCTTGGTGTAGCAGCATAGGCTTGCTGCCATATTAAGGTGGCTACTAATTTCTGAACAGGAATACTTTTTTACACAGATAGCTTAGAGCTGGCAAGCAACAGTTTGCAGTTATTGTGTGAACAAAACTTGGCCTGCAGATCTTTAGAAATGGTTGGATTTGTTAGATTAGGGACCTGGTTCCCTTTGAGGTTCATTCTGATTCTCCAAGAGTCTCACGGATTTTTCAAAATAAAACAAGAATAAAACTGCAATCTGTCATAATTAGAACTATTACCATGACTACTGAATTGAACTTAAGAGGTTTCTGGAGTACTAGAGAGTCTGACATCCTCAGTCCAGGCTCCCTTCTCCTTCAAGTAGATCAAGGTTTAAGAAAGCATAGTCACACTAAGGACTGAGTGAAAAGGAAACTTGAGTTGACGGACTTTATTGCAAAACGTTGAGATTTCACAGCAGGAAAAATAGTGGTATATGTGAGGAAGGTGGCTGTGCTAGGAGACAACTGTACTCTTCACTACAGAGCAAGTGGGTACCTGGAGCAGCAAAATCTCTGCTGCTGTACTAGGATCCTTGCTTTGCCAGAGCTGCCATTTTGAATGGGGAAGTTGTGAATAAGGTGTGAAGCACTGGTGACTTCTGGCTGCTCACAATTACCAGCGGTCCCACCCACTTTTATAATCAAGACTGCTTTCTGTAGTAGCATCTCATGCTTGGCGCTGTGTATCTACACTGGTGGATAGTTTAGGTGGATAAGGTACCAGGGCACATACTGAAAAATAAGCTTAATTAAGGGATAATGAAGAAACAGGTTTAAGCCCATGTGTGCCTTATCTGTACCTAAGTCAAAAGCATTCTTTGCACAGTACATAGGTGCTATTAAGTCTTCCACATCTTTTAACCCAACAGTGCAATAGCTACTTTATGCACTTTACATGTGGGCATCCAAATCCAGGTACTGTCCTCCACAAAAACCCCAAGTTAGAATTTAAATTCAAGACACCAAATGATCAGATGTCTCCAGAATACTCTGTATATTGGCCTCACTCTGCTTGGTGGAACTGCTTCACCGTGAGGCCACAAAGTGAGAACTATAGCTTAGTGATTGTAGCTGTTGTATGAGACATTCCTGTTTATCTTTGCCTGTCTCATGCTTATATCCCATTATAGAGCAATCCTGCTTGTAAAAGGAAACCAGAAATGCAAATGACTAAGGAGAGATAAATGAATATTTAATTCAAACCAGCAAGATGTTGTTTGCAGTTATTTATTTTACTAAAATGGTTACATATGTTGAAACAAAGAAGAGCTATAATAATAATGTTTGTTTTTCCTATATCATAAATAATTATTGAGTCTTCATTAGCTGTTGGCTCAGCACTGATTGTGATTCTTGTTATTTAAAAAAAGACACACAAATAATTCATTAGAATTTGTGTTTTCAGAAAACTCTAAAGCAGCAGTAGAAAAAAAAATAAATTAAAGGAAATGGTAACAAGTAATTATGCCAAGTATTTCTTAAATTTAAATCCACTTGATGTGTATTACAGATTATTCTTTGTGCTTTGATCATTTTAAAGAAAGAACCATGAACAAGTTGTTTATAGTATGGCTTGTCTTCTCCAGTTTTGCTCCAGAGAAGTCACCAAAGGTACCATTTTTACATGACAAATGTAGTTGTCATTTATGCAGACAAAAACACTGTGAATATTCCTAACAGAAAAGTTTGTCAAAATCATTGATTTATTTTCACAAAATATTTAATACCAGAATAACTTATAATAGTATGAACAAAAGTGAAGTATTAACTCTCTGCTATTAGTTATAAACTCACATTATTATGTCAAAATCCAGTAAAGTATCAAAAATTAATGTCACGGAATCTTAGACACATAATGATGCAAGTCAGTAAAACATATACTTCAACTGTTCATACAGTCATGACAACATACATTTCTTGCTTGGCACTTTAAGTCAATGCAAATCAGCAATTTAGAAAACAAAGTAAAAATATATATGTACAAAATATTCTCATATCAAATCATTTTCATTGTACACTAAATAAACCCAACAACATGTTATGTTACATCAAGAAGTTTCCTAAGAAGTCGCACCAAGGCTGATATTTGCAATGTGTCTTGACTATTTTAGTGCAACTGGAACAGCCTATACTTGCAAGTTAGTTTAATCATTAGCACAGTACTGCTTCCAGTGAAGTGGGAATTTGGCCATTAAACTCAGTGGAAGCAGGACTGAAATCTTATCTTGTTCACTGATGGCTCATGAAAGAGGAAAGGGGAGAAGGATAAATAGGAAAAAACCTGACAGGATAACCACAGGAAGAAAAAAATCCAATTCCTAGCAACAATCAGCTCTTTTCCAGTTTTCTGTAACTGATTCAGTATAAATTGTATTTGGCTTTGCCACTGTAAATTGCTTTCATGTACATTCCATTCAAGCACTGTAAACCTCATTAGACTATTGTTATATTATTTAAGAATAACTTGTACACCCTAGAAAACCCTTAAAATAAACTGGGCTTTATGCTAGTTCTTATGCTCAACAGCAGTCAAGTATAGAATGTGACATTTAATACATTTTAGTATCTTTTTAAAACCTTCCAACATTGAATGCTGGGATTTTTCAATGTTTCAAGTCCCATTTGTGTTACTACTGTGGGTTTCGATAGTTTATACTACAGCTTTTTCTCACTGAAATGTGAACTGTCAATCAACTGTCCTCATCTATGCAGTACCTATAAAATAAAAAACATTTAAAACACATTGAAGTAATAATTTCCACCATGGAAACATTTTTGAGCTCCACTGTAAATAATAAATGGCACTACAGATTCAGTTTTGTACAAGAAGAGATCCATTTGTTTACTTATATAAAAACTTCTGTAAGTCACTAGCAAAGCTTTAGAACAATAGAAAATGGACTTTACAGCTAGTCTGGCTAGAACCTTCTCAACTAGAAATCTTTAAGAAGCAACATGTCTGGGAGCATATGTGTAAGTTCAAAATAATCTGAACAATTAACTTATTTCCTAAATTTGTGTGTTCTAGAGTATTGCACTTTTCAAAGGAATGATTTTGGTATTTTAATATACTGCATATACAGGTAAGAAACATGCATAACAATCTCATTGCCACTTTGACAAAACATACTGTACAATTTTTATAACACTGTTGATTAAAAAAGAGAAAAAATGATGTAACAATTTTATTAAGACTTGTCAATTCGGTCAAGTCTATTATGCACAATTCTCCAGGGCCTCCAGCAGTAATGTGTTTAGCCCTAGGCTGCTTAAGCCCACTTGGAATAATACACAAAGTTTAAGCATTATGGCATTGTCATTTTGAGGCATAATACTGTTGTACTATGCCCACGTTATAGCTTATTTTTTGAAAGCAAGGCACTTACTGTAATAGCAATGCAAACACCTTATGCGCACTTTGATTAACATAAAATAAGTTAATGTTTTGATAAAAACAGGTTTTTTTTTATAATTTACATGCCTTTTAAAGAAGCAATCAAACATTTCATTTAATACAACGAAAACGTCAGAATCTGAAGGAACACTGTTTTTTCAAACTGACTGTACTGTAAAAGGGGACCTATTTTCCACATCTGCCTCATATCTGCGAATCTGATTTTGCTGAAAACCAATCCTGTGAGGAAAACGTCCGCTTGACAAGAAAAAGGGAACGCATCTCTTTAAAACTGCTGGACTAATGGCACTTTAACAGTCTTTACTTCTGATATATGTGAGGATTTCTGGATGATGCAGCTGGTAGTTCCCTGCAGTTTGTCCTTCCCTTGGGCGAGGTTTGTTAGGGCCATGGCTGCGTTGATCTCCTTCCAATATGTTTCGTCTTTGCTGGTTCCTTTTCTGTTAGCTGCGCTAGATTCAAGCAATAACAAATAGTTACATACATAGCAGCCTTCATGTAGCTGAAAGGAGCCTACAGGAAAGCTGGAGAAGGACTTTTTATAAGGGCACGTAATGACATTGACAAGGGGAAATAAATGGCTTCAAAATGGAATAAGGCAGATTTAGACTAGATATTAGGAAGAAATTCTTTACTGTGAGCGTGGTGAGACACTGGAACAGGCTGCCCAGAGAGGTTATGGATGCCCCCTCCCTGGAAGCATTCGAGGCCAGGCTGGATGGGGCTGTGAGCAACCTGGTCTAGAGGGAGGTATCCCTGACTATGGCAGGGGGTTGGAACTGCATGATCTTAAAGATCCCTTCCAACCCAAACTATGATTCTATGATTCTACATAGCAGCTACGCAATGTCAGGAAAGCTGTAAAAAGAAACATATGGAGAAATAGCACATTCCCTTACTCACCTTTCACACTTATTTGGTCCATTCTCCAGAGTTTCTGAAAAATAATAATAAAAAAAATTACATCTATTTTCTTTCAGCAGTTTTTAAACAAGCAAATTCATGAAATAGGCACATAGAAAAATGACTCCAGATTAATTCCAAAACTGATACAAAAAAACACCTTTGTTTGGAAACATATAAATGGTCAACTTCACTCAAGTGTCTCTCTGGAGAAACCCATTTTGAGCTTGAAGCAGACACAAGTTAAAAAAACCCACTGTGGAGAAATTTCAGCCATGGAGAGGCTCCTGTGCCACAACTGTGTAAGAACAGGGTGCGCTGAGGCAGAGTTTACTGAGCCTCTCCAGCACCACCCTGACAAGACCAGTGCCAAACTCTGCCCAGTGCACCCTGGAGGGCCCCGTGTTTTAGTTTTATTGGCAACAGTGAGAATAATGCTGATCCTGGAGGTTCACCTACGTTTTGCTGGGTGATGGAGTTTTTCCATACATAAATCCCAAGAACATAAGGAATTACAAAAACTAAAAATAAAACCCAGTTTCATTTCCCTTTAGTGAATGCCCTCTTGTATGCACTAAAAATAGGACTTTCACCCATACACAGATGATGTATGTGTTTTAAAGGCGACCCTTGCCCAGGCTGCACCTCAGTCCCAAAGGCAGGCTGAGCAGGACACAAGGAACAAGCACACGTGGCTAACAGCCTTCAGAGGTGAAATTGCATCACAGGAGTAAGCTACACTTTCCCATCAAGGGTCACATTTGTTCATTCATTAAGTCCTCACATTGCAGAGAAGCCAGAAATATTTGCCGGGCAGAAATCTGTATGTGTTAGTCAGTGGGCTTCCTATCCTAACACAGAAACACATTATAGGGGAATGAGAAGCTGAAGCCTAACCGCAATACCTATGGAGAATGAGTCAAACAAAAGAAAGCATTTCTGCGTGAGCTCTAGTGGCTACATGACCACAATAACTCCTAAATCTTGTAAAGTAATGAAGCAAAATTCCCAACTGATAGTCTACCCTACAGCTAGATTTCAACCAGATTATTAATTAAAAGCTGATCTTTTCTTTAAACAGAGCTTCCAGGTGAATAGGTCCGAAAGCACATTGCATCCCTTGCTAGCACCGTGCTTACTAGTGACTTCACCCACCACCAAAGGGTGGCCAGCCTGCTCTTGGAGCCAACATGCCCAACACCTTGGCACAGCCACATTTGCTAGTGCTTGCAGGTGAGCAACAAAGACCACAGGCTCACCGGAAAAAATGCAGGCAGACCGTCAGTAATTTCACTGGTCAGATGTTTGCCAAGCTGTTTGATTTAAAAAACTTCATGCTTTTGCAAAACAGCTTTATAAATGTGTAAATAAATGTGTATTTATAAATTCACAAGTGAATGAGTCCTGGGGTTTATACGTTGTTCCAGAACAGCATATCTTAAGTCAGTGTCTCTTGATCTCCTAGATCATTACATGGGGGGGGGGGGGGGGGTTCAATCCAGGCAGAAAAGAGAAAACTAAGAATAGAAATATGTGTGTGTGTGTGTGTATATATATATATACACACACATACACACAATTTGCAGAGATGTACTGAATGACACCAAAAGTTTCCTTCTTCATAATGTACTGGGCTACAAACCGTTTTTGAGCCCTGCTTCATTTAGCGTTTGCTGGTTGTTTTTTTTTTTTTTTTTTAAATAGAGACAGTGTTAAAGAGGAGGTTTAGGACTGAATAGGTCAGTAGGTATAGAAATGGAAATGGCAAGTAACAGAACACTGCTGCCAGAGCAAACCTGGATATAAATACACCTCTCTCATGCATCTGTCAGTTTCTTTTGCTGTTGGAAAATATTTCCTATGAACAAAAAAATTGCTTGTACAAACTTCTGAGGAAAGTAGGTGTGAATGGTGACACACATTCCAATTCCAGCATTTATTTAAAGGAGAATTTGCAAATATTTTTTAGTGGTGTTTAGCCAGCTCTAAAAGAAAGCAACTTGCCCAAGGTATAAAAATGCAGCAGCAAAGCTAAAAAACACATCTAGGACCAAAGAGTTGTCCATTCTTTTTTGCTGGAGATCTTTTTTTATTCCATTCAGATTTTATATTTTTTAAACAAATAATTTGTCAGAGAAATCTGAAACTGGGTTACAATAAAAACATAACTGATAATTTGCAAAGCTCTCACTAATAGCTGCTGTAAGAGCATGTTAGTACAAAGAAGTCTGACAATCCATCATCTCAATGCACTTTTTCTTGCCAAAAATCCTTTACTGCTATGACAGCGTATCTTCTTTTGCACTGCTGCAGCATCCAAGGAGCTCAGATCTGTCTGAATAGACCTTAGTGAAGGAAATAAGTATGATCACCATCTTTGGATGAGGAGAACCGTTATGAGAAAGGCAAACAACCAGTTCTTCAAAAAATGTTGGTCCCCTGTTCCTTTCCCTTCAGAGGGGAAAGAGCTTTGCCCATGCTTCCAGGCCTTCCTTGAGATCTTGCAGGTCAAGCCATAGTGACCAAACTCATAAAGAAGGCTTAGCTTAGCCTGGCAGAACTGTAGTCTGGACATGTCTGGCTTTTACTGACAAGAGAGGGAAGGTAGAAGGAAATTCTTATTGAATTTAGAAAAATTATGTGAATCTTGCCCAACATTAGCTTAGTCTTCATCTTTAGATAGTAGAGCAACCTGCCTGCTCTACTTCAGTTACTAACTTAAGCTTTTGATAAACACAACTTTGACACTTTACATACATGCAAAACTATTGCAGTCTATTTTAACTGTATGAGCAGAATGGTGAGACTAGTGAATGAATGTAACTGAAGAACAACATTTCCAGCATATAAAGTGTTTGTTCTGTTATACAGGGTTGAAAAGATGCACCATAGTTGCCCTCCCCAAGCACTGTGAAAATCTTCAATCCAGTATACTTCCTAAACAAACTACAGTTGTGCTCAATCACGTATTGATTAGGGGAAAGCCAAATCTATTAGCTGATGATAAGAATAATTTGTTCTGTCTCAGAAAGCAATGTGGGAAAGCATGTTGGTAGGCTCTCAGCAGATCTTGAGATCCTTAACATTAAACATCAGAAAAATCTTATTTTTGTTAGAAGTCCTGCATTTTCTTAAAGAAATTTGTTACCTGCTCTACAATTGGAAAGTTTAAAGCACTGTGAAAATGGAAATGCAATCACATACAATTGGAGTGGAGACTGGCATAAATCATCCCCCTTACTGGTGCTTCATTTTTCTCCCATTGCAAGCATCCAGAGAATCAGCTTTTGCCTGGCCAGGAATGTCTCATTCTTCTCTCACCATCCACCCAAAGAAACCAGCGATGTAGGATATTTGTTCCCTCTTGTTTATAGTAGGAAGTCACTATAAATCATTCACAAATGGAATCTTGTATACCTTTCCATTAGTATGAGTTTTCAGTATACAGTTTACCATAGCACTCAGTGCCAAGAGTGTAGTCACTGGACAATACCAGCTTTGTGATACAGTATGGCATTTTTCAGGACTCACATAATTATTAATAATACACATAGCATACATATATATTTCTTTTTCACCATGAAATTTCTTCATAAATATTCACTGGCTGATCCTGACAGCTCTCTTGCAAGGTAGCTTGCAGTCCCATTTTAGCAGAGATGGAAATGAGTCTCAGAAGTCCAAAGACAACATGGCTAGGCAATACTTTGACCATTTATGTCAAGAGCATTTCAGAGCAGACTTTTCCAGGTTTTCTCCTATAGTTAAAATATTATCTTTTGTTCTTCTGCTATCAGAGAGGCTCACCCAATGCAAATAAAACCCAGTGTTCTTGAAAGCAGTGTATCCACAAACTGAATTGTAATCCACTTTCCTCCAGTGCACTGCCACTACATTTGACTGTTGTCAAAGTGATATTCAAATAATTAACCAGAAGATATATATATATATATAATACATACGTACACAGTGCCCTTTTAAACACCATATCCAGTATTAGAGAAGAAACCCAGTGTATAAATGTTGTAGCATATGTCTACTCCAATTTACCACATATAAAAGCTCCCTGGCTACGTGGTGTTGCAGCACATTCAAGTATTTCAAAACAATTCAGGCCCTCACAGTTCTTTGAGTCCAGACTCATAACTTTCATATACTTGGATGCCATTCGGGGTGTGCTAACTAATACTAATTTCAATTACATTTTATCCCTTTGAAATAGGAATTTTGATCTAAGAACATTGCATGTGTGTGGTAATGAACTGACTTCAGCCAAAGGTCCTGCAGGGAATAGTGAAGGAAATGCTGACTGCTTACGTAGGACCAAGAAGCATCCACGTTTCTCTCAGACTTGGTGTTACTTCTACACTGTTCAAGCCAAACTGCAACAACTGGCACAAACTCTGCTTTGTGTTATCAGGTAACACTGACAAAGCAAAGACGGCTGGAAACCAAAAGGGGAAAGAATGTGTGAATGAGAGAATGAGACAGACAGAAAAGGGCGCTGAATATTATACAGTGGAAAAAAAATGGACATGGAAATCAAGATGCTGTAAGCTGGTTCCACATGGCTGTGATATTACTTGAAGCTACTTGAACATGTACAGATTCCTCATGAATTACACACCACCTATTCTCGCTCAAAACAGAGGGGAAAAAAAAGAACTGCTGGCCCCAAATGGTGAATACTATAAAATATTTGTTGGTTCAATAAAAGGTCCTGTATAACTTATCTTCATTTTAAAGTTGGCAGTGTTATTCAGCTGTTTCTCTCTCTGCCTTTCCTGAACTTTCTTTTGTTGGTTTTGGAGACTCTTGCTTAACATGTGTTGACCAGCATTTTCAAAACAAGCAAGAGGAGGAAAAAGGGAGGAACAGGAAATAAATGGGGCAGCTGAATGAAAAATGAAGTTTACACGTGTGAGTAAATTAGTGGTGAGATGAAGTATTTCTGTAGGTCACACACAAAACACACACACACTGTCCCTTGAGTATCTAGTATTTTCCAAACCACAATTTCAGGGCATATACAACTTTCAGATCTCTGTTTTTCCAAGAATAAAATTGGGTCAACTGGAGCTAATACTCCCCTACTCTTCTACATTGATCCAGCTTCTTTTCTCCAAAAAGATCCCAAAGTAAACCATGGATCACACAGTATCACTAGCATTCTTCTACCTCTGAGAGGGAAAGTGGCTTAGTACAGGCTGCTCAGCAGTGCAAAGGAGGGAAAGGTAACAAGGATTTATTACCATGACAAAGATTTATTACCATGCCCTTTTATTGGGTGAACTCTAGGCCTAGGTTCTAGAGAAATTTCCTTTTCTGCAAAGCTTTCATTTACCACTGCTAGTGCCTTCTTCCAGGAGGAGGTTGTGGAGCAGCCTGTAATAATGGTCACCCCCATGATCCTGACACCTCATTTTTTGGCTTCACACACCAAGTATAATGCCTGACCACATCAGCCATCATCCTTTCAGATAAGCAAGATGCACAATGACAACAGAAGGTGATGAGGCACTGGCACAGGTTGCCCAGAGAAGCTGTGGATGTCTCATCCCTGGAAGCACTCAAGGTCAGGCTGGATGGAGCCCTTGGCAGCCTGAGCTGCTGCAAGGGAACCTGCCCATGGCAGAGGTGCTGTAACGAGATGGTCTTTGGGGTCCCTTCCAACCCACACCTATGATTCTATGAAGTTATGTTCACAGCGACTGTTACATCAAGTACTTTTCTAGTTCTCTGGGGGTCTTTCAGGAACACCTCTAGCCCTGGTCTGACTTCTATTAAGACCCACAGGTTGGGTCTTGCGAATCTCTCAATTGGAAATCTCCCTTTGCCATCATGCCCCAGACCGAAGCTTTTCAGGGAAAGCTTTCTCTGAAATTTTCTTGCACCAGAACATCAGATCTAAGATTGAACAGCAAGGTACTGGTTTACTCAAGTTTTTTTCCTGAGTACCTAGGAAGCTGGTACTTTTTCCCTGTGCAGTCTGGAGACTGCTGAAGAGGGAGTAGGCATTTAGTTACAATTTAATACATGTGATCTTTGAGAAATGAGTGTATGTGCCCACAGAGACTGGGATAGGTGTATTTCATAAGCCATAAAATAGAATTAAGTTTGCAGATCTACATTAACATTTGCATTAATAAGTTCACGGAAAGCACCACATAATAGTAGGCTTGGTCCAAATGGTCTTACAGTCTTGGGCTATGCACCTGCATGTAAGAATTTATTAGTTAGCAAACTAGATACAAACCTGGTGTAAATCAGTTCATTGTTCAGGTTGTCATGGCCAGCTCTCTATTTCCCATGGCTACTGACAGTGTGTTCTCTTTGCTGAGATTCAGGGCACTGTGTAAGATTTGTTTTTTCAGCCAGGCTTTAGTAGAGCTTATAATAGGAGTCAGTGCCTTGTGGCATTAGAAGCAAATTGTTAACGAACTGAAGGTTATATGGTATTGTGTTCTTTTCAGGTTTGCTGCAAAGCTGACTGAATCAAATTTTTCCTCATTGAGTTGGCATGTAATTAGTCGTGTAATGTTGTTGAACACCCTGGTGATAGTCTCCTGTGTGCATTTCATAATGGATAAACAAATATCTGACTTAAGTTTCATTTTTTTGTGTGTTATTTGGAAAGGGATTTACAGTATGTGCTATGCTGACTAGAAGGATGAAGTATTCAGCCCTCCTATTGCAAACCATTGTGGGTTAACATCAAGAAACAGGTTAGGCAGCAGAGGAGGGGGAGGGTGAAATAAAGGAAAGAGGAGAAAGGGAAGGAGGAAAAAAGAAATAAAGGAATGGCTATGGGAGATGTTAAAAAAGGAAATAAGAAAATGGCAGATGAGAATTTGCTACGAAAAAGAAGAGTAAGGAGTATAGAGGGAGAAAATGAACCAGAGTATTCATTTTCTTAATTTTAATAGAAAAATATCCTTTTCCCACCCAGGAATTTCAGTGTTGTGCAGGCAGGCACGTTCAAGCTTTCACTCTGGATCTAGAAAAGTTTAATTGGAAGTTCTTAGAGCCTAAAATAAAGCTTTAAAAGTAAAAAGCTAAAGTCAAATGCAGCCAGGGTAAGCACTATTACACTCCAACCCGATTGTTTTTCATTAAAAATGCGGGGTGAAAGGGAGGGTTTCAAAGCCATATTTCAACTCTAGGCTGACACTACAGCAGTAAAATCTGATTTTGTTATGCTAGTTGGCTGTGGGTTTGGGAGCAGACCCTACATATGCAGTGTAAGGTTATGATATAAATGCATGCACAGAGGATATTTTCAGAAGTCTCCCGCACAATTCAGAGAAATGCGTCCCCCGGCTCCCACAGCTCTGCTTGATACAGCTCCAGGAGCCAGCTCCTCTCCTGCCCCCTGGGCTGCCAAGCAGGCTCAGACATGGCATGGACTGCACAAAGGCAATTTAAATTACAAGGTGCTGTATTTTCAGGCAAGTGGAAGAACTCCTACACGACTGCCAGAACTGATTTCCAGAATGTGTTTAGCCAGCAGTACTGAGTAAAGAATGGGTAAGTCTGTAAGTTAGAGGAAACTCACTGTTTCTTTCACTTGCCCGTAAGACAGAAACAGATAAGTATGACCTTTTTCAGCCCGGCTACTTCCAGCTACAGCATGGGGTACTGTGCGTCCACTGGGATGCACACAACACTGATGTCCAACCAAATACTAAAACCCAGATACCAAAGTTCCAGCTTTGATCACAGCTACAGAAATTCAAGTAGTTTGTAACAAGGTACATAGGCACATATACGTGCCCAACAGTCAAACATACATAAGGTCAGCTGTAGGCTGTGAAAAGGGTTCATAGTAACTCCAGAAAAATGTTGCACAAAAGATTCTACAGATCAATGGACTGCACATGAAATTTTAAAAATATATATTTATGTCTATAAGGAAATATTCAGATACTCAGATACATATTTGTATCTGTACCTGCTTCTATACCATGTGGGGATAAAGATGAGAATTGCAGTCAGTCTGCCTTCCCACCAAGCATACTGTGAGATACAGCAGTAAGGCTGCTCGTGGCACTTGCTTGGTTGCCACCTCCCCAGAGATGCAGGACTGACCTGCCTGCAGCCAGAGCCAGGATGGGAGGTAAGACCCTTCCCCCACAACCTCAGCATCACTGTGCAGCTGCTGCAAGACCATTGCAGGAGGGAACACGAGCCGAACATCAGTCTTATCACCACCCAGCAAATTGTGATGACAACTGACAGTCCCTTTGACAGTCCCTTGTGCCACAAAGTCAGGTGTGGGGCCAGAGGAGCTGTTCAAACCAGCCTTTTCATATATGTTCACATACCTTGTCAGTCTCTGGATTCTGACCCAATCCTGGACCTTCATCTTCAGCAGTGCTGAACACTTGCAGGTGTAAATGGGGTGAACATGAGCTATGCTTTGAGCTCATGAAGAGGCACGAATACATGAGAATCCTTGATGTCTTAGGTATTCAAAAGTAAGCCAATATCAGAGTGGTGTAGTGCCTCAGTTCCCATCTGTGAGATCCTACAGACGTGATGAAAACAACTTCATTCAACTTTGTGAAGAACCAGATGGAATGTGTCAGAGTGCTGAACAGCACATCATTAATTGCCTTCTCCTCAGAGAAGCTCAGCTGCATTCACTTTAGGCTTTGCTGCAGTATGAGTACCTGAGTGAATGAGCACCTGGTGAAAGCAATGAGCACCTGGTAAAGATGTGAGCTAGGATTTGATGCCCTTTGCAAACTGGGCTATCTCACATTTGTCAGTAGTCTCTCTTTCCTCCTCTAGTTAGAGATATGATAGAAGCTTTTTTATGTTGCAAATGGAGGAATTACAGGAACCTACACAGAAAGCAGTAGTCACACACACCCTGACCTTACTTACAATAGATAGCAGAAAGTGCACTGAGTGAACTGCAGGGGGAATAGTTGCCCATGGATTATTTTCATCTCCAGTTGCACAAAAAACATTTTACGGTTTGAATACAATTTTTTAGTTAAGTTTCTAGTTCTGCTGCCTTTGCTTTTCCCTTGTGAAGCTACTGCAGCATTCGTGCTCCTGCCCACCACAACTCACACTGTTATTATTTCCATTACGGTATTTCTTCCCAAACCTAAACATTCCCAGACACCTTCTGAACAGGCCCTCAGAGATTCTAGTAAACTGGGAAGCATCTCAAGAAGGGCTGTGTTTCCAGTTCTCCTATTCATTGAGACAGTGTAGCAAAGCAGGCAAAAGGAGGAAGGTTCTTGGAGCAGAAGAATTGTGTGACCAGAATTATTCAGGAAGCTGCACTGATTTGCCAAGAGCTTTTGAAGAAGCAGAAACAGCTCCTCCTTCTCCAAGCATCATCTTGCATTTACAAATGGTTTGAGTCTTAGTGCAGTGCAATTTCAATTACTCAGCAGGAGAACTTTTCTTAGAAGAGCTGATAGACTGCCCTGGCTATCATGGAAATTGGTGCAGCACAACAAATCACCAAGACTGCTCTTGAATCCTCAAGGAGCCGCAAAACCTTAGCGCTGCAGATGCTTGCTAATTGAAAGCTGTAAGAGACATTCACAGCGGAGTCTGCGTAAGACAGATGAGGCTCCTGAACTCCAAAGGAGCATGTGTGGGAGGTCCTGAAACAGTAGTAGGCCAGCATTTAACGTTGCAAAGGCCTTGGATATGAACAGCTTTGTGGAAGAAGGCGGAATTGCTCTTTTGGCAAAACATGTGAAACCGTCTGTGATAACAGGCATGCGAGCAAAGATGACTGAACAAATATTTGCACTGAATGCCTTGTCAGGACAGGGGAATTGCTACTGATAGGATCTTCCAACGTTACCGCTTCTGACAGTCTTACAGACTTTGCAGATGTTTATTGGCCACTAAATCATTCTTCAAGAATGTTGGCTCCATTCCCAAAACTGAAGAGTCTGAATGTGAGGGGGTTTGTTATTCAACACACACTGCTGCTTTTGGAGACAGCAATTTTTGAGAAACCAGCTCTCAACAGCAGGGAAGCATCATCAACTGATAACAATGTAGGACTGGGTTCAGACTTCTCAGAACTTAGGGCATGAGGCACGCCCGCATCAGGATGTCACCACACCACGTGGGGACACTGCCTGAGCTGTCAGAGCAAGGCCACATCAGTGGACCTACACTGCAGCAAGGACTGCTGGAGGAAGGCAGCACTTAGCAGCCCATGCTGAGCTCGATATACTTCCTGCAGTTCTTGGTATAGCAAAAAGACTGCATGAATTTGTGGGCCTCTGTAAAACTCGCCCCGCCATGCTGCAGATTGTTGTTCCACTCGGCTCCTCTAGCTGTAGGACACATCGCGCAGCAGCCAGGCACAGTCATACCCTCTGCTGTTGATCCCAGGAAGAGCAGTTTGCATAGATGCAGTGGCTGAGCTGTAGAGCACCATGAACCATGGGATTTCAAGCTAAGCACATTTGCTTTCAAACAGAGAGCAGCTGAACCATGGGCAGCATGCCCAGACTGTTTGTCTGAAAGAAGATGCTGATTCTCTGAGATCACTGCAAACAGCGCTCACCTGTAAAAGCTTTGCTGGCCAGTGGAAACACATCAGCAGTGATAACAGCTGTGACAGTGATAACACATGTCTTGTAAATAACAAGAAAAAAGAAAAATCCTTGCCTTTATACAAATAAACCAATACATTACTGAAGCATTATGTACTGTCACTAGAATGGACAAATGTACTATCTGGAAAGATTAAATATATTTTTCCCAAAAAAGGCAATAATTGTCTTCAGTAGTGTAGCCCATGTCATGACAGTGAATATGGTCTAAGAGCATTAAAAGCCAACTGTCTTCTCTAAAACCTAATTTTGTTGCCAGCTATCAGCCTCCAGCATCACGGGCAGCGTTGCCAAAAGCATTCCCTCATAATGCTTTTTCTCCAACTCAAATGAATACTGTTTGTTTAGAAATGTCAGGTTGCTGAAGCAGAGACAGTGTGCTTCAAGAATGTGTAAGAAAGGTGCAGAAGGCAACAGTGTCATTTTCACTGAGTGCTTGTTCTACATTAGCTCATGCAAGTTTCCCTAGAAGACAGGAGACTTCTGTTAGGGAATCATCTGTTACAATTTGCTGTAACAGGGACTTAAAAAACGCATACAAGTTTATGACAGAGCCTTATGGTATTTATGGTTAAATCAAGTGACAAGCTTTGAAAAACAGCCTTTTGGCAAATGTGAGTAATATGAAAGATCTGTAGATCAAAAACAACTCTGAAATTTTATCAGCATGCATGAACATTTCTCTTACCACAAATCAAAAAAATAACTTCACAAGTGAGGCTTTGGAACTGAGGGAAAGTGGGCTTACATATATGCACAAGGACATGCAAAATGTCTGCATTCACAGAATACAATACCTCACATGGAAATCAGTATGGCTTTATTGCTCATAAATGAACTTTATCCCAAAGTAACATGTATTTATGTAGCTTACTCATATGTCTTCCCTGATCTGCTAACTACTTTCAAAAGGGCAGTCAGCATATGCCACAATCAAATATTTGTATAACTAGCCCTGCAAGCTCATCTTCCTTTTAAGAGTTAAAATCCTGGATTCCCACTTCTATAAAGAAAAGCATACAACAGCAAGCCATGGCTATAGACATAAATAGCATTCATAACTTTTTTTAGTATCTACACTGAGAAAAAAATGTGAGATGCTTTGATTCCCACCCCACTGCCCAACTCCAGGCTTTGAGCCCTTGGACAGAGGATGAGATGAAAACTCTGGACAGCCATGCAAGTCAGGCATCTACAACACAAAGATTTCAAGGTCTGTGAATTCATATGCTTCTCTAATTATCTCACAGCTATTATTAGTAGTACACCTGTTTCCACTTTTAGAACAATAAAAGCTTTTTCTTTCATTTTGCTAGAGTTTTTACTTCTTTGACTGGAAGCCTGCAAAGGGTCTGCAAAACATACACAGCAAATCGCACTCACACATGTACATAATGCCTATTTTCTTCCCCACTCTTCTTCCACAACACTGGGCAAACAGACTGTGTCCCCATAGCAAACACTGTGTTTAAAGGTGCAGATTCACCACTTTGTGTGCCGGTAAAATCTACCCAGTTGGCTACCACCAACCATCTCAGTCATGTTGAAAGACAGTATGTTTCACATTGGTCATATCTGCGGAGCTTACTAGGTTGGCAAACTGCAAAGACATGTCAAGACTCCAGTATGGGAGCAAGCAAAAAAAAGAGCAAAAGAACTAGATAAGCTCAAGCAAAGACAGCTGTGTTTTCATGACTGACAGTTACCTGAGCAACCACTGAATTGAGGATGTGTGACCACCAACTCAAATTCAGGTGGAGATTGAGATCTTGGAAAAAGGTGGACATTGCAGGGAAAGTATGAATATGTATTAGGCAAATAATGAATATATACATTGTAATTGCAAATAGTCATGCATGCAGAAGCAAAGGTAGAGAGCTGCTTTGGGCATTAACCCTCATTCTTTCACACACTATAGTAAAGGATACCTGCTGATTACAATTACAATTAAACTGTTAAGTTACTGGATGTTTAGCTTCATGACACAGTATCATCCTCTTTTCTATCGTCTTCTTTCTCCTCCTCATTTCAAACTTTAGGCTCACTTTTATTTAGGTGCAATGATAGGGAAAGAAAAACCTGAAGCAAGAAGAGATTCCATTGCCAGTATTCATCTGAGACAACCTGGTGGGATGATACATGGTGTGTGGAGACAGAGGCATACTGTAGCAACACATGAAATAGGAGGCTTTGCTTGGCTACTGACATTAAGATGTCACCATAAGGATTTGTCAGAAATTTGATATTTTGATTGCAAGTCAGAAAGAGAAAAAGGCAGACTGGGAAATATGACTTGTGGATAACAGGCACAAGGACTTTGGAAAGTTTCCCCTGCATATGAAGTTAGGCATGTGCAATCTCCCCCTCAATTATGTGTAGGTTGGCTTAGACAAAGCATTTCACATGAAAAAAAACCCATCCCTACAGAAGTGTCTGAAAGCAGAGATTCTGGCAGCGGATGAGAGTCATCTACTGTAATTACTGAATGTAAAGTTTTGAGGAAGACTTCTTATATTTTGCTTCTTTACACAAGACTCCAAATGCTGTAGCCTCTATAATCAAGGGAGCAAAATGCTTTCTGTTCAAATGACTGACAACGTAAAAGCAGCAAATTAGCATATCAAAATGAAGTCTTAAATTGTACTGCACTTTGAATACTGGTCCCTCCTTGCCTTGCCTTGCCTTGCCTTCCTTTTCCTCCCTTTTCCTTCCCTTCCCTTCCTTCTTTCCTTCTCTGTATCTCAAGAGAAAAAAAAAAAAGAGTTGTGGAAAAAGGTAGTAGGAGAATACATTGTAGAAAAACTGGCAAAAGCTATAAACAGAAATACTACCTTTCCAAGAAGGATGAAGATAGTACATAGATATGTCGGGGTATGAAGTCGGCTGCCTAAATATTATTGTACTTGCACAACTAATTTATAAAAATATATGCTTTTCTGTTTGAAGGAAAACAAAGAAAAATTTCTGATGATGCAAAGAAGCTTCAAATGAGCTGACAGCTCCATCTCTAACCATTGTTCTTGTTCTCACAGATTCATGCAAGATGCATTACTTTACAAAACATTCCTCATTTCTAAGGAGCGGAAAGGACGCCCTCCTTTGGGCAAATATACACTTTTCATTCATTTGGACAAAATAAAATAAAATAAACAGAATGAATTCCCAATCAACACTCGTTAATTTGAAACACAAAGAACTCTCCCATATTGAAAGCAGATTGCTCTGTAAAAATGCTTGTTTTCAAGGTCATAACAGTGCTGGCAAAACTCAAAAAAGTTATAGTCCAACTTGCTTGTGTTCAGCTGTGTTTACTTAGCCTCAACTTGACAAAAGTCTGCCTCTGATTATACATAGCAGTCATCTGCTCACAGATAAATAGATATTACACAAACGTTTGGAGAGAATGACATTTGGCTACCATTATTTTTGGAATAATTTACCCTGCATCCTGAGCTTAAAACACCAAAGTGATTCATAATGTTTTTTTGGAACCAAGTATTTCCATTTGACAAATAAATTGACCTCTATGACCCTTGTATACTTTACATTGTGCACTTCAGTGAAAAAAAAAAGAAAAAAGAAAAAAGAAAAAAAAAGAATAAAAAAAAGGTAATTTTTGTGAAATCTCCTGTACATTTGGAGAAGGTAGATTTATTTATTCAGGCCTTCCTCTGCCCAGAGCAACTGCCACACCTGGGCAGAGCCCAGCCCCTGCACTGCAAACACTGCACAAGATATCCCACTAAAGCAACCCGTGAGCAAATGCACAGAACTCAGCTACCTGCAGAGAGGCCACCTGCAGCTAAAGTCCATGCACACATAAACCTAACAGCAGTGCCAGAGAAACAAATGTATTTTCTATTTCAAATGTACTTATTTCAGACATAAACTTTATAGCTTTCTGTTTATTATCTGTAGGAGGAAAAATGAATACATACTGCTCATGCTCCCAGATGCCAAACTGAAATTCTGCCTTATCTGAGGCAGATAGATCATAGAATCATAGAATGGTTTTGGTTGGAAGGGGCCTTTAAGATCACCTGCTTCCAACCTCCCTGCTATAGGCAGGGACACCTCCCTCTAGACCAGGTTGCTCACAGCCCCATCCAGCCTGGCCTCAAATGCTTCAAGGGAGGGGCATCCACAACCTCTCTGGGCAGCCTGTTTCAGTATCTCTCTGCCATCACAATAAAGAATTTATTCCTAATATCTAGTCTAAATCTACCTTCTTCCATTTTAAAGCCATTTCCCTTTGTTCTGTCACTACACACCCTCATAAAAAGTCCTTCCCCATCTTTCCTATAAGCTCCCTTCAGGTACTGGAAGGCCGCTATAAGGTCTCCTCAGAGCCTTCTCTTCTCCAGGCCAAAGAGTCCCAAATCTGTCAGTCTGTCCCCATAGGGAAAGTGCTCCATCTCTCTGGTCATCTTCATGACCCTTCTCTGGACCTGCTCTAACAGTTCCACATCAGATGTTTAACAACATTTATATTTCACAGCAGACCTACAATTTCTGTGATGTGGATAAAAATTGTGTCCAGTTAGAAAAGTTACTTAGCTTAGAGCACTCTGTGCTATAAATTATCGAGAAATAAGGTAAAAACTTACAAATAAATTATAGTTACTTCTCCCATTCCTCCCCCGGTGCCTATTCCTAGTTCTCACTCTATAAACCCCTACCCGTTCCCAAGCACTGACTGCCCCAATAGTGCTTCCACGTCAAATCCTGGAACTATCAAGAGCAATTCAAAGCCCATTAAGAATACTGCCACTGCTGTACATTTAAAGTGGAAGATTTTTCTTGAGAATGACAACAGATGGGAGAATAAAACCTAGACAAGACAGAGAGACAGACAGATTAGTTTCTGTAAAGTTAGCATGCTTTCGGAAATGTCTTTTCAATTAGAATACCAAAATTAAGAAAGGCTCTGATGCAATAGGAACCATATGTGTTTGACATATCCAGCTTCTCTATCTTTGACATCTAAATATTCCGTTTAAAGAAAATTAAGACATTTGTTTATGAAGAACTAGTTTATGTGTTTACAAGACTAAGCTGAATGTTTTTAGATGCAGTGATTATATACTAGTCATTTCCTCTCATTTTCCCTTGATTCAGGAAGGAATATTGCTATGAAGATGGAACGTGTTCTGTATGTGAACAGCTGAAGGTACAGAAAGCAGATTTCTGTCACGTGGAACTAACAGCTAATTCCTTCTGCAGAGGCTGTTTTTCTACAAAGACCATGTATTAGGAGCTCATCACGTTGTGATGCAAAACCCCACTCCTTCAGAAGTGTGTTAATGGTCACAACCCGAAGAAGAGTTAATTCAGATGGAATCCAGGAAAATGAGGCAGCACAGAAACCTCATCAGCAGTCCAATCACATGACAAAATGTGAGGCATCTCCAAAGCCACTGCCTGCCAAAAAAAGAAAGGCTGCTGCAAGAAAAATACTTTCACAGCTTGATATCTGGGTCTTGTGACTGCTATCCAAACAAGGAGTAAAAGTGGTACTATATAATGTGGCAGGGTAAACAGAACCACCCACTCATCATCACCAATCATGTTTTTAATTCAGATAAATTCTGTTTCTTTAAAAAATGAGGGGGTAAAAAAGAAACAAAGCCTTTTGCTCAACTTGAAAATTATACGTATAATCTGATCTGGCATGACATATTTTAGGTTCATATATACCATGAACTATATAGGAATACATGATCTGCTATGCCAGATCAGACTAATGGTGCATCCCAGGCAATATCCTTTCTCAGCTACTGACCAATGTTCATCCCAGGGGAGCACAAAAGCATTGCTCTCAGCTCGATATAGCCAGCAGGTTAAGAAAGTTTTCTATCTGCCACTTACAGATGACGATCTGAAAATTTTTCCAACAGGTGATCTGATCTGAAGATTACAGAAGTAGACTTGGGAGAAGTTCAGTCTTTCAGGAATGCTGGATAAGAGAAGCCTCCACATTTTGCTGACCTGTCTTACACTAGCCTGAAAACTAGTTACAGTTTTCAAAACAGGTCTTGGTAGGAGTCTCCAAAGCCTAAATTGGGAATGATGAAGCCAAGGTATGAAAATGCTGTATTTCTTCATCCAGCTTCATTAAGGGTGCAGATGTACCAAGAAATAGGCGCACACACCACACAAACAGATGTCCTCTTGCCACCAAAACTGGGGTACTTCTTAGCTATGAATTTAGTTCAGGTTTTCACTGAGTCATGAGCGATACCTTTGATCAGTCTGTCTTGTGTTTTAAGCAAGGTCATACCCTTTTCTAGATGTGCCTTTGCTCCTAGCCTGACTAACACAGAAAAAAAAATGCCAAGAAATAGTAATTAGATTCAAAGGCGCCTTCCAAGCAGAGTAGTAAAATATCTCTTGAATGCATATCCACCTTTATCCGTCAAACACTCTGAGAGGGAAAATGTCAAACCTTATTTTGAATTGTGAAAAATGCTTCTATCACTTTGTCTAATTTATACTAGAGCTCTTTCAACTGCACCCAAGATTCCTAACAATATTTCCATCATATCTACTTTACTTTCTTACCTTCATTCCTTGTCTCTCCTTTCTTCATCAGTCTTCCCTTTTCTCTTCCTTTTTTTCGTTCTTGCTCTCAATTCTGCATTCCCCTTTCCTCACCTACTCTCCCTTCTTTACTATCTTCCAAAAGTTTCTATCCATTATTTTCCCACCTGTATTTATTTCTTGATTGTACGTTTTCCTTTTTCCCTTCTCCTTCTCTCCTTTCTTTTGCCTTTCGCCTCCTAGAGCTAAAATGATACTCCAGCAATAAGCTACCTGAAAAGCGAGTTACATCTTTTAAGTCCATTGTCAGTACTAAAGGGATGGAAAGTGTCTCAAAAAGAGCTAAATGACTATTCCAGTCCCTGCCTCGGACAAACAAGTGTAGCTGCCACTGACAGCTGGAGGAGTTCAACGCCTGAGTCAAGTAGTTCCCCATTTTCTACCAAGCACTGCTTTGTGTGGGAGTCCTGCTATAGCAATCTGTCCCCACACCAGGCCACGCCGAGACAGACAGAATTACTTGTGGTGGCCGCAGGGTGTTGGTGATGAGAAAAACAACTCAGATAGTGTAAGGCCTTTCTTCCCTCTTGACTGGGAACGTGCATCTAACATAAGCTAAAATTTTGCTGAAACTGAAAAGAGCAAGGAAAAAATTGGTATGAATGTGGACGCAGATACACACTGCTTCACACCCTGATTCTGATGGGTATTTAAGAAAATATCAAACCATAGTAAGAAAAGTTCCTGGTCTGGCATGCACAGCGTAATTAATACTGTAGCTAATGAAAATCTTGTGAGACTCCTCTCTCTCTTGGCTTCTGGGAGAGGAAGAAGGTGAAAATCACTCCTGGTTTAACGTCCCTGGAAGGGACAGAATTACACCACGCAAGCAATTGAGGCTGAGAGGATAAGACTAAGCAGCATTGATTCCCTGAACTTTTTGAGATCTGCCCATCAAAACAGTAAATGTTTGCTTTCCAAGATGAAACAAGTTAATAGAAACATGCACTGGGAATCATATTTATGGCCAAAACACCAGAAAAAAAATACTGGGGAACACTTGTTTTTCATGGTAAATTTATCGTCCCTGTGACACAAATGCCTTGCTCCCTGCCCAGCTGTGCAGCATGGGCAAGCTCAAGCTGCCTGCATGCGGCCCAATTCAACTTCCACACCCAGTCTTTCAAAGATTCCTCTGTTTGCTTTGTCTCACTCATTTTCGCATTACTTCTGGTGGTTTGCGTGTGTTTTTGCTGCCACTCGCTTCCCATTCTCACTGCTCTCCAACCGCTTGCCGGGCAGGCGCAGCAATTCCATGTAAGGAGCACGGCAAAGAGAAGCATGCCTTGATTTTCTGCGCACAGTAACTCGCACGACATTTGATCATACACAGAGATTAAGTCATTCATGAATAGGACCCAAAGGGAGGAACAGCTCCAGAAAAACAACCCTCCTCGCTGGTAGTACAGCATCCAGAACTCCACAGTCATCACTGCCACACTTACAGTTTGTAGTCTATCTGGCAAAGCCAGGAATCCAACAGCAGGCTCTGTGGTTTAAATAAAATGTATCTACAGCAGCTTGGATCAGTGTTTAAAAATGTTCCATGTTATTTTAGTCCAAGGACAAGCTTTTAAAATTAAAAGAAAACTTTGGCTTTAATTACAAATTAAAAGTGAAAGTTGTTGAAAAAGAATGCAAATTCTGAGCAGAAAAGAAACTATTTAAAATTTAAAACTCGTTCTTCTCTCCCTCATTGTATGACAAAACTCCTTGTAAATATTTAAAACAAAAGCTTGAAAGTGATTCATTGGAGGACAATACCTAGGGTGCTTCTGCCTCGCTGTCGTGGATCTTTGGCATAGCTTGATTTTTTCCTACATTTATGTTTTCAAGCTGAAATAAATGTCAGATTTTGATGTGTGTTGCAATGGCCAAGAAAGAACCACAACAGTAACTTTCACCCACTTTTTCCCTAAATGTTGTTATTATATATGTGTGATGCAGCACATCACCACTCTACATATAAATGCAAAGGGTTTATTCTCGATCAGCTATGAGCAACGTGATCCCAAAGTAGTTAGATACTACAATGGAGAAGCTGCCGCTCTTGGGATGATTTTCAGCAACAATGGCCCATCTGAAAATCATTAGTGCATAGCAGTGGATTTTCCACATGTTCATACGCTGGACAAGCAGGTTGCCCTTGAAGTATGGTTCCCTGGGGGAAGAAGGAAAACCCAGAGAAAAGTATTCTATTGTCAGATCACGGTTTTGCTAAAGCCAGACAAAAATATGGTCAAACATTCACTTGGCTGCTCTGCTGGCAAAACTATAGGGTACTGAAATGGAGACAGCTAATGAAGAAGGCAAAGAATGAAGCTGAGGAAGAAGACCTTAAAGGGGGATAGATTTTTTTTTTCTTTTGAAAAATCAGAAGTAAGGTTAAACAAGCAAATTTCATTACTTTTGTATTACTGACCTTTATTTTTATAAGGCCAAAAAGGTTTGGAAAGGGTAGCCTTTTCTCAATACAGTATCTCATCTTTTAATACAACCATGTTTGAAGTACCAACAAGAAAATAGTGAAGGAACCTAAATAAAAACAGTGATGAGTATAACTAGGCAGTATTTGATATTTAATGCCCCATTAATTGATAATTTGGCATGAAGGAGGAAGAAAAGTTGGCAGAAAGGTACGGAATTCTTTAGCTCCTTGTTTTACTTTAGAAGAATTCCCAATGGGTTTCACTTAAACAAAGAACTGTAGTTTTCCATTGGAAAGACAAAAAGAAAATCTTGGTCTAGCATGTCCTGCCACATGCTTTAACTACACAGTAAAAGAGTACTTACTTGGATCCCAGGCACATTTCAAAAGTGTAATATTTATTAGCTGCTCTGTTGCCAAGTTCCACTATTATCATTTTATTATAACTAAGGTATATTTTTACTAACTAAATTATATTTAGAGCTTTTGCTTAAGCATTTGAAGGTATCCCTGTGTCACATACAGATGGCATACAATATATCACAAGAATTTGTTGATTTTCTCCCTCCTCCTCTCCTCTATAAACAGTTATCCTATATCTGTGATCCTGGGGCATGTGATTCTCCTAAACCATAACCCAGCTGTAAAGACACATGGGGGTCAATGGGCAGTGCAATCCTAGCTCTGTGCACTGCCTGCTACACCTCATTACGGCCCCTCTGCTCCCCTTTGCTCAGCCTCACTCAGACCTGACTTTTTGCCAAGACCTCCTTTCTCATCATCAGGAGATGTGGAGTGGTGGCACACAGATTCCCTACAGACAAGGCGGGGACATGGTGAGAGTGCTGTGCACAGAGGCAGTTGGAACAATGGGATGGGAAGAGGACGTGGCCATAAGGATGGAGAGGGCTTTGGTGGGCTCATTGGGATATGTGTTTCTGTTGATCTGGGCAGGGACATGGTGTCTCCAAGCAGCTGTGATTCCCACAGAGAGATGACAGAGCTCCTCAAACCTCAGCAAGTGCAGCAGTACCATAGGGCTAAATAAAGCTTTTATTTTTCCTATTTTGTGCAAGGAATGAAAGAAGAGCAGTACCAAAATATGAGCACTGACATTCTCCAAGGGCCATCAGTCTTTGATCTACGAGCAAAGATCACACTGAAAGCATCTGGAGTTCACCATAAGAAGTTTGGAAACACACGAATTTTGTGTGTCAAACTATGTGGTATGCACTTGAAAATGAGACAAGGCCTTGGTGAAATGGATCTTTGCTTCATCCAACATCATGCATTTCAAAAAGCTTGATTTTAGAACATCTGAGTGCCTTGTCCATTGATTACCAAGTCAAACTACAGGCACTGTGAATCAGACATTTGATAAAATTACTAGCTCATTTTGAAATAATGGGGCAGCAAATCAAGGAAATTAATCTGTAAGTACTTTGAATGGAGCACAGAATAACAAGGAATATTGGTGATTTTTCTCTGTGGAAATCTACAACAAATGTAGCAAAAAATAATTCTTACATGTGTTTGTAGCCAGAAGAAATTATATCATTCACTGCCTAATGAGATAAGGGCTGAAAACAGACACCCAACATTTTAACTCCTTTAAAATGTTTAGACAAGCATTTATTTGGTTTAGCCAAAGTCCAGGCCAGCAAAAATGGCCATCACATAAACCATCAGCTTCACTGAGATCACTGTTTATAGGTCAGCATCACCTTCTCTTCATTAACAGGATTTCAGGCTTTGCAGTGAGCTGGAGCAAGCACAGGAGACACCTAATGACTCACTGGCAGGGCAGTTGGGAGAATAATTTTCCCTGTCTTTGCTAACATTGCCACACTGAACTCCAGTGCTTCAAGCTGAAACAGAAAATGTGGCAAAACGGCACAGTCACACAGAAATTACCATTGGAATACACTGAGGGAATTGTGTGTATGCATATATAGATAGGTATTTACGTACATAAGTATGAATATATTTGATGTATGAACATGTGTATGTGAAAGATTGTGTCACACATCACTACAGTCTCTGGAGCCGGCCAGAGCAAGACAGCTTTTTTGGCTTCTCCCCATACTGTGCTTCAATACTTTGCAAGCCCGTGATCGCTGCACCTGCTGGTATTGCTGAGGGGAGGAGGCCGCAAGATCACATAGCACACAGATAACACCCATGGGAAGGCAGTGTCAGGGCTCGGGGAATCAGCTAGCAGTAGCCACAAGCTACACACCAGCTAAACTACAGAAAATGAAAGAAAAAAAAACATGACACAGAGTGTGTCTGTGTGACTTGCAACCCACCACCCAGTCACCTGCACACCACTGCCATACATCTGGAGTGTGTACACGGAGCACAGATCTGGCCACACCAAGGCAGCCCCACACCTGGCTCCTTGAGTTGGAGCAGCAGCTTGAGGAGTGGGGCCTTGGGTGGACATCCTGCAGCCAAGGGCACAGAGGGGCCTCTGGTATGCCGAGGCCTCATCACTGACCACAGTGTCTAGCCCACAAAGTACATCCAGTGCAGGAGAGCGATCCTGCTGCTGTTTTGCAATGCATTACAAAATAGTTTGGCGAGCAGCAGGAATTTGAGGCAATTCGCTCCTGAAGAGCCAGGTCGTGAGGAGCCTTCATTTTTCCAGCAAATTGGATTTAAGTTGACAAATAGGAACTGAGAGAAAAAAAAGCCTGACAAAGTAAAGGGGAGATGGAGAAACCGACAACATTTAACTTGATCTTCAATGGTGTAAATCTGTCAATACCCACAAATGACCACGAGGCCTCACGCCAGCTTCTACTCTGAGATACCGTAACTAAGACGTTTGGCTGGTACCTCACATTGGAAAGAAAGTTTTTACATTTAGAAATGTAAAACATTGTAACATTTAAGGAATTTTGGCTACAGCCCACTAGCCAGCCTTCCGCCAGCTCCAGCTAGAGGATTATTTTGAATGCTGTTTTGCCTTTCACGCATCTGTTGCCTAAATCAATGTGGAGGCATGAGGGAGGGACTGAAAACTGGCCTTAGAAATAGTGGTATATTTTAGTGTCGTAACTGAGAGTCTTGGCAATCTCTTTTAACTTGAAATGTCAGTGCCATACCGAATGATCTGGTCATCATAACCTCAGCTTCTGGCCATCAGCAAAAGAACAGAGATAGAGGCTCCAACATCAGGTTTCAAGGCCACAGCGAAAAATTAAGGAAAACACATTTCATGGCTCATTGGAATTTCATTTTACCTATTTCTGTGTGCTTCTCTTCAGCTGTTCCAGCCCTAGCTGTTTATCTGATCTCTTTCTGTACAAATTGTTTTTATTTTTCCCAGATTTTCTACAATTCAGCTTACTTCTCCAACTTGCTTCCCTGCTTTAAACTCCAGCTCCTCTCTTGTAGCTCACATAAACCTCACTTAGTACATTACATAAAACATTTGAGTGCTTTGACTGTCAGGACGCATTTCTTCTTTAACATATCTTCAATGACTATCTGATGCCATCTGCATTCCATAAAGCATAAGAAACCTGCAATAGCATTTAGGTCCCACTGACAGTTTCCACACTTACCCCTTGTTTCTCATACCCAAATTTTGACACTGAGAATGAAGTGGACTGAACGAAACAGAATCCAACGCTGCTTCTCTGGTTTTGAATATGCAGAAATTATCTGATTTCTGCAGATGTGGGACATTCTTGGGGAACAGGTGTTTCTACAAGCATTCCCCCAGCTCCATCACGATGGCAACAATCTCATACAGAGCACCCACAGATTCTCCACATTTTCAGTGCACAACCAATTCTGAATGTCAGAGCATGGACTCATCTGCATCCCACGCAGAGACAGATTCCAGGTTCTCTCAATCCTCCTGTCAAATTATGCCAAAGTTTCTGGTATTCACATTATGGACAAATGACCTAAAAAATTTCAGTTAAACACATAAAGGAGTTTTTAAAGTTGTGGAATTACTTTCAAAAACCACAAACCTGCAAGAGGAAATAGGATTTGCTGGATCAGATAAGATTACTGGTCTATCTGGTCAGGCAACATCCAGCTTGTAGCTTCTTAGAAAATAGTGATGGTGAATAAAACTAATACTAGTTCAGTTTAATACTAGAAGAGTTTTAAAGATATTCTGAGAAAATCTGAATCAGAAATCCCACTCAGGACAAAACAACCTGATCTTTTAATTTCTCGTGATTTTTTTTTTTTTCTTTAATTATGATCAACAGATAAATTCTGGTGCTTGTACTGATGCGGACACAGCTTTTTATGCTACCTGACAGTGAATAAACTCTGCTGTGGAGCAAGATGCTATACAAGTTCATGCATTTTTCACCCATGTCAAAATATTGTCACGGTAACAAAAATGCACGTGCCTGTGCATGTAAGCACAGAACAACTCAAAGGACATCTTTATTTACCATCTATACAACTGAATACAAGCATGCTGCTTTTCACCAGTCTCATCAAGAGCATAAAATATCTCAAACTCCAGGACTCCTAAGAAGCTTACTGATTTATTCAGCAGTCATCATGCTCCAGATTTACAAGCGCAGTCGAGATGACTACGATTGGGATGTACCTGCTCAAATCCCTTCCCCAGATGGGAGAACAAATGCTTCCCGTGCCAAGTTTCAGTCTGGATTGAATTTTTACAGCTGGGTCATAAATTTGTGGATTAAAGGGGTTCTAATGGAAACACAGATACAGCCCTAACTACAGCAACATGAACAGCAGTGCCGAATCACTGCACAGACAGCCCACGCTCCAAGCTGGATGCACCAGGTTACCCAACGGTGCGCTACTGATCCTAAGCCAAGGAGGGACACTGGCGCATGCAGGAACCCCGCACCAGGCATGAAGTTTCTGTTTGGGCATTTTTCCAGAGAGAAGGGAAAAACTTTAATGGGCTCCCATTCTTTCTCATTTGCTGCCATGGACAATGCAATGCCGTCAGCCCATGCCTGTGCGTAGTCTGCCTGCACCCTACCCTTCGGCACACGTTCGGCATATTGCATATGGTTTACTCTGTTAATACACATCACCAAAGACAGCGGTTGCTTATGAAGGAGACGGATTTATGATTTCACGTGTAACTCACTGGGCAAAAAGGATGGATTTTGCCTCTGTTATTTCTCTTCTTTTCTGTGCAGGTGCCATAGGATGCAGGGTAGGCGGATTTCGCAACCGTGTCGGGTCCATTTCACTGAATTGTTTTTCCCAAATTGTAGGTTCACACCTACATGCTTCAAATATTTCTTGAATTAACTGCTAACTTTCTTAATAATTTCCCTACTATATTCGTTATTAATCATACAGTCTACAGCTTAAGCTGGAAAATACTGATTTATGCTCCTGTACTTTTCCACATGCATTATTTCCTGAAACATTTGCATTTGGGCTGACCCCAGGTTTTAAGACCAAGCTTTTGAAGCCACTTTGAACAATGGGAAAATTGGGATATTTCCTACTACTTGCACACACACCTTCATTAAATGAATGAGGCCTGACACTTGGCCTGGAGCATTTGCTAAAATATATGGTTGTTGGCAATTCGTGATAGCACAGCACATTTTCCTTGCTGTCTGAGAGACATTCTAGGCAAGCACAGGGGTCTCCTGCATTTTGGCTGCTGCTGTGAATATCTGCACTGGGGAGATCTAATGGTGTCAGAGCCACCCCAGCAGGCTAGGAGGACATGGGCAGCAGAAACTGTGACCCTGGTATTTGTGTCTCACTGAGTTTTTGGTCAGATGATGTCACTTTTTCAAGTCATTCACATGAAAGCATCTCAGTCTCTGCGATGCTAATGCTATTGAGAGCCATGGGCGCTGTGCTGCTGCCCCAACATAAGCTGCCCTGTGGCCAAACGCAGCACACAGAAAATACTCAGTAACTACAGTAGCAACCAAACTAATGGTGGAGGTGTGTGTGCACCTCCCCTGGGTCTACACAGCAATCACACCCGACTCTGCCCGTGAACATGGTGCTGGCAGAAGCCCAGCACACAACCCATTCTCCAGAACTGCTAATACTTTGGGTTTTATAAAAACAAAAAGCACAGCACAACGTGGTCTTCCTCCACACTGCCACCTGAGACCTTCTGGTTGAAACAAGTTCATTTCCATCAAAAACAACTCAAGTCAGTTTTGACGAGGCACCATTTTCTAGTGTCGTGTGGAAATAATCCTGACACATTCCACGTGCAAGTGCTGAGAAATCAAGAAACTAAAGCGGGGTAGAAAGAAAACTAGAAAAAGAAGTGTATTTGATTTTCTCTGTTTGAACTGAAAAAAAAAAAGTAAGACTTAATATGAGGGGAGCAGGAAGGATCTTTAAAATTCTCAAGTTTGGGCTACCAGTATATATATCGAATCTGATGCTGTCCCTGTAACATAGCAGTTTCCTTTTAGTCTTTCTTTAGGAAAAGCCATTAATGTAGCAAATTAAAGACAATCTGTTCCTCCATTCTCAATTCCGCACTATTTCAGTGTTGATGAATCTGGTCATGTAATAATAAAATTCCTGTTGAAATATGACCTTAACTGTGCAACCTCCACACTGCAGTTACACTGCTTTGTGCATTTAATACTCTGCTGTACGTTCCCCTTTTCAGTTTCATTTCTGGATGACATTAGGATCTGCAACAAGGACCTCCTTCAGCTCTCCCTGGTTTGCATTGATTTTAAAGCATCCCCGAGGTCCCTGGCACCATTTAGAAGGAACTTGCAAGTCACTAAAGCTCGCAGCTTTTGCTGGTCCCTTGAGTTGTCTCCGAAAACAGGTTCTATTGTGTTCACATTATGCTTTCACATTTTATGGCTCATTTTTAAATTACATGTTAATTTTTACAAATGTTAAATTGAGAGAAGTTGGCAAGGACCACACAAAACCACGAGGCCATAATACAGTCTGCGTGTCTGCAGAGCATTTCTGTGAGCGCCCTTACACCCAAGTGCTGCGCAGGAATGTGAGCCCAATCCTTCAGTGCTCCCAGTGCTCTGTTTGTTGCAAGAAGCGCCCTAGGATCCTGCTTTATAAATCACAGACTTTGCAGGATTCCAAATTAAAGAAAAAACACGGAAGGCAAGAGGAAAGAAAAAGGCAGCAGTAATGAAAACATCACAAGCTAAACACACTCCTGAGTATAAATGCCTAAAAATAGAGATCAAACATCTTCAAAAATCAACCACTCATTCAGGATTTTTTTTCAAAGCCACCCTCCTTCACAGGCCTGCAAGTCTTTGGTTTCCTCACTATTTTTATTTGTTCTGGCTTTTCTGCTGCGCTAAGTAACACATAAAGTAAAATCAATGAAAACCTGCTGACATAAAAAAGTCTGAAAACTCCCTGTCCAGCCATTTCATCCCTCTCTTTGTCTCACTTTAATTTTTGCTTTCCTCTACCCAACACAACTCACCAGACAGCGATATCCCAGAAAGTTGGGATTTTTCATTTCCTTGAACTCCATGCAGAACACTTTGTTTCCGCAGGTAACAGACGACACGGGCCTCGCAGAGCACTGCCCATAATTACAAAAATAAGTCGACATGCTGGCAATTCATAAACCAAAGTATGATGTGGGTGATTCAATCCAGGCTCACTACAAGGATTATTAGATCTTTTTGCAGTGTATTTCTGGAGTGTTTGCTGCAGTCTGACCACTGTTTCTATGTGCATTTATGCATCAACTAGAGATAGGCACGTCTGGTTTTAGTTATTGGTGTCATACGGCGAACCTGCAGAGATGACAGCCTGCCAAGGAGTTAATGAAAACTTCTTCTCTAACATGGATTTTTAACTAAACAAAAGTACTGAGTGCCTTTCAGTGGTCAGTTTAAGGCATATTTGAGCAATGATACATACTTACACATTATACCTGCGCAAGGACTAATATGAACAGAAATTTTCTGCCTTAAGTGAACACACTCACGTACGCCACTTTTTATATATATAAGCATATCAGCTTACGACAGAAACGCTTACATATGTGACATGTCTGAGTACGTTCACAGGTCTGATTATGCTCACAGTCTTTTCTTGGTGCTCTGCTCTCTCTCAGTTGGTGCAACATATCCCCTCACATCATGCACTGTTTCCCCCTGCATTCACTACCACTTCCATCTGCATCGCAAACCTTATCCCCCTCATTCTGCTCTGCATCCCCCCCACCTCACACTGCATCCATGCATCCTACAGCACATTCTCTTCATCCTGCACTGTATCCCCCACACCCCACTCTGCGTCCTGGTGCATCCCATACCCTGTCCCAGAGAGGACAGGGCTGTAGGATCTGCGGACACAGAGGGACTGAGCCTTGGTGTTTGCTGCTCCTATTCCAGCACTAAAAATGCTCCCCACGAGCTCACAGTGCTGAGGTACAAACCAAGGCTGATCTCCTGACACAGCGTTACGCAGCCTGTCCTTGATCTTTACATGGGATTTCACAGTTGCACGAATGCAAAGCAGCAAATGGGCCAGTGTTTATAAGCATGTTAATGACTGAAATGGGAAATGGCACTACCCATTTTCCTTATAAACTTTAAACTGCAATTTCTTGTTTCTGTCACCGGACACTGCTCATACCCAGCTAACACAGCACACGCTGCTGCCTGCAGCCATGCTGGGCAGGCCCCGGGGGCACCGAAGCGGCCGAGAGCAGAGAGCAGCCTACAGCACGGAGCAGCCCCCGGCAGTAAACTCCCTGCTCACGAAGTGCTACAAAAAACCTGCTTTTTCAGGAAAACACAGTAAAGATTTCCCTTCAAAACAAATCATTTCCTGCTCGTGGGAGCACCTCAAGCTTGCCAAAGTTTTCTCCAAAATTAAACGTCAATCAATTTTCACCACACGCTTTTTGACATCCCACTGAAAACGTCTTTATAAACTAAATCATCTATCAAGAACTTCAAAAATCTGCTTTAGCCTTTCTGTTAAAAGTTCACTGCTTCATGTAACACGGCACTGCAGAGGGGAGCTCCTTGTAAGTGCTGACACCACACCTAAAAACGCCCTTGCTGCTCCCAGAGAGGCACAGTCGGACACACACTGCTGTCTCACTCAACCAGACGGGGTTGGTTACAGCCATTTTGCACAAACCGCTGCACGACTGCATGGAGAGCTGCCATCCCAGGTGTTCAGACTACGCAGAAAAGATTTCAAAAAATAAAATGCCCGTATTTATCCCTTCCTATCTAACAGTCATTTGGGTAATTCCATCTATTTCTGAATAGGTTTCAGGATAACACGGAAATATCTACATTTAGTCATGAGGTAGTCAATGCCTGCGTGTTACAACATCACCAGTGGGGCTATAGCCTTATAACTGACAAAGGCCTGTTTTTATGTCATTTCCTGAGCATACACACATATGCGGGCAGGACATACCAAATAATTGATCTTTTTGTTTCTGTTGTCAGGCTACTGCTTGTCTGCTTTGGGAGCGCAAGAAGAATAACACCATACCCTGAAAGCTGCTGTTTTCTCACCAGAGGCCATAGTACTTCAAAACATTAACAAAGATGTTTAAGAAGTGACTTAAATACCATCTCATGAGCAGTCTCAGGAAAGCCAGTTCTGAGCTCTATGGACAAATGCTGTTTTTTGGTCAGCCCAGCCCAGCCTGCAAACTCACTGTCGTCAGAGTATGCCCATCTCAGCCTTCTCTTTGAAGACCATATTTTTCAGTGCAGTTAGAAACTTGGCAAGAAGAACTTAACCAGTAGCAAATTTATTACAATTTTTAAAAAGTCACTGTGTCCGTTTTTAAGTTATGGTATAAAAGTACAGAAAAACAGAAGTTTACATATCTGAGCTGCTGCATCTGTTCTTGAGTAACTTTTCACTTAAAAATAAAACTTGGCAGACAATGCACCCATAATGCAGACCAAATGCATTTGGTATGTTGAAAAAGAAATATCTTAAACGCAGAGAGAATTAATTTTGAAACGTATTCATCATGCATGCACTGTTCTTGCTGCCCATGAGATCCCGTTCTTCTATGGGTCCTCCATTCCCCCTTGGTCATCCCCGGACTACCCACATGCACCAACATCCTCCCACCCCCACCACAGCATTAGACCTTCTGGAAACCTGCTATTCCCCCACAGGGACACAAACCATGTTAAATACGTTTGGGAAGAAGGAGCACATCAAGAAGAAGGAGCAAACCTGAGGGGCTGTGGAAGTGATGGGCAGCCAGCCAGCCCACAGGGGAGCCATGAGGAGCCAAGTACTGCATCTACATCCATGCTAGTTAAATACAAAGCCCTCCAGCACCTTGCATCAGTGTCCATCCATCCATCCTCAAAGCAATGATGCTTGAGAAATGGCCAAACTCACGGGCTGCTGCAATGGGTGTAAACTCTGAGATGCTGGTGGAGGCCTCCAGATCTTTAGAGGAGCTCTCCAGCACTTGCTGCCCTTCAGGGACCTTAGCAGTTCCAACACTGCCTTAATTTATGGTAATCTGCCAGCATGGACCAGGCAGTGCCACATTCTTTCCTATGACCAGCAACACAATGGATGGTATAAATCATGCTTTTATGCTGTTACTGATTAGATTAAAGTTATAAATCACATGTAACCTCTCCAGAACATTAAATTAAGATATTTACTGGCCAAGCCTATGGTCCCTTAGTCCAGTGCGCTGTGTCTGGAGAGCGATGCAGAGATTGGTCTGAATTCATGTAATCATAAGAGATTAGATAAGCATTTGTAAGGGCCACGTGACTGAGAAGGCACCCTGAGGACAGTGAATAGAACGAACAGTAGGGGAAAAAAGTCATGTGCACTACCCCAATGAGCATCTGGCCACAAGCACCCACCAGGAAAACAAAAAGCCCTCTACCCCGTGTCTGGGGCTACACAGCACATCCCTCTACTTCTCCTCCAGCCCTCCCTTACTAACAAAATACTCAGGAGTTGTCTCCCTCATTAGGCTTGCCTTAGTGCCAGCAAACAGACCTGTGAGCATCCTTCAAAAATCTGACCTGCTCCATTTAAAAGGAAGAAGCGGCTTCATTGAGCAGCCAGTAACAGCATGGAGCTTCAGTACACCATAGAAGACATCTCCAAGGAATGGGAGGGATTGGACAAGAGTTATCCACTCTCAAACACAGGTATGGATAGGAGTTACCACTTCTATAACAAAGGATGGACAAGAGCCATTGGCTCTCATAAAAGACCCAACTAGGCAACACCCATTCCAGGTGAGAACAAGCACCAAACCCAACTGCATCAAAAATGATGTAGGAAGAATCCCTTACCTGTCCGGTAGACAAAATTGCCTTCTGTCTCTGATGATGATGGAGACACCAATTCCTCCTCAAATTCATTGGAACTAAATGAACCAGAGTGATTCCTTTGCCTTGTTTTTTCCATCATAGCTGCGTTAGTAGCCATGACATGTCTCAATGAGTCATTCAGGTAACGATTCAATAAGCTGTTTTTGTATTTGGGAGGTGACACGTAATCCTCATTGGCACTTGTTTCTGGTCTCACTCCTGTTTTTATGACTGAGCTTTCAGTTTTAATCACAGTGTGATGAACTGGTTTGTTGTATCCCCCTTCATTCATATGGTTTCTTGGAGGATTTTCTCCATCTGAAAACAAAGGAAGAAAGATACAGTAACATAGCAAATGTCTAATATTTAACAAAAGGCACTCTCTTCATGTTTAAATTTCTATAAATATAACTAAAGCTAGTAATTTTTTAGTAATTTTTTTACTTGAATATTAGAAAGCAATTTTCATTTTCTTCTGTTCACACATTGCTCACTGTAGTTTCCAGGGTTCTTAGACACTCCAACTATTATTATCAACTGTAGAAACAGTCTCTAGGCCTAATTTGTTTGTAATGAAGGTGAGGCAGGTAGGAAAAAAAAGAAAAGAAAAATGAGAAGTACCTTAAACCAGTGGTAAGTTTCTCAAAATATGGATGAATAAGCTTAATTCTTATGATCATAGCTTCTCCTGAATACTACGGCATATTTAAGCACATTTGGTTAAACTGTACATTTTTGGCTGTCCTGCAACCAATCTTTCAAATGAAAGTGCTGTCCAAAGAAATGTGAGTACAAACTGAAATTGGAACAAACAGAACTGAAGCTGAGCACAATTTGAAATGTCTTCTTCTGAAAATCCACATATACATCTCTGGCATCCTTCTGTAGCTTTTTTCCCTCACAACAGACAGAAAAAAAGCCCCCATACATGACTAATAATAATTTTCTATTAAAAATGTGGATTACTGTTTTAAAAATTCCTACATTTGTTAATTTGGGCAGGCGAAATTTCCAGTGAATCTTTAAGGCAAACGTTTGTGGGTAAAATACAGAAACGAAACACAGTAGTATGAAACTACACACAGTATTACTTACAGTGGTGTATATGTTAGGGTATAAAAAGTCCCCTGGAAGTTAATAAGATTTTCTTTATTATGTGACATTGATGCATCCCTTCCTTCTAGAAAAGTAACGGTTCAGAGACTTCTCATTTCCCTAAACTGACAAATGAAAGCTTTTTTTCTTTTACATTGGAATAGCCTTGCAGAATTGAATGGACTATCAATTCTTTTTCTAGTAGGAAAGCTACACAAAGCAGGCAAATAAAATGCAATCCTTGAATAACCTACACAATCCCATCTTGCAAGCATTTTGCAACTACTCCTAAAAGTATTTGGGAGCCAGAAAAAAAACCCGATTCACAAGCAGAGGTGGCTCTGCTGAGTGTTATGAGAAACCAGAGCTAACCAGTGGTATTTAAGTCTTTCTAAATGCATCTTGATCAGTGTAAAATTGATAAAAAAAGCACCAACAAACCTTCAGAGCACGAGTCATCACTGCTCACACTCAGCCTTTCGGCATTCCCTTGGACGTATTTGTTGTACAGTTTTATTCGCAAAGCCCAGCTGAGGTCTGGTTGCCTAACTGTGTTCTTAAGGCGACGTCTTGCATTGGCAAACCAGTTTGAGACCTGCTTAAAAATTAATGTATTAGCTTCCCTGGATAACAATGGAAATAAACAAATCTAGCCCACACAGTACACAAGATTTACGTATGTCCCACAAAAAGAGCGGATGAGGGAAACACCCTGGGGCACCGGGAGTCTGAAACTGCTGCTGAGCAGCTCAGGTTCTGCCTTTCCACCCTTCAGCAGTGTCAGCAAACCCTAAATAGGTTATTAACAAACATTTAATGAAGGTGCCCTCAAATATTCACCTTCCTTTTTTTTTAAGGATAACACCCCGAACTTCCCATACAAATCTTTGATATATTTCTACCATCCTAAATTAAAATTAATAACTGATGTTAGAGTTTGCATTTGATATTTACGTGGGCTACAATAAAACTGCCGAAGAGCTGTTCTGCATTTGGTTATCCAAAAGCCTAAATTCTTTCAGGACACAAAGAGAGCGGTGAGGGTATCGGGGCAGTACGGCATTGACCAGAGCACACACTGAGTTACACAGAAATCGGACATTTGCTCTACAGATATTTCCATCACGGGAAAGGTGAAGACCAGCAGAGATACAAATCCCTTGCACTGCGACTGCTAAAGATGGGAAGCTACACATTTTCTTAGCTTCCAGATGCAGAGCATTTTCTAGAGTGTGACACAGCAATTGGACACACGGTGTTGTCCCTCAGTCCTACGCAGCCAGCACACAGCACAAAGCACAGAGTTTGCGGCGACAGGTTAGGAGACCAAAGACGTAGCTGGCAGCGAAGAGTAAGTAACATTCACTCTTCTCCAAGGCTGCTTGTTTATATTCATCATATTGACACAGCAATCATTATAGTAAACCAGAAAGGGTGGCTTGGCACCCATCCACCTTCTGATGCCATGAACAAACTTGCTGCAGACCGCCCAGCTGCAGCACGAGCCACCTGCCTGCGGTGGGATGTAAGGGAAGCTCAGAAACCAGACACGGGATGACAAGAACAGACCAGCCCGAAGTCCAGCATCACCTGACCAAGCCAGCAGCTCCCTGCCATCTCACGAGAGAGATTCCATTGTGCTGCATACCATCACGCTTTGAAATATTTTATCAATATTTCATCACAGGAAAGGAAGAGAGGATAGTATTAGCGTGACTCATCCATGAAAGCAATTAAATTTAGCGAGAGTGATTTTTGCCTGGTACTCTTGGTTTATTTTGGGCTCATTCTTCCTGTGCCAACTCATTGCATCCTGCATATCAGTGTGACAAGATGAGTCATATTTCAAGTTTTCTGCTATGAGAGGAGGAAGTCGTAGTTATGTGATCACTGTGGAATAACCTGCAGTCAGCATTTACAGGAGAGACTTTCTGGTAAAACACAAAGCAGCGAGCACTCACTCCAGAAACTCGTTCCAAATTAAACAAGGCATGTTGAGGATGAAAGAAAGTTAGGTAAATCCACTCAAGAGCCAGCCATCTTCCGTGAAGGTCCTACCTTATATTACTGTGATCTCAAATATCTCAAAACCAAAACAAAACAATGAAACCTGCAGTGATTTATATACAAGGCACAGCAAAAAAAGGTTTATCTCTGAAATCCCCCAGGAACTAAGCATCCTGAAAAACTGCACCACCAAACCTATTTCTCTTGTCAGCGACAATCATACAGCTATTCCATAAAAGTGAAAAGACCAGAAAAAGCCAACAGGGAGAATGATAATAGAAAGTGCTTCCTTGTGTTCATGCTTTACATCAGCTCAGCCATTCCCAGAGAGCATCAAGTACTTATATCAGCATCAAGAATTATTGACCCTCTGGCTTTGCTTCTGAAGAGCCTCCTCAGACCCGTTGTGATTTGTTCTGCTTCAGTGCTTAAGAGTGGCTGAGGTTTCAGAATGGGAACAAATCGAGCAATGCTCCTCCCCCAGTAATCCTGATATGCCTATGTGGATCCGAATACTATTAAATCCACAGCAGCGCATGACCCGTGTATTAATCCTAGTATTGCAGAAAGCTGCTCTTCTACAATACAGCTATTCATGTTTCTTTCTGGAAGGAATAGATGGCCATTTTTCTTTTTTATTTCACAAGAACGTCTAAAACAAAATTTAAAATAAAATAAATCAAGCACTGCAGTAATAATACAAATGAAAATGTAGCACATTAATAGCACATTAATAGGAGAAATTATTGGATTCTGAATCAGAATCTAATTGGAGTAAAACATAAAATGCTTTCTCAATTTATATTGCTTTTCTGGTTTCCTGCTTTGGCAGTTTGGGAAGCAGAAAACTTTCGGCTGTTGGACTGCAAGCTGCAATAACATTTGCCTTGAGGACTCCTGAAGACCTCACTGGACTGCTCAGAAAAAAGTCAGCCCAGAATGTGCACCGTGTTTTGCTACTACTTACTGAGAAACAAGATGATTTATGATTGCTGCAAAATCCTACCTCCCTGAAAGAGTCTGACTTCCCCTCTGAAGGTGGGAGAGCCCCTCTGTCATGCTGCACCAGAGAGCACGGGGCTAAGCCAAAGTACTGGGGAGGGAGGAGAAATTAATTTAAAATCAGCCAACTGGGTGACAGCAGAACTAATGAAAATAAAACAGTGGAAAATTTGGCATTCTGATTCTGTCCTAATGATACAGTGAAAAACGGAGCTGCGCGTTTACCTATTTATCTCACAAAAGGATTAGCTATACCCATGCCACAGTCTGCAAAGGTTCTTCCGGGAGGATGGCACAGACTGAATATGGTATGTACTGGAGTGAGCTTTGTCAGATGAAAGGAAAGAAGGGCTGCAGCCTCACCACTGATGCCATACGGACCAATACCACACCCCAGGTGGCTGCTGAAGAACTTTCCTAAGATTGGCGTACAGGTGAAAAAAGGAAAAGTACCCAACCATTCACTGCCTCAGTGACATTTTGGTGGAAGCTTGGAGGGATTTTCAGCAGTACCCTTTGGAGAAGAAAGCTGCAACTTGAAAGCTGAGAAATGGGGGAATAGTAAGATGTGAATTCAGCATGAAAATGTGTAACCTAGAGAGAAGACACCACACTGATTCCTGGTTCTCCAGTAATGTTTGGTGTTAGTAGACTAGAAAAGCAATCCCCAGAGACCTTGTCTGGGGGAGAGACAAAGCTTTCCAGCAGATACTGAAGCCTAAAACCAAACTGCTCTTGGCTACAGCAGCCCCATCTGCATGAGCTCGGGCTCCAGAGAAGTTGCTACAGATGCACCCAGTGTGGCTGAGATCACCAAGAATAAGAACACCGATCTGGACTGCAGCCTGGCTCTCCCTGGGCACATGAAAGTCGAGGAGGGGTGGGTGCTGTTTTGTTCCTCCAGGATTGGGGATTGCTGCTGCTGCCAGACCTACTTATTTACCTCTTGTGCAGATGCTACACTATTCCTGAATTAAAAAAGCAGTGCACCCAAGTGATGGAAGAAACATCTGGGGCTTCTTTTTGATGGCGTGCTTCTGTAAATGAAGATGGATGTGCTGCTTCGCACAACTCTTTCAAATATTCCATTTTGTAGAAATAAACTGCTCAGATTCAGCTTCGGTGTAAATCCAGCAGAGCCATGGGGGTCTAGCAGGGATAAATGCAGCACTCTGTAACTCTTTTTCATTTCATCCTACACCTGCCATAAATCATAGTGCTCTGTGGAGCAGTGGCCATGGCTCCCTTGGTGCTGTTACAGAGACAAACACAGCACATCCCAACCGGGACCTTCTGAGAAGTACTGTAAAAACCACCAGCAGACACTTTCCCATTGTATATTCACTTTGTGGCTTTTATAAAGAAAGAAGAGAACTCTTCAATATGTCACAAATGTGAAATTCTCCAGACACGTATTCTGAATGTACGTTTTAAATTTCACGTAAAAATATGGGAATATTCTGAAAGCTGGAGTTCAATAAACTGCTCCTATTGAATTGCAGCACTGCATGGACAGTGTTTATCCAATCATATTTTTAAAAGTCTGAGCAAACCTTACATGCATGTTTTTACAAAGCGAAGAAGTTATTTTAACTGTATCTTCCAACTATAATTGGCATTTTCTGAGACATTAATATTATTTTTGTCGAAGTAATGGTGTTTTGGTAGTGCAGCAGTTCCACAATGAGGTACTGAAGTGTAAAAGTGTTCCCTTTCACCAATGTTATGAGAATGGGAGCTCAAAGCACTGCCTTTACCGCAGGAGCCCAGAACCACAACTCTGGATTGCCACCTGCTCTCCCATTCTGATATCTTCACGTGCCCCACAGCTGACACATCAAAGATTGGGTTGGGCACTGAGGACCCATCCTACCAACACGTGTTTCCCATCATGCACCCAGCAGTAGTGCGGGAACGAGACCATTCACAATACATCAATCCTTGCAGCATCCAGAGCCGGGACAGCATCACTCAGTGACCAGTAGCATCAAACCACACATTCGCACAAAGCGCCAGATGGCAAAAGGGAACAAAGCCATCAGATTTGCCAACACCTGCAGCCAGACGCTGCTGTGGCAGCGGGGCTGTACCTGTGAGCACAGCTACCTCTGGCTGCACTGTGTGGCACCGAAGCACTCCATGAGCTGCTGAGCACTGTGTGCCCACATGGCAGAGTGGGTTTGGGGGTGGCAGGTGGTGGCTGCTATCGGAGCAGTGCGATGCTTTCCGTTCCAGACTGTTTTCAAAAGGGAAAGGAGTCGCTCCCTACAGCTTCCTGAACAAGCCCTGCCGTGTGCTGACATCTCCCGTTATTGATTCTGGGGGCGAACCTGAAGTTTTTTAAAGCCCACGCAAAACTCTTTCCGTTGTACTTATGGATGAGATAGAGGATGCAGAGCCTTCTCCCAGCAAGGGAAGAGGGGAAACGCGGGTTTCGCTGCCCTCAGCCCTCACAGTCCACCAGCGGGCACGGGGCGATGCTGGAGGGCGGCAAAGGGAAGGACGTGCCCAGCTCTCCCCGGTCGCGCCGATGACTCCGACCGCACCAGGGGCCCCAGCATTGGCTGCCCCCGTCCCTCCCGTCCGGGCGGGGAGTCCCTTACCTGCACCAGGGTCATCTGGGAGCCGAGGGCCAGCAGGATCTTCTCGGTCTTGGTGGGGTACGGGTTGTCGCGGTGTTTGTAGAGCCACTGCTTGAGCGGCCGTGCCATGTCCTGCAGCGCCTGCCGCTTGTGCCGCACCTTGCCGCCGCTCTGCCGAGCCCTGCAGCCGATAAAAGGGCTCAGGGGGGCAGCGGACAACGGGGGGAACTCCGTCCTGAGATGCGCCGACGGGGAGCGGGGGGGAAGCGCGGGGATTTCGGCCTTGGGGCGGTGCGGGACTGCGGTGGTGCTTCGGGACGGGGCACAGCGGGGCCCGAGCTCGGCGCTTTCGGCTCCGGCCGCCTCCGCGGCGTGAAGCCGCCCCGAGTCCCCACCCAGGGGGAGACGCGCGCGGCACTGAGCGCCGCGGTGAACGGCGTTCATGCGGGAGCGTTTCCGAAAGGGAAAAATGGTGGGAAAAGGAGAAAAAAGAAAGGAAAAAAAAAAAAGTTAAACGATTAAAAAGGGGAAATGAAAGCCACCGATAGGGGGGAAAAAAAAAGAAAATAAAGGATTTTTTTTTTAAGAGTAAAGAGAAAACAAAAGGGGGAGGAGGAGTTGCGGGAGGGGGGAAGGTGTTCGGTATTTGTTCTTTTTAAATAAAGCGTCGGAAACCAAAAGCACAGAGCGCGCCCGGGGGCAGCAGAAGGGCGTGGGGGCAGCAGGGGGCGCCGCGGGGCCGGGCCGGGCCGGGCAGCGCCGGGCGGGACTCCCCGCAGCCCGGAGCCGCCGCGCTCAGCCGGGAGCAGCGCCTGCCTGGGACGCGCTCCGCGCTGCCGTCCCGCAGCGCCGCTTCCGCGGGGAGCTGATGCAATCGTTAAGGTGGAAATGAGGAGCGAAAAGAGCTCCTCGGAACGGTTCGCGCACGGTATCTGCTCGCCGCATTCCTTTAGTTTCTAAAGCTGACCCGAAACGCTCGGTCGGCGGCCGCCGGTTCAACCCTCTGCGCTCCGGCCGATCTCCCGGGTCCTCCCATCGCCTCCTATTCCACCTGTCCCACAGCGAGCCAAGCAGCCGCGGGCGGCTCAGGTGCCTTCGGAACAAAACCCCGCTCGACCGCGGGCCGTTATTCCGCTTTAAATCCCCGCTCCGGGAGCGCACAGACACCGGCGCCGCCTTCCTCCCCCAGCGGCTCCGAACGCCGCGAGCACGGCGGCAGCGGAGGAGCGCGGAGGTGTCCCGAGGTCCCGCACCGCCAAGCGTCCTACTGAAGGCAGCACTCAGCTGCGGCCGTGCGCCTCGCGGCTCCGTTTTGGGGTTTCGTTACGCGCGGCGCCCGAGCGAAGGGGACCGCGGCTCGCCCCGCTCTGGTTGTGCCCGAGCCGGGGGAGGTGGTCACGCCGCCGGACGGACGCGTTTCGACAGCTCGGGCGTTTCTGCATCACCCATCGGCGGAATGTGCCAGCAGGGGAGACCCGGGAACGTCGTGGCGGGGGCGAAGGGAGCCCGTCCGAACCCCCCCCCCCACCCCCCCACCAGCGACCCCAACCCGTGCCGGAGCCGAGCGCGGGGCATACCCCGTCCTCCGGTTGCGCAGGCTGAGGCTCTCCTTGATGGACGGGCTGTCGGGGAGCAGCACCTCGGCGTGGTGCGGGCCCTCCACCATCCCCACGTAGGGCCGGCCGCCCCGCTCCCGTTCCTTGGCGTCCTCCTCGAAAAGCACCTGGCCGCTCAGCTTGCTGAAGACGATGGTGTTCATGGTGGGGGGGCTGGGGGCCGCCGTCGGGCTGGCCGCCGGCTCCGAGGTGCGGGGGCTCCGCTCTGCGCTGCGGGGAGGCGGCAGCGGTCACCCGGCGGCCGCGCGCACCGCCCCGGGCAGCCCCGGGCGCCGTCTGCCCACCCCCGGGAGCCGCCCGCCCTCCGCCCGCTCCCACGGCAGCGGCCCGCTCCGCCCGCACCTCGCCGCAGCCTGCGCCGCGCTCCTCGCTCCGTGTCGCAATAGTTCGGAGCGCGGCTTTCTGTGCCGTTTCTCTCTCTCTCTCCCCCTCCTTTTTTTTTTTTTTTTTTTTTCTCCTTTCCCTTCCCCTCCCCTCCCCCGGAACAATTTTCCCCTTCCCCCTCCCCAAACGTATCGGGGGGGAGGGAAAGAAATTGTTTTTAACGACCACCAAATGCGCAGCGCCAGCGCCCGAGGGAGGCACAGCCTCCGCGCAGCCGCCCGCACCGCCGGGACCGCCGCTCCTCTCCCGGGGCCGGAGGGGCACCGCTGGCAGGGGGACCCCGCGAAGGGCAACGGCCCCGCCCGGGCGGCGCTGCGGAGGCGGTGCGCGGGGCGGCGGTGGGAGCGGTCCTCGCGGTGCGCGGCGGAGGGCTTCCGGCCGAGGACACCCGATGGGGTAGCGCTGCCCACGGGGGAGAGCATCCGTCGGGGCCGCGGGGCGCAGCCGGCTCCGGTGCGGGCGGAGCAGTCGCGTGCAGCTCATTAACGCCTCCGTTAACGGAGCCGAACCGGCAAACATCTCCCTCCGCGCCTCTCGTCCCCCTCCTTTGCCCCCCCGTCCCGTCCCGTCTCACAGCGTCTATAAATGAGGGCGCAGTCCGAACCGGAGGCAGCTGGCGCCCTGCAGCATCCCCGGTGCTGCCCGCACGCCCCCCGAACCCCCGAGCCGGGTCCCTCCGGGTTTCACATCTCGGCTCCTGCTCGCAGCAACGCAGAAGATGGCCACGATCAGTATTTACACGGATGTCATTCAGACGCTGTTTGAGCAGCACCGCCCGGCCCGCGCTGCCCCCTCCCGCAGTGCGGTCCCCCCCAGCCCCTCAGCCCCCCGGGGAATTCTGTCCCGACCGCTCCCTATCCCGCTTGCCGGAGCAGGGAGTGCGGCGTTCAGATGGGAGTGTGACGTCACGGCCACGCTCTTTGACATCACACAGCCACGCAAGCCGTGAAGGGTGTCTGTGGGCACTCTGGCGGTGGGGTCACCCACTCCGTGGTGCTTGCAGGACGGAGATGAGAGAGGTGATGTGCTGAGCACACCCCATTGTCGCTTAGGGGAACAAATCACTGCCCCTCTCTGCCCCCACTGTGGGGAAAAAAACCCAGACACGTCACTGATGGTCCCCACCTAAGAAAAGTCCAAATAGATAGAAATGAGAACACAGGTGCAGCCAATGTGCAGTGCTGTCATGACCTCTGGGGCAAAGCACAGCATATTGGCTCCATTACTGCCATGCCCGAGTGAGCTGCCTGTAACTGGAAAGTGTGGTCGTGGTTGTATTACATAGAGGGGGCTGAGAAAGTAAGAGACTTCATGAGAGCCAAGCACTGCCACGTGCGGAGGTGATCCTTCCACCTGCAGCCATGCTGCTTTCTCCTGTCCCTCTGCTCCCAGCTGTCCACTATGGATGAGGGTGCTTGGGATGGGGAGCCTCAGTGGAAGATGCTCATTTCCACCTCTAGGATCTCTGGACACTTTTGGGCTGCCCTGCAGGAATAAATCCCACAGCTGCACCTCCACTGTCCCCAGTATGTTCTGTCCCATGCCTACACCCATGGCTAACACAGACTGTGTGGGGCTGCATATGGACAGTGGGACCCTTCCTTCAGACAATGTGTGGACAGCAAAGGGGGGCCTCTACCTCACTCAGACAAAGGGATTCCGCCTCCGTCTCCTGCTGATGCCACTCACTGGGGCTGCCCTGGCAGCAGGGCTGCAGGTCACTGTGGGCCTGGCACATCCCCACCTGCACCCAGCACAAATCACAGCAACCAGAGCTGAGGGCAGGGATCAGCATTTGGAAAGCGGTGTTGGAAATAACCAAAACCTGCACAGGGTAAGCACTACCAAGGTGGGGAGCAGCAGCAGGAGCTGTTGGCACTGCAGTGCCTTCTGAGCCTCTGACACAGCGACATCTTTCATATCATCGCATGTAAACCTCACACACGTCCACCCCCTCCATATTTTATTTCCTAGATCACAGTTGAAAAGCTTAAATGAAAACAGGACTTCTATTTCCAGAGCTTGTTTAACATCACTGATGTGATAGGAGCTGCAGGCTTCGTGTTTTTAATTAAGGTGACTCACCCTGCTGAGCATTGCACAGGCAATGACTGCTTGAGGCCGGAGCAGCACCAGCAGCACGGGGTGTCCCAGTCCCACTGAGGGCAGGTGACACTCCTGCAGCAGCTGGCAGAGGGGCTGCTTTGCTCCCTCCCTCCTCCATGGGTGTTTTGTGACGCTTTCAGCAGTACTCCCTTGACAGTGCATTCTCACAGCATCCCCCTCCAGCTGTGGATTCCTTCCCAGTAAACATGTGTGTTGGAAATTCCAAGAATTTCCCCGTGTCCCTGGTACATGGTGCCATGGCATGCCGGGCGGCTGAATAACTGCGTGTCGGGTGAGCGTGGGATTGTCTAGGATTATGCAAAATGGGTCTTATCTACAGTGCAACACAGCCGCCCGCACAGGCAGCATGGCTGCAGAGAACACTGCCATCCATGGAACAATCACAGGGTTGGCACTTGGAGGTGCATGAGGACCACCTGATGACCGGAGGCAGCTGAAATGGTGCCTCCTGGGATGTGCTCTGCATCTACAGGCAGCCAGAACCCAGCTGTGGCTGCTCACTGCCCTCATAGCATGGAGATGGCATCAAGCAGGAATGGAGCTAAATCTCATACCAGTGAAATCACCATAGAATCATAGAATCATAAAAGAACTTACGTTGGAAGAGAACTAAAAGATCATCCTGTTCCAATCTCTGACCCACTAGATCAGATTGACCAGGGGTTCATCCACCCTGGCTGTGAACACCTCCAGGGAAAAGGAATCCATGACTTTTCTGGGTGTATATTTCTAAGGAGGAAGGAAGGACCTACCCCACAGGGTCAGTGCCCATTAATAGCACTGCTGGGTCATTTTGCTGGGCAGACAGTATCTGTGGTGGTGATCATTTTGTTGACCCTCTGGAAAGCAAAGATAGGCTGTGAAGTTGCCTCCTGGATCTTCCTGCATGCACTAAGCTGTGGAGCAATGAGATTTAGGAGGTGTCTCAACAGCACCTGAAGTACATGAAAGATAAAATGTGGGCTTTTATTTTTATTTTTATTTTTATTTTTTTTCTGTATGGATATTTGGTTTGGATAAGTTAATAGGAAGATGTACTGAGATGGAAATCTGTGTACAGGGCACAAACACACCAGCACAATGTGTGACTGAACCCATGTCTGCTTTGCTAGTGCCTTTCTTGGCATAACTCATAGAACCATAGACTCCTTTGAGTTGGAAAGGACCCTTAAAGGCCTCAGATCCAACCTTCCTGCAACAAACAGGGCTCAGAGCCCCCTCCAGCCTGACCTTGAGCGTCTTCAAGAATAGGGCATCCACCACCTCTCTAGACACTTTGTATTATTCTTAGTCATGTGATATATCAACACAGTCAATCATAGCAGAACATGAGTCGTTTTGCTGCGTTACACATCTCATTCTTTTCCTGACCGCACTTGTTTTAACTGAGTTTTGAAATCTGCATTTTGCATTTGCAGACACAGCTCAGTGCTTCACCACTCTCCCTGCTCAAAGGATGACAGTGTTCTGCGGTGTCTCATGGGGCTGATGGCTGCTCTACGTTTGAGAAGTGAACATGGATTTGTTTGGATGTAACGCCAACTGCAGATCATGCTGCAGAAACTTCCTATCTGCTTTGAAAATGTAGGGATAAACTCTGAAAAGTTGATAACAATGATAATAATTACGGCAATTTTTCTTCAGCCACCTGTGCAGAAATAAACATCACATGGTGTTATTGAATTCCTTACTATTTATTCCTGTTTTCCCATCTAACATCACTGGAAACTCTGAAGTCAGGTATTTTACCCCCAATACTCTTCAGCATGATGGATTCAGAGGTCCGGTCATTATTTTAAATAATCCTCTGCTCCAAACCACGGGGAGCTCTGAGCCCTGGGTGGGTGAACAGCAGCAAGTGATGGCAGCAGGACCCCCAGCTCCCCACCAGCTCCAGGTGACTGAACATATGACTGATGCCAGCAGGGTGAGGAGATGAGAGTGGGCTGGATTAAGGTTAGGGTTTCAGGGTTAGGGTTATTTGGGTTAGGGTTAGGTGGAGGTTACAGCGGCACGGTGGGACCCTGCTTCCCACTCAGCCACATGCATTTCTGCGCAACCTCCAGGATTGCACAACCTCCGTGCCTCTATTCTGCAGCTGCAACGTGGGAATAATAACACTTCCTCTCCTTTCCCTGCTTCCTCCTCTGTTTTTGGCACGCAGCTAATGCGAGAGGGCTTGATCTCAGTTGGAATCTATCAGTGCTACTGACATGTTAATAATACTCGCGGAGACGTTTCCTCTCTGCCTCGCACTGACAGCGCTCTGCGCAGGGCTCCCGGCGTGTCAGCCCGCGCCGTATTGCCTTTCAACCCCAGATCTGAGGCTCTTTCCGGAGACAAGACAGAGAGCGTGCACAATTCCTTCTGACTTTTAGGATTTTAAGCAGTGAGACGCAGCCATAGCACGCTTCAGTTTGATGGCCCTCCTGTTGCTGTGTAGAGCTCTCAAACAGTCTGAGCTGCTTGCACTGCATAAAGCCTCATACGGGTCCTAGAATCATAGAATCATTAAGGTTGGAAAAGACTTCTAAGATCATCTAGTCCAACCATCCACCTACCACCAATGTTGCCTGCTAAACCACATTCCTTAGTACCACATCTACATGTTTTTCAGCACCTCCGGGAATGGTGACTTCACCACTTCCCTGGGCAGCCTGTTCTGCTGCCTGACCACTGGATAGCCTAATATCCAGCCTGGTGCAAGTTGAGGCTATTCCCTCTCACCCTACTGCTGTAACCTGAGAGAAGAGGCTGACCCCAATGTCAGCACAACCTCCTTTCAGATGGTAGTACAGATGGTTGGGCAGGGCTGCAGAGATGCTCTGCGTGGAAATGGATGCAATTGAGGGAGATTTGTGTCCTTGAGGGAAACACCAAAGGCAAAGCACCACATCTGCAGGCAGTGTGGGTCACTGCGGGCTGGTGGGACCCTGCTCACAGTGCTCTGCTCGGGCTCACCCTACAGATGGAGCTTGAGAAAGTCACAGGACAAAATGGGGTTGCGGAAAGATTCTCTTGAGATGCTTTGCAATTAATGTTTTTGGCCCAAGTTTGAAAATGTCCTTCCTTATAACTTGCAGTTACATAAAAACGTTTCCCCAGTTGCTCTCGTTCTTACATAATTGATCATTCATAAATCTCTGATGACTTAGATGGTTTCTCTGCGTTTTCCAGTAATAATAAATACAAATGTTTGTCCAAGCAGATTAAAAAGCCAGGCAGATCCTATTAATCTGCATAGCCAGTGCTGATAGCAGTATTCTTTTCTGTTAGTGGGACTGAATTTAAAGCTTTGTGAAGAGTTTTAAAACACACAAATGCCATTCCCGATGGGGCAAAAGCCAGCAATTCAGCAGCAGCTCAGTGTTGGCCATGCCAGTGGCCTCCACAGCTGATGCCCACCGAGGGGCACTGAGCTCATGCACCGTGTTCTCTTGTCTGTGTGCAGGGAGTGGGTCCTGCAGGGCACAAACCGCGCGCTGTGGCACTGCAGCTCCTGTACAAACAGTTCGTATTTATTATTGGTGAGGCTGAGGCATGCACGCCAGTGGAGGAAATAGCTGGCACATCTTCATTAATTCCTTTTGGTTCTAAAGTAGTTTTCAGGAAATAATTCTGCAAGCCCTTGGCTCCGCACACAGCGCATTTATTCAGAGCTGGCAGGGGCAGCGGGAGCCGTGTAGTTCACAGAGCCCCGCGTTCCTCTGCATCCTGGAGGTGTTTATCAGAAAGGGCTCTCCGGCCGATCGCAGCCGCACACATCCATGGGGCTGTCCCAGGGAACCCACTGGTGGCTCCACGCACCTGTGGCTCAACCCTTGCTCCCGTCCACCTGTGAATAATCGTAGGGAATCCCTCAATGGCATTAAGGGGCACTGTGGAGGAGGTACTGCCCACCCGAGCATGTCAAGTGAATGTTGTCTTTGTCAGTTATTTGACTGTAACTGTTATCTTTTCCTCTGTAGTGGGACTATTTGACTCGTGACCTCAGGAATACTTTTGCTGTTGCTTTGAGATCTCGCCATGACTAAAACCAGAAGTTTAGCGATATGTTCGGGCTTTTTTTTTTTATGTCTGAAAAATAGACTGAAAATCTTGAATATCAGTCTCCCTCATGAGATGTCCTGATTTCACGCATTACAGAGGGGCCAGAAATAACATAAGAACAGCTTTTCTCACAGTATTTCGGTAGTTCTTTCCTGGCCATTGCCAAAAGCAGGATGTGAAGACATGCATGAACATTAAAGCAAACTCCTATTAGAACAGTTCAAGTTCTTCCAGTATTGTGGTAAAAATTTGTGTCAATTTTTATTCTATTCAGACTGTTTCAACCCTTTCAGTACTTCAAAAATCTGTCAGTGTTTTCTCTTAATAAATCATTCTGCTAGGTTAAATGTGATTTGTGGGTTTTCATCCTTTTATTTTCTTTTTTTTTTTTTTAAACACACTCCAAGAAAATGACAAAGCGCTCTGACCTAAATTGCACATTTGATCATGTGCATAAATGTTGGCTCTCCTACCAGCTGCCCCTTCGGCTTTGCCATTTCTTCTCTATGTGATATGCATGTTTAGTGCAGTGAGTGTTTGCTGGGCTGGGACAGGAGCTGCCCCGAGTGCCTGGTGACGATTCGCGGGATCATGCCTTGTGGTGTAAGGACAGAATCAGCCTCAGCTTTGCGTATTAAATTGTTTCCTTCAAAGCTGTCAACAAATTCAGGTGCCAGTCACCTCGTGGAGATTCCACAAAGTAGCGGAAGGGTATAGAGTTACTGCTGTGCTGCCAGGGTAAACAGCGGCTGTGAGAGCGAGCAGAGAGTGGGGTCACAGCCTGCTGCTGCTGCGCCACGTGTCCGCACAATTGCAGAATCATTAAGATTGGAAAAGACCTCTGAGATTACCCCATCCAACCGTCCCCCTGCCACCAATGTTGTCCACTTCCCTTTGTTCCTTAGAACCACATCTGCACGTTTTTTAACACCTCCAGGGATGGTGACTCCACCACCACCCTAGGCAGCCTAGTCCAGTGCCCAAACAGTCTTTCTGAGAAGTTTTCCCAAATATCCAATCTGACACCATGTCCATGTCCACGTGTGTGCTCCTCTGGGCAATTCACACCCAAGGCAATTAGCCCTCCAGGCTGGGGATGTCCTCTGGCTGAAAATCCAGCCTGAAGGAGAGGTTACCTGTGTGTATACCAGTCCTGGTGATACCGGTGGGGTCATGTCCTTTTGCAAGGGAGAAATGCTCCAAGTATCTTGGAGTGGTGCTCCATGCATCTTGGTGTGGCACAGCAGGGCATCTAACCTTCCTGGACTCTGCCTTCTCCCTCAGTCTGGCATGTTTTAAGGCTGTGTTTGCCTGTTTTCTCCTTGCCAGTTCTGTAAGGAATCAGGCAGTAGCGAGCAGCACTTCAGACAGTGCTAGCAGGGGTGATGCTTTTCCCAGTGAGGATCCAGGTGCCTCTCCCATAATCTCCCATAAACCAGGTTCTTCAACAAGAGGGAAAGTGTACAGCACCGTGGACTTATCCGGGCAGCACTGAGAGCCCAGATCTCAATGGGTCTGAATGCTGGCTGCTAACCCAGGACCAGCAGGTGTCACCAGGAGGTTGGCTCACACACTGCCCTTCTTAGGAAAGCTCTCAGCCTATTAGGGCCCTGGTGAAGTGAGTCAGGCCATGGTTAAGTACAGAGAGAAGATCTCTGAGAATCTCCCTGAGGACAACAGAAGTACTGGCACCTTTCTCCAGGTGGGTCTGGCAGCCACAGTTCACCAGGATGCTTACAAAATCTATCCCGCAGTTTGTGGATCCAGCCCTGCCAGTATGAATCCTGGATCTCAGATCAAGATGGTACTTAGGAATGGACAAAGTGAAAGCCTATTTGAGGATCTTGCTGTTCAGTGTTCAACAGACAATATCTGGGTTAAAACCACTGAAACCACCCAAAACCAGGCAGATCATGCCATTTCAAGTTGAGTGGTCTGAAGGGATCCTGTTCTCGATACACTGTCCATTCTTTTCTGGGAGTTAAATGGAGACCTGTAGCAGAAAAGGATGGGAAGGTCTTCTCTGTGAGATTTACGATTCTTCTTCAGGTGCTCACATGACCTCTTTTGCTCACAGACACAGGATATTTGTTGACTATCCTTCAAGAGCCTCTATCTGCCTCTGTGCATCAGGATGAAGATATTTGATGAGAAGCCCTCTGCAGTGCACATGTGACATTTCTGCCTTTACTTTAGAGGCTGGAGCCCTTGAGGAAGGCACCCTCAGCAGCTTCTGAGACTCGGTGAATTCAACCATAAGACCTGTTCCAGTGTCATTGTCATCACTGTCCAGTAGCAGGCTGTGACAATGATGCCAGCACCCAGATGGATCACTTCCTCCAAAAAAGGCTCATCAGTTAGTGCCTGTATTTGTGTGGGAGACTCTCCATGGATTAAGCCATAAAATCCCAGTTAAGGTAATTCTCTTTTGCAGCAACACTAGATAGTTCGCAATGAACATTTACAGTCCAGCTAAAGAATATGATTTCTTAAAAAAAAAAAAAAAAAAAGAAAGAAAGAAAGAAAGAAAGAAAGAAAGAAAGAAAGAAAGAAAGAAAGAAAGAAAGAAGGAAGAAAGAAAGAAAAAGAAAATCCTGCTTTTTAAAGCTCATACTCATGGATTTGCTTCAAGCAGTCACTGTGCTTCTGCCGTCCCTTGGATAGTCTCCTTCAGCCTGTAACCAGGTGGCTGATTGTGCAGAAATGCTCAGCTCCTTGGAATGGACACAGTCATGTCAGTCATCTCCAATGAAGGTAGCAGTCACGAACACATGGGTTTGCCAGAAGTCTTCAACTAGTTCCAGGAAGCCTTCATTTGTTTGCACTGTTAATCTAGCACAGTCTGGGACTGCTTGGGGAGATATCGAACTTTTTGTAAATTCTCTCATACCACTCTTTTGAGATCTTGAGGATAGAAGCCATCTGAGAAGGTTTCGGGAGACTGACCTAGTTATTGGGCTGAGACAGAAGGAGCTGTTCTGAGCTGGAGGCAAGGCAGCCCCTGGAGCCCAGCACGTTTTCATTCTGCAATTTTTCTTTTGTTTTCCCTGTGGTTCAGCTTCTTGCCAGGGGTGGGAAATAGAAAACCTCACTGCAGAGGGGTCAGGACAGACGGATGGGGTCCCCCTCTTAGTGTTTCCCTTTGGCATTCAGTGAGTGCTGGGGCACCAGGAGGGCACTGAATCACAGGTCATGTTGCAATCAGCACTGCAAGAAAGGTTTCTGTAAGCACTCTTGCAGCTTCCTTCTCATAGGAGAGTGAGGAGGGTGATTGATATCACCACAGATTTTCAAGTTGTTAGGGAAAGGAGAGCAGCATGAGAGTAGTGTATGAGGCATCCATTTTGGATTTACCACCTGCAGCTGCCCAAGGAACCTGTGCTTGCCCACAGCAGGTTGGCTCCCCCTCAGCCACCAGGACTTTTCCTGCATTCCCTTCTGTCTCACACTGTCATCTGGGGAGCAGTTGTTTGAGATCACAGTTGGCCATTGAGAAATGTTACCTGCCCAGGATAAGTGAGAGCCAAGGCCAAGACTTCATGTGTTTTTCCACAAACATTATTGATTAAAACCTTGAATGAGTGCCTGCAGGTGGCAGCCACCTTTTATAATTGCATTTTTTCCATATTCTTAGCAGTTTGCTAAACTGTTACTAGTTGATTATATCAACGCAATTTTCTTACTTTGTTGGACTGCTTCATTTTAGAAATGTAAATCTTGTGGACTTCTGACAATTACTAACTTTCTTGTTGGATTAAATTCTTAGATAGCTTTATTGTTTTATGCTGTGGGGTTTTCCAGGGGTTTTCTTTGGCTGGTTCAGCCTTTCTAAACTGCCACTTAGATCTATTATGCAAACACATGCCTCTGTGTACCCAGCGCACTCTGCCAGGCACATGGTACAAGTCATGGGCTCAGGCACACCATGCTGTTGGATGCCCGTGGATCTCCAGTGCTGGGACCCTTCAGTCCCCCCATGTTGCTTTTCCATATTTTTAAATATTTTTGGACATTTCCACTGCATGGACTTGCTCATATTCACCAAAGTGGGGCCTGGGGCACTGGGAAACATGGTAGAGAAGCTCTGTGCTCGATCTCAGCCCTCTAAGGGTCACAGACACTTGCTGTAGTTAGCAAAGAGCTGCTGGAGTTGAGCATTTCAGTCAGCACTTTTTGAGGTCCCAGTATTGCGTCTGCGTTTTTTTCCTGCCCTGGCTGTCCACAGTACAAAATAGCCATTCCCAGGCCGCAGGGCTCCTCTCTTATATCGGCTTTCTCTGGTGGGGATTCCCTGGGATGTGCAGAGGATCTGAGGGTGCTGCTTGGCACTTGATCCTGCACTCCCCATCTCCCAGAGCACAGATCTCCATGGTGTAGTACAGGGTATTCCGCTCTTAAAGCTGAAATGTGTTCTAATTCTTCAGGACAGTGAATGTGGATGTGACAGTCATGTAGGAGAGGAAACATATGACTCACATTCCCTTCTAGCAAAAGTTAAAGTGGTTTCTATTACACATTCCTACAAAGTTCAGACTGGATTAAGTGGTAATTAGATATCAGTAATTGCCAGTGGAACTAAAATCGTAACACAGCTCTCAGTAACAGCGTTGATTTAGAAATGCTGGCAATTATGAATCTAAACTGGTACTTGTACAGGCCTAAGATTATTGAGTATGAGCATGTCCACAGGATGGAAGAAACTCAAAGATATGCAGAGGTATAGAAAGAAACATAGGGGGAATTAAGAAAGTCATGTTTTGGGGGTGTTTTTTCTTTATGCTGAGTTTGGAAAGAATTAGGCCTCAGTCTCTTCAGAGAAATCACTCTTCTTTGTTTCGCACCTCTTCGTCCCACATCAGATCCAGTGCTTGGCAGCCACCTCCACTCCTGAGTTGCTACGCTGAATAACATTCACCTAGTCATTACATTCTGGGAAGCATACCAAGGCTGGCCCACAGATGTCCGCTTTTCCAAATAGTTTTCCTTTTACATGACAGCCCACCACAGACAGTTGTGGAACAGGCTGGAAGGAGGCATCAATCTGACCGTAACTTCTGCTTCTGAACATACTCTGCCCCTCAGCTGCAAGTGCACACTGAATATTTCTCTCAAAGAGTTTCTCCAGCTCTGTGGTAAATATTTTCCTGTGTAACCTCACACTGAGGTAAGAGCTACATATTCTGCTTTCCAAATGGTCTAATTAGAAAAGAACATCAGCCATGAATTTAATGAAGGTCTGCAGAGCAAGACAAGTAGCCACAGGGAAAGGAATTTTCCAAATACTGGGCAAAGAGCTCAGAAGGTACCCTGCACTGGTGCATCAATCATGATCAAGCACAGCTATGAAGGACGAGGTGCTTTTAGTCAGAGTGAAGCAGCCTCTTCTATGAGTACATCAGAAGCTGGCTTCCCTTCCAGGTTGCCCCCAAGGAATTTTATTACGCCTATTAAATACAAGGCAACATGCCTCAGTGGGTCTAAGCTTGGCCCCAGTCAACTTCAGTTCCACAACCAAAGCTTACTAACCTCTGACCATCCACCACTATGCTCCTTTTAACATTTTTTTGGAGAGTCTGTTTGTCCCAATATGGGTTCCCCCACCCTTCCGTCACTGGAAGGTTTAATGCTGAGTGAAAAACCACGAATAGACTTTGAACATGTTCTGCCAAGTCTCTTTACAGTACAATACTGGCAGGAGCAAAACACTGGGGCCAGGCAAATATGCAAGCTTCATCACATTAAAGGAAGCAGAGCAGCATGGCTATTGCATCATTCTATGGCTTCCCAGACATTGCTGTTATTTTTTCATTAGAGCAACAGAAATGCACTTGGTGCTTTTTGCTGAAGAGCCAAGGAGGCCCCAAAAGGCTGTCGACTGGAGGAGAATGCAACAACTGGAAAGATGAGCGGTTTACTGCACTAATTTTATAGCACAGCCTTTACCAATCTGTGGTAGAGGGAACCAGCAACATGATCTGAGCTCACATTTTTTTACAAAAGAGACACATAGCCAAATACTTAAAACTATTTGCTTGTTCAAGACGAGTTATTCAAAAATTTTAACTACTACTGAATCAACCGGCATTTTTCATTTGAATTCTGTATCATATGTTTTTAATTTTATCAGCATCTGTAACTTTTTAATTACCGTCTTTATTAAAGCCTTCTTTTACTTTTTTCAGAAGCAGTACACAAATCCCTCGTTATTTAACCTGGGTATTAGAACGTGCAGCTCACAGCTTGGCTGCAGAAGCGAATCCCCGCTGCCAGATGTGCCCTGCAGAACATCGGTGCTCTGCGCTGCTCTCCTGCAGCTGCCACACTTCTTGGAGAAGCTGAAATTGTCTCAGCATGTCCAGGCAGAAATTACCATTGTGATTTTAATGAACGTTTGCCCCCCAGAAGCATCTAGGCAGATTCCCACCTAACAAAGAGGAGGGAATCTTTAAGGCATTCAGGGTCCTGCTGCAATGGGGAGTTTCAGGGAAATTAATGTTTTATGACCTAATGTTTCATGGTTCAGCATTAAGATAATGTCATTGTTCTGGCCCTTGTCCAGCATACACTCAAAGCGACAACATGCAAAGTTTTTCACTAGTCAACTGCTATCATATCACCACATCAAGATTCCCAAATGTTGGATGAAAACACACAAAATTAGCAAAGACAGTTTTGTGTTGCCTGAGAGCTGCAAAAGTGGTAGGGTTTGGTCACATTATATAATTTGGTAGTCAGAGCTAAAGCTACCCTTCATGGGTTTATGAATGTTTCAGGAAGAAAACCTTCGTATACAAAGTAAAATTTATTACAGTTGTCGTAAAAGAAAGATCAGACAGCTAAGGGTACTGTGCTGCCTGTAGACTGGGATAAAACATACAGCTTGCCAATGGCAACAACTGAGAAAGGGAGCAGACCTTGCCAACTGAAAGGTGTCTGGCAGATAGCACACAAAAAGTTGAGAGAATAAACACAAGCTTAGGCAATGTTGTCCAAGGAGATCGTTTGAAGCAAGCAATGGCTACTGCTGAAATGATAGCCAACAGAAAGTACACAGCACAAAATCAAACTGTACTCAAGGAAAAGATTCCTCAAAGTGATTGATTCTTTACTTGCTTTAGTACCCAAAGCAGCAAAATGTGAAGAACTGAGGAACTGAGGAATATCTCTGCTTATGCAGAGAATTAAACAATAATCAGTAAGATTTTTTCCTTCTGAAGTTGTGTAATGTAGCATCCCCCTACAGTAGCCACAGCTGCAAACACTTTTGTCCTGGCATGCATCAGGTCACTGAAGCACAGGTGAGGCTGCCTGAATCTAGCCATGGTAAAGATGCATTGCTTCCTTCTCTTGTTCTGGATCTTGAGCAGTGTGTGTAAAGTTTAAGTGGCTAAAGAAGAGGCAAACCACAATTTACAGTCAGGGAGCAGTTAGCTTCTGCCTCTGGAAATAAGCTCTGCAAACTGCCTGCATGAACACTTGAATACCACTGCTAAAGAAACATATCATATGTTTCCACTGTAGTCATTCTGTTGTCATGTGTAAGACAAAGATCAGTTTCATATAAATGTTCAAGGAACAATCATACAATTTATTATGAGATGAAATTCTTAAACTAACATGTTATCTTGCTCAACCTCCTGGGATGGTTCCCATCTCACCCCAGTGTCAGCAGCCCATTTGATTCCTTTTAGGTGACATGGACTGGAAGAGGTATTACAGTTTCACAAAATGATTAAGACAGCCCCATGAATCTCTTGCTCATTCATTCACAAAAGAAAAATTTTGGTGAAGGAGCAAAATAACAGCCCCTAATACATCACAGATCCAGCGCACCCAGGCCATGAAGTTTATTTTTTCCCAACAACTTGGAGACAGTGTGGTGTGTCAGAACACATGCACTTGCCATTAGCATGAACATTAAAAGGAAATGAACATAAATCCCAGATTTAAATGTGCAGTTTGAACATCCTGGGGCAATTAAATTATTGATAATGGTTATCTGTCACCAAGCAATAAATCATGAACTCACAGTGTGGTAAAAGAAAACTATCTCGCTGCTGACAGATGCACAGACTGAAAGATTTGGTGGACCTTTCAGGTTCCAGAAGTAATTACATCAAGGTGAAAGATTTCTTCTCTTGCTTTTTTTCTCACCAACTCTAGTATTTCCATACTTGAAACAACGCTTTCTGCTGACAACCTTTCTTACTCGGCCGCTAGATTTTCTGACATTTTGATGAAAATGAGGAACTTTTGATATTCTGATGAAAGTGAGCTGCTTAAAGGAGCAGCTGGGGAAGAGTAGGCCTGTTACATCGCTGTGAGCTGCAGCACAGAGCTCTGCACTGACGGAGGAGCTCCCAGAACTGTGCACAGTGATGGTACTCTCTGCTGATGGTAACACCAGTGCAAATAAACAGCGGGTGGTAAAAAGACTGGAAATACAGAAAGAGATCAAGGAGGGAGCAGGACACAGTAAAGGAAGGGGACAGAGGATCGACTTTGTACATCAGATTGCACTGAAAATAATAGCTCGAGTACTCCACATCAGCGTATTTCCTTGAGGCTTAAGGGTTACGCGGGTAAGAACAGGGAGAGGGACGGAGGCACTCCCTGCCAGGCGCAGCGAGGAGCGAGCCAGTCAGCGCCCGGCTCTCAGCACTGCAAATGGCGGGGCCGCTGCCAGGCCTGAGTGGGCTGCGGGCCTGCAAAGTCTGAATGGGCTGTGGGCTGCCAGGAAGGGATGTGCGCGGGCCTGGCACCCTGCTTTGTGAGCTGCCAGCACCCTGCTTTGTGAGCAGGCTTTTCAGGAGGCTGTGGTGTTGTGGAACTCAGCGCTGCTCTGCTGAGAAAGTGGAAGCTTTTCCAATGTACATGCTGTACTGCGGCCTTCAGGGGAGCCAGGAACCGGGTTCATTTATTCATTTTCCAACAGCTAAATCTCTTTATACTAATTACGTGGAATTCAGCAGCTTTGGCCAAGGAAGATGTACTTTTTAATACTGATCCTTGGACTGTGTACAGATCAATTTCAAAACTACTTGTATAGAACTTAAAAAGTGTGGGCACGGTAGAGGAAAAGAAAATAGCATGAAAATAATTTGGCTTAAGTCTGGGATGAACTGTCTGAGACCTGAAAATAAAAGACTTCAATTAACTACTCAGGGGCGTATGGGCTACCAGCCTGAGTGTCAAGTTGAGGCCATTTAATTGTCAGGAACCTGACATTTATTGCCCTGACACCTGTATCATAAAATTAACTTTGCTTTAGAACTTGTTCCATATGAAATCTGTGTTGAACAGTCAAGAGTGCCTTGAAAGGTCACATTAAGGACAACTATTGTTGAGCAGTCTTTTTCCCCACAACAATAAGAAAAATCATCCACCAGTTTATGTATTTTTCATAAGCAACACAGTGACAAACTTTACCTATAGCTACTCTTACAGAAAAACAAATTAATAAATAATAACTATAATTTTTAAAAAATCGAGTCTATTCTCTTCCAAATGAATCTGGCAATTGTATACCCATAAATATTTTTTGGTACAGCAATAAAGTGTATGATATTACTACAGCAGTGTCGTCAGAACGATGATATAGATGTATCAGGTCTATAGGGCTGAGCTGGAAAATACACAGACTAATAATTGCTTAGCTGTTGACAGAATTGGTGACAAGCCCACGATCATGCACTTATCAGAAAATACTAATTGGATTCATATTTTGATCTCCACACTGCCAGCACCTGTCCTTAGTTTGTTTTAAGATACTCTTTATTACTTACCAAAGGGCCCAATGCAATCCTCCTTTCTCAGGACTCTATCAATCTTCTAGGAAGAAACTTTAAATGAGCTTTTAAAGGAAATACGAATGAAAAGCGTTATATTTTGTCTTCATTAGAAGCTTCTGCCAACAGTAAAATTAGTTGCCTTTAGTAGCCATGAAGGATAGAGGAGCAATAACTGAATTATAAACTGCTTCCAAAACAAGAAAACGGTTAATTACTACGTGAAGCAGAAAATCATTCAGAAGTGAGTACTTGACAAACACGTTATTTAAACATCTGGTTTAAGGTGTTTTTGTTTGTTTTCGATTTGTCAGATAACTGTGTTTATAATTAAGACATTACTACTCTCAAGGAAATGTCTTTGTGTTATTTGTTGAGCATAGCATGTAAGAATGGTTCTCTTATCTGTAATAACAACAAGAAACACATGATTATTGAAATGATCTCTGTGAATATAATTTTATGCAGAAAATAAAGTAACTACATCAATACAATGTTGTACTCATTTTAAAAATGGAAAAACAATCAGATAATGTGTAAACAAATGTAATGCTCTACTTTCTATTTACAGCTGGTAAATTTTAATTTTATTTAAAGACATATGTTAATTAAAACACATTTCACCAGCTACCTATAAAGTTAAGCTCTATTTTGTTTGATTTTGTTAGAAACAGGAAATTTTGAGTGATGCCCACAGCTGTGAGATTGATGCATCTGTATTTTGTTCTCTCCTGTGAACTGCAAGTGATCAAACAGGCAAAAACATAATGACAAAATGATTAGATTCATCAGTTACCTCACAATCACACACACAATGATGGAGCATGTATTTATTGCAATGTCACAGATAAGCAAAACCACTTTTTATCTAGAATTAATTTCAAAGACAAGCTTATTATTGTAGAAAGCATCTCTTAGACATGACTGGTATTCTTTTATAAGATGTAATACTAAAAAATCCAGAAAACTAGCTGAGTGTTTTCGACCTTTATGCATGACAAATCATTAATGCAAAACCAAACACCATTTTCCACAGATGTATTTTTTTAAGTAAACTATTCTCATTTAAATGAGCTCTGCTATGAAACACCAATGCTAGAAGTAATCACATATTCAGATGTCATTGGATTGCAACTCAAGGGTGCTGGTAAAAGCTGTTAAAGCATCATCCATACTTTGCTTTTTCTGCTGCTAGAGCCAATCTGCGAATGTTTGCTATGCAACCAGCTGCTGCCTCCTGCAGAGTTTCATCTGTAGAGCCTACCATAGCCAGTAGGAGCTAGTGAAAATAACAGTAAAAATAGTATAAGAAATAGAAATAAGTACATTTTAAAAATATTCAAATCATACCTTGAACATTTGTAGGCTACTATTTAAAAACACTCAAATCACATTTTGAACAACTGTATGCATTTACTCACACATACAAGAAATAAAACATTGAATATTATATTAAAGAAACATTCTCTTGTACAGGTACATACATATACACATTTATGTATGGTTTTAGATATCTATATGCATTAGCATATGTATAGAGCACAACACTTTATATTTTGTAGTATTTGTACCTGTAATTTGATATTTTCTTTTCTGATTTTCTATTTATTTTTTCACGCCTGTCTACTGGTTCTGAATTGGATTTTTTCTTATAAGTAGAAATTGTGTATATGCAAACCAAAATCACTGTTTCCCCTGAAGGCATACTAATATATTTGTATATTCTCCAGACTTCTAATAAACAAGATTGTGCTTTTCTTTTTGTCTTTCATCATAAAAGTGGATCCATGTGAAGGGTCCTAGTGACCTGCTGATTGCAGTACGTTTCTTTACTGTCACAGCAAACACTCATGTGAAACTGCTTGATGGATACAGACCTGGACATGCCATTCTTACATATTTGCATGGAAAAATACAAAACAAAGACCCAACAGAGGCACCAAACTTTTGGAGTCAATTCAGCTCTTCAGTCATGTGGAGTAGATCCTTCACTCTGGAAGTCATTCAACTTTTTCAATGGAAATTCCCTTAGAGTAAGATGCTGTTCCACACCAGCATGACATAACACAGACTTTGATGATAAAACACTTCTACATATCAGAAAATCATTAATAATACTTTGGGATCTCTTTTTTGAGAGAATTGCAAGCCTGTGATGCAACTGTAAATACGATATATGCTAGAAAACAGCAGAAAAAACAGATTCTTTGCTAGTTTAAATCAGCACTTCACAATCCTCAGATTTCTGAAAATCTGCCAAGAATAGTGTGCGTCCAGGTATTTTGAAGCTCAGACAGCTCTAATTAAAACCTATATTTTCAGTCTGCAATACTTAGGATTCTGTGTTCACCCAAACAATGTTGAATCAAACCACAAAGAAATCTGTTATCACTCAACTCTAGTGCATATTTTTCATATAGCTAAAATATTACATAAAATTATGAACTGCTAAATATAAAAGCATAAATTGAATGCAGACATCAAATTCATATGCTACCTTTTTCTAACCTTCCAGCAATAGTGAGGCATAGGCCACAGCTGCACACATATGGCATTTTCTTATAGAGATCAAAGCATTTCATACTTGAGGAAGTATTTGTGTTAGCCAAATGTACCAAACAAGCATCTTGCCAGTCACCTTTCACCCTTTGACCCCTATATGTGACTTGTAAGAATGCCTGCAACATGCACATATCATGTCAAAAGACCATTAGGTAAATTAAGCATCAATCATGTTATTTTCTAGTAATTCTTCTTACTATTATTTCCATTCATGTAACCAGCTATCTATGTCCAAATAGCTAGATAAGAAATCTTAGAGTGAAACCTTAGTGTGAACACTTCTGAACGGATATACCACAGGGAAAATGGCACAATTAGAAAATGTAATAAAAAAGCTTCATACTCCTGTGCTTTATTTGCAGGCAAAATCTGAGCCAGGTTCAGTGGCTAGTGGAGTCAGTGAAGCTTCACCACTGCCTTCAACTGGTGGAATGGCCTAGCAGCATGTCTGCAAGCTGCTCAACAAAGCACAAGGGCCAGAACACAAGTCTTGCTGGGAACCTAGCATTTTTAAGAGAAATACTGCTAAATGAAAATCTTTCTTCCTTCTAATTTCCACCAGCTGATTTCTCATTAACCTAAATGTTTCTTTGGGTGCCTCACATTCTTCTTGTATAACTTTTTTTTTGTATAGACAAAAACTGGTATAGATTCGTTCACATCCCTGACTCAAAACCAAAAATATGTATGCACATACCGTTCATACGGTGGTTTTGGTAACACCATAAGTTTCAAATTTGGGAGCAAGGAAGCTATATGCCTTATGTGATTATTCACTGCATCTTCATAGACCTAATACAAAACTTTCTGAAGTGTAGTGAATGTGGAACTCAAACTTTTATAATAAATTCAGCATGAGATTTTTTATCAGTACATGAGAACAGAAGTGTGTCATGTAATTAATATTTCAGAAACATATTTTTTACTAGAAATATAGCAAAAAAAATTCCAACAAAAATAAATCTCTGCCTCTGTTATGACTCCATGTTAGGTAGTCCTTGATACCAGGTTACTGATATCATCTCTTAGTCACCGCTTACTTCTGGGCTCAGAAGACTTAGGAAAATAAATACTTCTTGTTGCTTCCTACAGTGAGTTCAATGTTAAGCAATAACGATTGTAGAGGCAGGGTTGAAAGGGGTGATCTACACTCCTTATTGCAGCTGCTTTTTGGAGAGTCAGGGCTTAGTATCAAAGGACAACACCTTACATGACACAGATCTGAAGTATCTCTTCAGATTCCTTAAGAATTAGTGCAATACAACAATGCAACAGTAATTTTTACAAAAACATTAAAATTTTTTTTTTCCTTCTGACTTTGGCGGTTAAAGGATCAATTGCTCTCCAATTTGTTGTTCTTCTAAATCACTTGCCAGTGGTAACATCCATAAGAACTGCCACGTTATACAAAATCCTTGTTCAGGATTTTCAGAACATGACTTCAAAGAAATATTCCTGGAAACAGAGCCTAATGCAGTAGCAGCCGCTAGGGATAGAGGATATACAGAAACATTTGTCTGTCAACTTACTCCATGTTATAAGAAGAAGGAAAGTGGAGAGAAGATTATTGAAAATGCAACATATTTAAATGTAAGTGGGTAATTCTTACATATTTAGGAATCTAACATCAAAGATTTTGATATAAATGCTGTTTTAGATGAAGCAAAACTTTATCATTTTCATCTATACCAACAAAGCTATAATTCTCTCACTTCCTGACTGCCACTTCTCAAACTTGTTGTGGATTCATTTCAATTTACTGGCAATTTGGGTTACCCAATTCGGCTGTGGAAATGTATTCACAGAATGTATACACAGACCATATCCACATATTGCATATATTTGACAAGTCCAAGAAAGCTTTTTTCTTTTTATTTCCAGTACACCAATGCAAAATTACATGTCCTTCTTCTTGATGCAGTGCCCTTGAACTTCATATATCCCTTCCCTCTACTGTTCTACTGTTCAGGTATTGTTTTCTGACATATGTAAATGTTAACAGATGTGAGAAGCAGTAAAAAAGCGTGTGGTATAAATGCTTCTTTCTGGCACATAAAAGGCACTTTCCATAGACAGAGAAAGCATTTGCAGTACTATGTAGACTTCTTTTTCAGTTGGCAGGTATCTATATTCTAAGGCAAGAGTCCAAAATTTTTTGCACAGTTAGCACGTCATACCAGCAAATAAGCACAAATACAAGCTGTTTGGAGAACGTACAGAGCATATGTAGCATTTATGGGTTCCAAAAGCAAGAGTTACACACAGCCAAATGGTTTAAATATTCAGAACAATTAAGAAGATTTTGCTATTACTATCCTAGCTTTAAAATAGCACAGAATGGTGTGGCCACATCAGGGCAGCAAAGTCAGAGTAACCCAGAACGGAAGGGGTCTCAAAAGGTCTCTGGTGCAGTTCATGCACAAAGCAGGGTCAGCCATCAGATTAGACCAGGTTGCTCTGGGTTTTATCCAGCCCGATCTTGAAAACCTTTGAGGACAGAGACTGCATAATCTCTTTGAGCAACCGGTTCCAGTGCTTGTCTGTCTTCACTGGGAAAAGATTTTCCCTATATTCAGTCTCCCTTGCTTCAGTTTACGCCTGTTGACTCTCACCCAAAAGCCATATATCACTGGGAAAAGCCTTGCTACATCTGTTTGATGATTGACCTCCTTGTAGGTACTGGGAGGCTGATGTTAATTTCACTAGAAGCCCTGTCTTCTCCATGCTGAAAAACCCACTTAGTTGAGTTTTTGTTCACAGGACTGGTGCACCAGTTTTTATCCTCATGGCACTCTGCTTGTCCCACTAGCTCTGATTTAGCTATGTCTTTCCTGTATTGGGGGCTGACTGCAGTATTCTAGGAGCGTTCTAATGAGTACTGTGGAGAAGAAAAATCACTTCCTTCAACATACTGACCATACTCCTTCTATTGCAGCCCAGTACTGTGTCTTCTTTGCTTTCAGGACACTCTGCTAGCCAATGTAGCCCTTTGCCTACCAAAATCCTCATTCCCTTTTCCATAGAAGCGTTCCACGTCCATTCAGTCCCTAGCCAGTATCACTGCCAGGGCAAGTGCAAGTGCAAGTGCAAATGCAAGTCCTCAGTTGTAGGATGTTGCATTTATTCTTGATGAATTTCATAATGTTTCATTGACCTGCTTCAGCCTTGCCCTGGGCTATATGGAAACCACCTCCCTCTCTGGCAACCATGTTCTCTGGTATATCGAAGTCATGACAGTTGTTCTTCAAGGCAATAGTCAGACATAAGAGGGTAAACCAGAATACTGGTGTGCATGTTACTGGACCATGAATGATGCTGCCTGATACTCTCTGAAAGCAGAGCTTCCTTAGAATATTATCTCTGAAATCATAAAACAACCAATTGAAAACTTTTAAAATAAAACAATAAAATAAAACTTCTAAAATAAAACAAGAGTCGATAAAAGAACTTGTAAATGTATCCTTCCAAAATGGGTAATAAAAGTTAGTAATTCTTTTTTTTCTATGAAGATGTCTTTCTAGAATTTTTCACTTCTATAAAAGCATAGCATAAGAGGATTTTAAAGAAGAAAGTATGCAGACAAGTATTCCCCCAATAAACCAATAAACAAAATCTTGTAAGGTTCAGATGCTGTATACAGTAATTCCTAAGTCCTTCCTTTCCTACTTTCCTTTAGTCACAATCATTGCAGCTTTCAGACCCACAGATGGGAATCAGGAAACAGAAGAATCGCCGTTTTCAGAAAGAATATAGTTTGCACGTATTGTTTAAAAGGGGGTTAGTCACTTGATGCTTCTACAAGTTTTCCAAAATAGTGGAAAGTGTGGAACAGTACTATGGAGAGAGGTTCCTTTGCTCATGCGGAACAGGCATAGTTCAGCCTAAGCAATACTCTGGAGTCCTGTGAAAATGAAAGCAAAAAATGAAGGAAGAATAGCTATCAAAATAATTTTTAATGCCAATTTTTCAAGCCTTTTTCTCTTTTAGAAGGAAATATAGACAGGTTCCTTCAACAAGATTCATATCTATATTGGGAAGCTAGTCACAGTTCACATCGAGCTTAAAATTCCTGGAAATAAAGACACTCAACATAACTGCTGTTTCTATCTGCTATGCTGGTGATGACATCTTGTAGACTGACACAGCACTTCCAGTTGGTGATAGGACTTGCCATTTCTTTTTTTAAATTTAGATTTAGTATCTGAATTATTTTATTTGCAACATTTCCTAAAGGATACTAATTTTCTAGCACTGTGATTTTCTAATTGTATAACACTTCTTTTCCAAAAAGGACATTTTTCACATGCTTTTTATAAACCTAACCTAAGAGAAAAAAATACTTTAAATAAAAGCATATGGTAGAAGCTTATCCAAGAAAGTATCAGTCTAGATCCAGCCAGCAGTTTGCTAACTTTCAACACCATAGTGCACACTGGAAAATATTAAAGCACCTAGTTTGAGTATTACATTACACGTATTCCTATGAAAATATTTTCATGAAATTAAATTATAAATAATAAAACATACTCCTCAATCAAAGCATAATTAAGGTTAAAATAAGCCGCTGCTTCTAAATTGAATTTCAGGACCTTTTTCTGATTTTCTCTTTCAGCAGAAAGGATGTACCATGGACAATGCATGGTCCCCTAAGAAGATACTTATGCAAGTGTTTTCTCCTGATTTTATTTTTTTCATGCAACACAAAGACAATAAATTTCAGATGCAAAGTATTTGGGTCAGGCAATGGTGAGCTAGCAGAGGTGGAAAACCCAGTACTACAAGTCCCAGTAAATGCAAAAGATGGGCAGGACAGACACGCACTATGCTGACTGCCTCTCATGGAATGCCTCTCTTCTCTGCAACTGAAGTCAGCACAGCCCAGCTAGCCCAGCTTGCTTGCACTGAACGTGAAGGTGCAGGAACTGAAGCTCCTTGTTTGGGCATGGTGAAATCCTAGGAAGATCCCACCTAGTTTCTTCTTCTTCATTCTCTTATTCCTGTCTTTCCTATTCTCTCTCCCCTGAAACACATCACCATTCTAGCAGCTATGGAAAAAGGATAACAGCCCTTGATAGTCAGTCAAGCACTACAGAGGGATGACAAGGCCTGAAGGATGCAGCTGAGGCCAAGGCACACCTGAAGGTGCTGGCAATCAGCAGACTGGGCAACTGTCACCTCTGTCTCATCTTTTTCTTACTCCTTAAAAAAAAAAAAAAAAACAAAAAACAGTGAAAAGAGTGCAGGAGAAAATCTGTACCCTTTCTGCAAACAGGTGCAGAACCTGGTGAGAAAAACTTGTCTGCAGTTTGCAGTGCATTTTGCTACCTATTCTTTTGTATATATTTCTTTTGTTTAGTTACAGCTAAACCAAAAAGGGGCAACAGCTATCTTTCTCCACCATGTCTGAACTGTGCCTTCCTCACTCTTGAAGGTAAATCCTCTTAGGCAAACACTAACAAAATACAAAGTAAATTATAGCTCCCATGCTATCCAATTATTTTAAAGTTGACATTACTTCACTTGTTGGCAGTGTTGCATAAGGGAAATTACATTATGGTATGCAATTTAAATATACATACATAATTCCTAATCTATGTATATGTACAAAATATGAACAAAATATTCTACAGCTTATTCAACACCTCATCTGTATTAACTGTCCATTTTTCACAGTAATATAATTATTTTGGGAAGAGTGCCCCACTTCTGTGCAAAGATATAATAATAAAGTAGCAGATCCTGATATCTGACAAAGAAAATGGAAACAAGATGCTACGTGGTAAAATGTAGAATAGTTTTAAAACTTGGTAAACTTGCAGGCCACTTTAAAATTCACTAGGTTGAAAGGCTTTTCCATCGCAAGGAATATTTCTTGCAATTTCAGATACAAGTGAATATAAACATACCATAGAAAGGTAATAAAGCTAAATAAAACTAGTAATAAAAGCAACTTTAAATCATTGTTTAAAAGGTATGATTATATGCAACCTATCAGAGTCCTTAAAAGCAGATAGTTTGAGTCCACATTCAGATATAAGAAGTTTGGTGCAATATTAAGAAAGAATTCAATCATCACGAACATTCCAGTGTACAGAAGGGTCTTACAGGATATGAAATTCATCCCACAAAAAGCAATAGGCAGATCTGATAATCCAGAAGTGATGAAGCCCAAGGTCTTACAGCATGTTTTTATTTGAACCACTTCATTTTATCCTTATTTCATGTCGTTTTCAAGAGGAGATTAACACATAAAAGGCCCTTGGTGGCACAGAGAGAATAAAGAACTTTTTCATAACATCAGTACAGTTACATTAAAAAAAAAGAAAAAAAACCTTTTTTTCAATTCTCTGGAAATTCATGTATTAAAACAGGAGCCTGCTTACTTAACGACATGTAATGGACACAAGCAGGCTCATGGACATTCCTTTCCTTTCATAATGAAGTCTGGCTCTGTAACACATTGGAGACTATTTCTTTATTTTATTGCATCCTGATCAATCTTTCTTTTTATTCCTTGCTCACTTTCAGTACTCATCTGCTCTTTCATTCCTGCTCTTTTCATGTTTTACTTTCTTTTTCATTTTACAGGAGCATGACTTCTGCCTTCCCTTCCTTCCTTAATATTTCTGCAAAGGGTAGTTTAGGAAGTTTGAGAAAGAACTGCTAATTCAGTTTTGGTTTTCAAAATGTAAAAAAAAATTACTATTACTAAGAATACTGTCTCTGTCTGTCAATTTGTGAGTCACATGAGGGCTATATAGAAGCTAAGCGAGGTCAGTTGCAAATAAACTCTCAGGAGCAAGTCAGAAAAAAAAAGGAGACTTGAGCTGTCCAGGAACCCTCATACACTGACAGATTCTGCCTGACTTCCCAGCAATACCCTGAAAACATCTTACATGTTGTTCTCTTGTTTACCTACTATTCCTGAAGTGCACTATAAGTATTCTATTTTTGAAGTCAGCATTGAACAACAGTAAAGGGAAACTGCAGCTTCCAGACTACTGACAAACGCTTTGATGTTATCTTAAGCTGCATCTTATTCTGATAACAAGGTGCAAAACCTTACTGTACTACTACTTCACAAATATGTTACATCTGCTGGTTTGCATGGACCAACTTTAAACTCTCCTCTGTATTCAATTCCAACTACTGGTTTTGATCTATAACACCAACATAGAGTTAGGTCCGATGGTCCAAGTGTGTGTCTCTCTGCCTTAGTATGACTGTAATAATCAAAACCAATGGGGTGCTTCTGCTAATAAACCTTACATATCACATTCTGGGGATAAAGGCAGTCATGCTGTAGACATTGACAACAGCATTTATTGCAAATAAAGATTCGAGTCACTTTTTTTTTTTTTTGTGGTGTACTAGAAGAACTATATCCTCATGTTTTAAGATGTGTGGGTGGTAACAGTGCATATATTTACATAAACTGGAAGATGACTGGCATTGTTCAATTCATAGTCTGTTTTTAAACTAGAGAACATTCAACTAGAACATTTTATGAAACTAATACAAAAAAAAATACTATATACAGTCAAAAAATAATAAATGACTGCTGTAATACAATCTGGATAGATTCTGAGATGAAAAATAGAATTTAATAATGATAATTTAATTTTGATTTAATTTTTCACATTTTTAAGGCCCTCCTAATTGAAGGTAACTTCCCAAAACAAATAATATTTAAGATGAAATAAGAATGAACATGTATATAACTTAACTATCCCTTTGGACACAGTTAGAAAATCTTTCAGTTTAGAAAGGCAATAATTTCTCTTAGGTGTAAATATGAGATGTCTTTTCAAACTGATTATTTGGTTGTTTCTCTTTCTGTATTGCCTTCTTTTATGTTCGGGCATTACTATGGATAATTAGTAGAGTGCAACTATATTAAACACAGGAAACAAAAAAAGAAAACTAGCGCAGCATAAATCAGCGTATGGAACATGTTTCAGATTTTCTCAAAGAAATACAAAATTCTGAATGTGAGAAAGCAAGAAATGAGCCAGGTTGCTTCATGGACAAAGGTCTCTGTATAGTCCACGTATTAATTCATATCTGTAGATTAAAAAAAAATCTTGTCTACTTCTTAGTTTTCTACTTTGCAAGTTTTTGCTTTGGATTACAGAGAGAGATTAATTGCTAGAATGCACTTTCCTATCTTTAAATGATTTTGGCATTTACAGAACTCTGTTTATATTGCACATTTTTGTATTTCTTTTTTATCATTACTTTTGTGATGTATGAATGACAAAAGAGACAGAAGTAAATGTCTGGTATATAAAAAAGGTAGAAGCAACAAGTTAGGAATCAGTTGAACATTGCACAGTATGATCTAGTGATGCTAATGCTAGCACAAGGACATTAACAGCATGTTAGACACTCTTGGGTGAAGATACCTGGAGAACAATGCAGCTTACTTATTGCAGTATGGGTAAGCTGGTGTGAAACAAAGTACTACACCTGTATGGGTAATGTTCTCTTTTTCATTTTTCAGCTCACAACTCAAAGATGCTACTTTTTAGGAAAATACTCCATCACATGCCTGAATCATGATAAAATTAAGGAGATTAACATCTACTCCATCTTTATGAAGAACATTGGCACTTGCTTAAAAATGGTTTCTAGAAATACAATTCTCTCAAATGCATCAGTGATGTCTGAGAATTAAATAAATTATCAGTTCCTCTCCTCACTCCCTAGGAAGTCTACACAAATTTAAAGATAAATAAATCCTGTGCTTTACTACAAATTCAATGAGAATTCTGGGACAATCAGAGGAAAAGCAAAGAGATGAAAAGAAACAGCCTGAAGAATCAGAAGCAATCCAAGATCCAAAGTCATAGCTCCAAAGATTTCCTAGCTATATTTTACATAGAATTTTTGCTTGTCCAATTTTTTTTATTATTATTTTTTTAATAGGGACTTAATTGCCTTGTCCAAATATCAGAACATATTTTCAACTGTAACAAATTGTTACTGACTGTCCCTGTGCTCGTGCTGCACACATGTGTCATGGGGTCTGGTGCAGTAAATCCAATGCTTTCTTGAAAAGTTTAAACTTTACTGAGCTGTAATGTCCTTGCACAAGAGATCTGACATGGCACAGTACTGTGAACTGCACACTGCAATCTGTTGTCATCTCTACTACAATGAAGGATTCAATACAGTAAGCCAACTTTATCAGTGTTCATGACCATTTTCATTATCATTTATGAAATACTAAATGGCAAGATCCCTTGGCTGTAAAATCTAATTTTAATTCATAATTCCTACAACTCAATTTCTAATATCCAGCCAATTATTCATCCTTTCCAGGACTTTTTCTCCCTGTGACATAGCAATTTTATTTCTTTATGAGTTTTTGGTGAAGAGCTCACTTGAACAGATTTCTACAACACAAGGGGGATTTCTACAACCCAATACTTAAAATAAGAAGAGGATTACTGCACATGAATAAAAGAGTACGACTACCGACAAGAAGATGAAACACTTCAAGAAGCAAAAGACTAATAAAATACTATTTACACAGTGAATGCTCAGGAAATCCAGGACAAAATTATGGCAGACTTTGAGATATATACACACTCCATTAACCTACAATACCTCTGGAGTCCAGAAATTCTCTTTGGATTTCTGTAAAGGAGGTAAGCCAATCTAATGACTTTTGGATTCATGCAGGTTTTACGGATAAACGTATAGAGGTAAAAATATCAAATTAACACAGATTCTTCCCACATACCTGGGCTCAAGATAGGTGATAGGCAAAAAGTGGTGAACTCTCCAGGATAATTCTGAATTTAGGTGTTCTAAATAATGTTTGATGATTTTTTTTAACTTTTGCTACAGAGACCAAAATTATATATCCTACCCTTAGTCGAGTATTTGGAACTGTAATGTATGTATGGCCTTGTGGAAGCACCTTTATGCATTACTGTTGACTCAATTCTTTATCATGTACAGTTTCTTATTTTTATCTTTATCTTCAACACAAATGCAATGAGCATACTGGATACAACCTAAATTCACTTATGATCTATCTTTCTTGTTTCCTGCATATTTTGCAGTTTATCAGACTCCTTTTGTAAGTGACTAGCAATGCTGACCAATACACTCTTATTTCAACATTCATTTCTTTCTCTTCAAAACTTCCAGAGATTAAACATAAACAGTTGCAATTAGTTGCACTACTTAGTAGCTGGTAAATACAGTCAGTTATGATCCTTGCAAATAAATGTGAAATTCAATAAAAGGAGATTTTTTTATAAAATTAAAATGCATGGACTTTCGCAGTCTAGCAGAAGATATATTTTAGCCTTCGGTTGATTGTTATATAATCACCATTGCAACTGTGATTTGTAATATGATCCAGCCCTCACTGAAGTCAGCGATGCAATTCTCATCAACCTCATGTGCCCTGGCAGCCTGGTCAAGTCTTCAGGCTTTATGCCAAAATATGGAATGCTAATCAGGAACATTAACACAAGGGCCCATTTCATCATCTACACATTGCAAAAGGACTTTTCCTTCGCATCTTTACCTAGAAAGTGACAGCAGCAAGATGTGCCATATTATTAAAAGATACTGCAGAGTGCTCTTTGTAATGGCAACATAAAAGAGAATACAATGTCTAGGGCTTGGAGCCAACTCTAACTGAGTGATTGATCTCCAGGAAGAAGAATAAAAGAGAGTTCTCGTAGACGACCATATGAAAAGTAAAATTTGGTACATCAAGTACTCCTGAATGACAATTCAGTCTCTATTTACACATATGTATTACTACATACCTACCTACACATGTATATATTGTCCTTATTATTTCTTATATTCATCTTCTTTGAAAAGCTCCTTACAGACAAGGAAACTATTTTTGATCAGCTGAATGCCAAAAATAATTACCTGGCATTCTGCCCTTGTGCATTAAGCCAAGTACCTCTCAATTAACAAAACTAATTCTAATATCAGACAATGTAGCTACTACTCCATGTAGAATAAAATATTTCAATGTTTTTTTCTTATTATTGCCGAATTAGAAACAAATATTTCACACAGACACAAGGATGAGACTTATTACAGGGAGCTAAACAATTGCAAGAAGCTCTTCTGTCTATTTCTGCGGTTTAGAAATAGTGCCAAGTCGGAAGGAAAAGACATTCTCTGCATTTTCTAAAGCAAGATAAATACAGAAAAGAAATATAGATGAAAGATGGAACAGCTATCTATGGACTCTGCCAGATTCCTTGGCTTTTTGGCACACCTATTGATGCTGGCAGACTTAGCCAGTAGCAATCTTTTCCATTAAAAGAAGCACCATATATTTTGGTTTAACATACTTTGTTTGTGCATTTTTAAGCTTCAAAAATGTCTATTTAAATTTTTTTTAATGATTCCTTCTGCACAGTTGGCTGCAATTGCACTTATTTGAAGCAGTTCATTTATCACTAAAAGAGCTGCAGGGCACAGCTACTGTTAAACAGCTCCAACAAACCTACAGCTTAGTGGGACAAGCTTCTTTTTATAAGACTGAAAGATGCTTAACTTGTGCCAAGTGGAGTTTATGCCAGCCTCTAGGTTTGTTATCCAAATGTTACTAAATTAGAGGTTCTTCTGAAGCACAGAATTTGGGCAAAGATAAGCCAATCTCTCTTGGGCTGCTGTTTTTACCTATCAGGGATAAGCCAGATTTTAACAGAACACTTGCTATGTATCATAAACTTTAGCAGTGTAAAATTTTTAAAAATCATTGAAACTTTGAGGCTTAATCTACACTGAAGTCAAACGTCATTACCTTTGGCAATCGTGCAAAAGTGAAATGTTCTACATGTAAGTACCCCTACTTTATGAATGGTGAATTCTACTTGTTATGAAGGTAAAGGTTTACTGTTTCTTGGAGCTGAAACTGTAAGAAAAAATGTCCACAGCTGGCAGTTGCCAACACAATAGAAATTGCACTGGTGTAACACTGTCAGTTATCATTAATCCTTCTGAAACAAAACAACAAATGCCAGTATTGGATTTAGCTTGTGGAACATTTGTGGATGAGGAACTGGGTGTAATTTCTGTAGCCAACAGCCATGCAGCAATTTTGCCATCTAGTGCCCTCTTTGTTGACATCTAAGAACTGTAACAACTGATTTATGAAAAACAACAGGCATAGGCCTGGAGGCATGTGCCAAACAACTATATCTCCAGTCTGAACAGTGGAGCCTGAATAGAGCCAACCATGATTGTTAAAAAGAGGGTTCTTCTAAACTGAAAATAAAAATGTTAATATGTGAATATGCATGTATAAATGTATTCCACATGGATAATATTACTGCATAGATACATTATAAAATATTTTGGATTGATTTAAAAAGATATTTTCTTAAAGGTTAATAACATAAAACTACATTCTGTATCAATGTTCTCAACAAAGACCCCCACAAAAAAACCAACCCTCTGATCAAACACATCTAAAGAATTAGGTGCAAGTGCATTTGCACTTCAGTTTCTGATCCTCAGATATATATGTTATATGCCAAAGAGGGAGGTTTTGAAAATTTTCTGTAAAAAAATGCTAGTAATCATCTCCCATAGTTTGTAGTTCACAAAGATGATCCTATGGAATTCTTTTCATGTTAAAAAAATTAGCCAAAACTTGTAAGGATTTATGGTTTTAGTAAGTAATGACCAAAATTTGGAAGCAGTTCAAAATAAAATACAATCATTATGACAAAGTATAGAACTCTTCAAACAGAAAAATGTCATTTCATAGTAAACTTTTATAAATCATGGTTAAACCAGCTATTTTTAAATCTCAGATTGTAACAGGGGAAAGGAAGAGCCTTTGTGTGATTAAATTTTCTACTATTAATAATAGAAGTCAAAAAGTACAAATACTTCATAGATTAATTCATAGTACAATTTAGAAAATACATCTTAGCTGTTACAACTTCTTTGCAAAAATAAAAGCTGACAAAATGAAAAACAACTATGCATCTCTTAAGGATATAGCATGATAAGATGAAAAAATGTGACGGATTAATTAAAAACATATCTATCCATACATATAAGCATATAGACACATCGAGGAGCATCTTGTACACTCCTAGAAGCATGGGACTCTATTTTACCTCTCTTGTATCAAGGGTTTAAAATTAATTTTTCAGTATTCCTGCTGAAGATCCTACTAGCTGTAACCAATATTCCAGAAGGTATCTACTGATATTTCGCAATATTACAAAAACTTGAGCGCTCCTAGATTCTGCAAATAATTCAGTGAGACCAAAGAGTAAGGCTAAAGATCAGTTCTATACACTGGCAAGTTGGATGGATGCTTTCAATATTAAAAAGTGTCAGAACATAAATTGGAAAGTCTGATTTGCATTTCAGATATGCATTGCAATTTGTGGATCCTCTGGCCCAAATACGTCTATATACAATGGAATAACAGGTGAAAATAGAGTTATATATAGTGCAGGAAAAAATACCATCTTTACATCAACTTTTCTGAATAATAAGAACAACCTAAAGAAAAAAGCTCAAAAGAAACTAACATAGCTGACTTTCTGTAGCCTTTACTGTATAGACAATAGCACCAGCTATGGCTCTCCTATGGGTTAAGTACCTTAATATCTGGGTGACTGGGTACTATCTGGTGGCTCTGCTCTCTTGATTTTCACAAAAAGTTTACAACCAGTATCTTGTATTTATATTTTGCTTATAATAATAGAGCTGAAGTTAAAAATTAGCAGTGATTGTATCTTAGTTTGCTTGAATTACCACATATAGGAAACATATGTA